>OZ023262.1:334595376-335195376 GCA_964006375.1 Tillus elongatus | reverse complement strand
CATTATTATAGCTGTCAACAGTACAACAAATTACTTTCAGATTTAGACTTTCTTTCCAATATATTACACTTTTCCGCGTGCAAAACTAACACTGATATCCGTCAGAATATGGATGAAACAGCTGTTGTTGGTTATATTGTGTCACCACTGGTGGCGCTAGTTGTCAACACGCACGCTCCCTATATTGGTGTAACAAATAATCCTGAGAATTAGAACAACTAAATTAATTATTAATTAGTTTATCGCTAATCCAAAGAAGATACCCACTTATCTATGTGCTAATCACAGCAATTGCAGATGGCTACAGTAGAAAACAGAAGTAGACGCGTGCTGTGTGCTTAAACAATTAGATCATTATCGCCATTTTTGTGACAAATTAAAGCGGGCTTAAATGAATTATTTTGATTTTAACCAATTCCGATTTGTAAAAACGTGTATTGCTAATAATTAATTCCATAAGAACATTAACATTTAAACCACTAAATTTAATTCAAATGTTTATAAGGCCATTTCCCACATATGTTATGTAACAGTGTAACTTGAGTGATCCAAAATTACGGAATATAGTTATAGTTTATTATTATCGCTTTGTAAAGTATATGTTATATAACGCTGCTATGTATATTTAATGTACCACATATATTACACTGCTACGTAACATTGTACCGATACTTACCTATGCTTGAGATATTAGGTTATAGCACATGTCGATCTATTTGTAATATATATGTAATATAACACTGTTACAGAACTATCATGTATCACACTCAAAACCTGTAAAGGCGCAAGAGAGGAGGCCGCGCTCGGGCTCTAGCACGCCTACTACAGACAGACGTCTCAAAAGGCGCAGGGCCGGAACACCGGCGCAGACGGGCTCATATAGGAAGGCTGCGGAGGGCCTCGGGATGACGGTGATTGACAGACGCCATCCTGATGTCACGCTAGACCAGGGGAAGGCGGACCCGATCCAGGCTGCGGTGGACTCTCTTCGGGAAGGAGAGAGCCCGCCTCAGTCCCCGCGCCTGGCGTGAGGCATCCTCTGGATAACCTATGTGCCGGCCCGCAGTCACAAGACCGGCTGCGGAAACGATCGGGGGCCTCGGTCAGATTTGGGAGGGGGCGGACTTGACCGCCGTCGATCCCAAGGAACTCCCAAAGAGACGCAAGGTCTTCCTACGGATCCCTGACACCGTCCCGCAGGAGACGGTGATCAGTATACTTAAAGATCCAGAACCATGAACTGGGGACACAACACTGGTCGGTTATAAGCAGGAAGGCAGAGGAGAAAGGACAGACTCTCGCCTTCTCGATCGACCAGGCGTCTTACAGAACACTTAAAGGAACCTCCTTCAAGACATTCTGGGGCCTGGCAAGGGTTAGCTTCCGCCCACTAGGGATGCAACCGGGGGTTGATGGGACTTAGGTTCCTTCAGGGCAACCTCCAACACAGTAGGGCAGCCAAGGCCGGACTACTGATGCTCTGAGGAACACGGATGTGGCCCTCATCCAGGAACCGTACTCCTATAAAGGAGAGATCAAGGGACTCGGCGGAGCTGCTGGAAAGCTCATCTACAGCAGATCCCGCGAGAACCCGAGGACTTGCAATTTTGTCAGTGAATGGATAGAGTTTCTGCCTTTAATGCATTTTTGTTCCAGGGACCTGGCAACGATCAAAATCCGAAGTGGAGGAGCGGATGGGCCGAGGGACATTACTGTCGGATGGGTGTATCTGCCAGGGGACAGCACGGACCCTCCTCAACCCAAGGAATTGGAGCAGTTGATGGTGGGTAGCAGAGTAGGTGGATGGCAGACCATCATCGGCATGGATGCAAACGCGCACCATGAGTTGTGGGGAAGCTCGAACACAAACTCTAGGGTTGTTAAGAGTACCATAGACAATTCAATAGATCTCGAGATTGCGGCAGCCGAATTGCGAGACGCAATTACCTCGGCCTATAACGCTAACTGACCTCTGAAAACGATGGCGTCCACCAGGAACGTCCCGTGGTGGAACGAGGACCTCAGGCAAAGGAGAACGCAGGTTCGTAAGCTGTTTAACGCGGCCAAAACGTCGGGAGCATGGGATGAATACAGACAGGCCCTAACGACCTATAACAAAAGACTGAGGGACGCCAAGAAGGAGTCGTGGAGGAGGCAATGCGAGGAAGTGGACAACACGTCCTAGAGCGCACGACTACACAAGATCATGTCCAAGGGCACTCAGACCAACAGAGGCTCCCTTAGAACAGCCACGGGAGGCTTTACAAGTTCGGGGGAGGAAACTATGGAAATTTTACTCCAGACGCACTTCCTTGGCTGTAACATAATAAACCAATCACCTCCGGATTGGGAACACTCAGCAATAGAGGCGCCTTATAGGCGGCCATCTAGAGTAGACTGGACAGTCGCTAAAGAGGTTGTTACTTGGTACAAAATCAGATGGGCCATTAACAACTTTAAGCTATGCAAATCCCCGGGATTTCATGGAATAATGCCCATCATGCTCCAACAGGGGATAGGTATACTGGCGCGGGCGCTTACCCTCTATTTTGAGGGCCACCTTGGCTCTGGGGTACATTCCGAGGGCATGGAGACTGGCCAGGGTTACATTCATTCCTAAACCTGGGCCAGGCCAACAGACCAGGCAAAGTCCCTGAGGCCAAGAAGTCTCATGTCCCTCTTGCTAAAAACAATGGAAAATTTGCTCGACTGGCACATTACGGGCGGTGTACTGTAAGCATATCCCCTACACCGCGGACAATATGCATACAGAGCAGGAGTCTCAACAGAAACAGCACTGCACCAACTGCTGCTGAAACTGGAGAATACGCTGGAGAACAGGGAGGTGGCGCTGTGGGCCTTCCTAGACATAGAGAGGGCTTTCAGCAACACCTCATTCGGATCGGTTCTGGCAGCTGTTAGGGAGCGTGGATTAGAGGAGACCTGCTGCAGGTGGATCGGTTCCGTGCTCAGGGACAGGGCGGTGTTCACCTCACTCGCGGGAGGGACTCTGCTGGTGGGGGTCACAGCGGGGTGTCCGCAGGGGAGCGTTCTGTCTCCCTTGCTTTGGTGCCTAGTTGTGGACGGCCTGCTACGGAGGCTCTCGGGAGGGGGGTATGAGGTACAGGGCTATGTGGACGACATTGTCATCATAGTCAGAGGAAAGGTTACAGTCAGTGTTGGAGCGCATGCAGACAGCACTGAAGGTGGTGGAAAGATGGACGGTTCATTAAGGGCTTGGGGTGAGCCCCGAGAAAGCAACTGACATACCGTTCGTTTGGTTCACGGACGGATGCGGCGGGAAGCGTGGGACGGGGGCATGTGTTTATTCGGAAGGACCCAGGGTCATAGTATTTCCCTCTGAGCCCATGTAACGGTCTTTCAGGCCGAAATGTACGCCATCTTGCACTGTTTGCGGGAGAACAAGAGGAGAGGCTACAACAACAAGCGGATCCTCATAGCCACAGACAGCCAGGCAGCCCTTAAGGCGCTAAGTAGCCCGCGAGTAAATTCCTGGCTGGTGAGTGAGTGTCGAGACGAGACGAGATGAGCGACCTGGCTGGGCAGAATGAGGTCACCCTCATCTGGGTGCCGGGTCACTCGGGGGTCAAAGTCAATGAACAAGCTGACAGTCTCGCAAAGAGAGGGTTAGCAGAACCACTTATGGGACGAGAACCGGTTCTGGACGTGACAAAGAGCAAGTCCAGGGGAACCATTAAGTCCTGGGTCAGAAACGAACACAAGGTGTACTGGGCAGACTGTCCAGGGCTCAGACATGGGAAGTCAATAATTGACGAACCCAGTTCAAAGAGAGCCGGAGAACTGCTAAGTCTTAGCAGAGGACAGCTCAGAAACAAAACAGGTCTCTTGACAGGACACGTGGCTGTCAAGAAACACCTGCATAAAATCGGGCGGTTTGAGGGGGACCTCGCATTCAGACTCTGCGGCGAGGGGGAGGAATCAGCCCAGCACATCTTGTGTGAGTGTCTTTACTGGACCGCAAAAGACAACTGATCTACGGACAGTCTAGACCGGAGACAGAGCAATATAAAACTTCACCCTACCAATCGCTGTGCAGACTAGTTCAAGGCACAGTGATTTTGGAATGGGTGCATCCACAATAAGCCAAAGGCTGCAGTGCTATCGGGGCGGCTAAGGCGCGGAGGAGCCCTGAGGGAAAAAAACTGAAAGAATACACTTGGTATATGGCTAGAGATAATGTTGACACGTTTAAAGCTGGATGGGGTTTAAATAATGTTCTCTGCAGGGTTCACGACATGGATTTAGTTTTTGATTTCTAATGATAATTTATTGTTGTTGTTGAAGTCGGTTTAACAACCGTTAAACAGAATAATTATAATAATAATAACATACACACGCGCGCACGCGCACACACATTTAAGCACAAATGCGCACATACATTTTTTTTTTGTTCCCTCAGGGCTCGTCCGCGGCCTTGCCGCCCCGATAGCACCGCAACCCTTGGTTGATTGTGCATACCCTTATTCTTACTCCACCCATTCCAAGATCAGTCTGCACAGCGATTGGTAGGGTGAAGTTTTATATTGCTCTGTCTCCGGTCTAGAGTGACCGTAGATCAGTTGTCTTTTCCGGTCCAGAGCTATACACTCACACAAGATGTGCTGGGCTGATTCCTCCCCCTCGCCGCAGAGTCTGCATGCGAGGTCCCCTTCGAACCGCCCCATTTTATGCAGGTGTTTCTTGACGGCCATGTGTCCCGTCAAGAGACCTGTTGTGTTTCTGAGCTGTCCTCTGCTAAGGTTTAGCAGCTCCACAGCTCTCTTTGAACTGGGTCCGTCAATTATTGACTTCCCATGTCTGAGCCCTGGACAGTTCGCCCAGTACACCTTGTGTTGGTTTCTGACCCAGGACTTAATGGCTCCCCTGGCAGTGCTCTTTGATACGCCCAGAGCCGGTTCTGGTCCCATAAATGGTTCTGCTGACCCTCTCTTCGCGAGACTGTCAGCTTCTTCGTTGCCTTTAACCCCCGAGTGACCCGGCACCCAGATGAGGGTCACCTCATTCTGCCCAGCCAGGTCGCTCGTCTCGTCTCGGCACTCACTCACCAGCCAGGAATTTACCCGTGGGCTACTTAGTGCCTTAAGGGCTGCCTGGCCGTCTGTGGCTATGAGGATCCGCTTGTTGGTGTAGCCTCTCCTCTTGTTCTCCCGCACACAGTGCAGGATGGCGTACATCTCGGCCTGAAACACCGTTGCATGGGCTCCGAGGGAAATACTATGACTTACCCTCGGTCCTTCCGAGTAAACACCTGCTCCCGTCCCACGCTCCCCGCCAGATCCGTCGGTGAACCAAACGAACGCGTCCCGTGGTAAGCCCGGCGTCTCCTCCCGCCATGCCTCGCGGTCGGGGATTTCCACTGTAAAATTGTTTTCCCTGCACATTCGCGGGCTCGCGAAGTCTGACCTCATTTCAAGCATGGGCTCCTTCACGATCTCCTGAATTTTGCAGTGGCCCCTGAAGCCTGGGTTGATCTTCAGTCTACCATTGCAGGCTAGTCTGTATAGTCCTAGCCTGGCCTCTCCCATAATAACTAAGTGTAGGGGGGTGGGGGTAGATCCAGCAACACCTCCATGGCGGCTGTTGGGGTTGAAGAGCGCACATACATTACTTGCGTTCACCCATCTAAACTCATTACAATCAAAAACATCTCTGAACTGATCAAATTTGTCAATTAATAAACGTTAATCTTTCTATTTTGTTTTATTATAAACCTAGAGCGAACGTCAACTTTTTCAAAAACTTATTTTGTGTTTCCATTGACCCACGTATGGGTTTTATAGCAAAATACATGAAAATCATAGGTACTTGTTTCTATTCATCCCACCTTGCAGGTGAATGGAAAAACGGTCCTTTTTTTGTCGCAACTTTTTTTTTAGATGATTTTCTAAAGTTTCAAATTCCCACACGAGTCTACTATTTGTGACACACATTTTCCATATTTTTTGTTGTTAATAACGTCAATAGCATTTTTTCTACAAAACCCGCGAACAGTTTCCATTGACCCCATATAACAGTACATATAAAAAAGATATGATTTCGCAAAGAAACTTACTTTGCAAAAAGACAATCTTATTGTCCAAACAAGTCAAACTGAACTTATTTTTCTTTAATCATTTCAAAAAGTTTATTTTGTTTTCAGAAGATGCGGCTGAGAGGGACTGTAATTAAATGCAATTGAAAAATTGTTATATCAACTGTCGTTCTATAGGCACTAATAGATTCACAGGATACCTTAGCCGCATATAAATATCAAAACACTTATGATTATTCGGCGTCCTCTCATGTAGGTAGGTGTTGGAATCTTGTCTTTGTTCGTATATTTGCCGGCAACTTCTTCAGCCTTGCTATCAGTATTGTAACCCACTACAACTCCAGGTGTGGATAATGTATGTTAACTCATGCGAACATGAGTTATTAGCTAATCTGAGCACGGGTAACTCGCGAACGGCGTGCTATCTGGTTGACATCAAAAACTCAATTCTGGTTTTGAATCGAACAAGACTTAGTAAAACGCGATCACGCACATGCTCAGTGCACCAAACCATCGAGAAATTCACAATAGATGTTTTTTTTCTCTGTCTTCAAGGCGGGGGATAGTGGTGATCCATCAAACTATCGACCAATAGCCATACTATGTGTCTTTTGTAAGATTTTCGAGGCCTGCCTTTTTCGGCGAATACTGTTTCACATCAAAAACAGTCTCTCTATTTCTCAGCATGGTTTCATTCCAGGGAGATCGACTGTAACGAATTTAGTTGACGTTACACAGTTCATTGCGTCAGCTCTCGACCGCTCTTCACAGGTTGATGTTGTGTATACTGATCTATCTAAGGCCTTCGATTGTCTAAATCACTCTGTTCTGTTGACAGGATGAGGGCTATCGGATTCTCCGAGGGCTTGCTTGGCTTATTCAGATCTTACCTGGATGGAACGAGGCAATTTGTTGAGTTTGGGGGCTTCAAATCTTACACCTATCACGTAACTTCGGGAGTGCCGCAGGGTTCCATACTCGGTCCATTACTGTTTAATATATTTATTGACCCAGTTAAACGTGTTTTACATGTTTCTTTTTTAATGTATGCAGATGATATTAAGATTTTCGCAAATATTTCGAGTGTTGATGACTGTTTGCAGCTCCAGAACTGTCTTCAGATCCTTGATGAATGGTGTTGTCGGAGTGGTCTTTCTATGAATGTTTCCAAGTGTTGTATGATGTCCTTTATTCGAAATAAGCACACAGTTACTTTCGGGTACAATATAAGAGGGCTTCCACTTGATCGCCCCGGGACAGTTAAGGACCTTGGAATTGTTTTTGATGGTACTCTATCTTTTAAACCACACTATGAGCAGACTATTAGTTCCGCTTACAAAACTCTTGGGTTTCTGATAAGAAACAGCAAAAATTTCTCACAGACTGACACCCTCCTCCTGCTCTTTAGTTGTTTGGTTAGGTCCCAACTTGGATATGGCTTAGTTGTGTGGGCTCCTACTTATGAGATACATGTGGCAAGTCTAGAATCAGTGCAAAGGAAATTTCTAAAATTTCTTAGCTTTCGTGAGGATGGTCGATATCCGTCTATTGGTTTTCCTCAGGAAAGTTTACTTCTTCGCTTTAGTCTGCAGAGTCTATCGATGCGCAGGCAGTGCAGTTTCATTATATTTTTATATAAACTGGTTAATTCTGTGTTCGACCGCACTAGTCTGCTGCAGCAACTTAATTTCAATGTGCCTCGTATTGCAGCACGTTTTCCAGGCACATTCTATCTCCCGACTGCTCGTACGCAATTGCTGCGATCGTCTCCTATTTACCAGATGTGCAATGATTACTCTGCACTGCAAGACCGCCTAGATATCTTCTCATGTAATATATCAGAGATAAAAATGTTTTTCAAAGCGATCTAATTCGTGACTCTCTTTTGTATAGTTTCTTTGATTATTGTTAGTTATTATGTTTTGTGTATTGGCCCATCCTTAATTTGGCTTTTAAGCTGTTGGATGGCGTATGAATAAATAAATAAAATAAAAAATAAAATAGATATTGACATGTATGTGAATGTCAGTTGTCATATGTACGAGCATGCGCCCTCCAGCGCAGCGTCGACGCATTGTCACAGCTCGACCATCGCCACTTGCTACCTAGCTGACGGTAAGTCAACATCGTCATTATTATTAAGTTGTTATTCTGTGTTAATAAATAGTTAGTTATTAAACCAGTGTTATTAATCCTTGCACAAACCCACTTACAGATATATCATTGGCGACGAGGATAACTAATGTGCAAGTGAAACGGTACCGTAAAATCAAAAATAATAAACGGAAACCGCATGGTGAGAGCCTAGTCGCGTGTGTAAAAATTGTAACTTTCCCTCCTTTTAGTCTACACGAAGAAAAATTTGTGTTGGACGCGCTTAAAACAAATAAGTTTTGTGTCGAACAGCAATAAAATTTTAGTGTTCCGCGGATATTTGAATCGAAACCACGTGCATCTGTTAATACGCAAATACAACATTTAATAATGGCGGCGATCGGAAGTATGTCGGAATACAATAACGGAGAAGACTTCAACGTGTACGAAGAAAAACTATCCCAATATTGTAAGGCAAACAAGGTCGACAGCGATCTCAAAGTAGCCATGTTAATTAGCCTCATAGGTACACAGACATATAAAGTGCTACGAGATTTATGTTTCCCTACCTTGCCACAGGATAAAACATACGATGAACTATGTGCAATCCTAAAAAAGCAATTCAGCCCGCCAATCAACGTTTTCAGGGAAAGAATAGCGTTCTTTAAAGCTCAGCAAGTCAGTCACGAATCCTGTTGTGAGTGGTACGCGAGAATTAAGCGTTTGGCATCAAGTTGTAAGTTTGAACACTTAGTTGATACCCTGCGTGACAAATTCATTTGTGGCATGTTACCTGGACCAGTATTGGATCGTCTTGTAGAAGAGTCCCACACAAGGAAGATGGAAGAACTTCTAGAAATCGCCGTAGCCAAAGAAGCAACCATCTTAAATTCGTCCGAAAATTCAAATTCGGTCAACGCCAACAATGGAA
Organism: Tillus elongatus; assembly: GCA_964006375.1. Taxonomy (NCBI): domain Eukaryota; kingdom Metazoa; phylum Arthropoda; class Insecta; order Coleoptera; family Cleridae; genus Tillus; species Tillus elongatus. The sequence continues at coordinate 335,186,278 of OZ023262.1, read as the reverse complement.
TCCATTATTACGGAAATCGGAAACAAGAGTCAGCGCCATCAAGTTCGAACTACAATTCAACGCATGACTGTAGCGGCGCCTCCAAACGTCAACTTCAAACGAACCAAAGATTTGACAACAACAATGGCGGACGAGAGCGACAACAGCAGGATCACAGGAAAATGAAGTGTTCAACTTGTGGGAAAAAACACTTTGGCGAGTGTAAGTACGCCAATTACCGTTGTGTGAAGTGCGGTAAGATAGGACATCTGGTAAGTGTATGTAAAAACTCTAATAAGGTGACCGTTAATAATGTTGATTATGAACAGGTCTCAGAAAATGAACTTCCAATTTATAATTTAGATATGTTCAGTTCAATTTCAGGCCCTATGCTAATTGCAGTTAAGTTAAATAATAAGACATTTTCTTTGGAGCTAGATTCGGGTTCTGCAGTATCAACTTTAAAATATGACTGTTTTAAGAAAAATTTCAATCATATTCCCCTCCACAATACAACCCTAACTTTTAAAGGTTACACTGGTGAGATGATTTTACCTGAAGGTTTTGTCAATCTCAAGGTAGAATATTTAAATAAGAGTGTAGTAATGAAATTTTTCGTAGTTAAAAATGCAACCACTGGTTTGCTAGGCCGTGATTGTATTTGTAAATTTAATTTGACACTAGTCCCTTCTATAAACTCGACCTGTATAAGCGAGTTAAAAGAGACATTGATCAAGCAGTTTCCAGAAGTTTTTGATGGAAAATTAGGGTGTTTTAAGTATGCAAAGATAAGCTTACATCTAAAGCCTGATGCGGTTCCGCATCATCATAAGCCCAAACCTGTCCCATTAGCGTTACAGCACAAAATTGAACACGAGTTAAACCGCATGGAGAGCAACGGTATCATAACTCCCGTTATTTCTAGCCCCTGGTCATCATACACAGTACCTGTAATGCGTAAAAATGGAACAATACGTATTTGTGGCAGCTATATTAAATTAAACAAACAGCTAGAGTCATACTACTATCCATTGCCAAGCATTGATAGTCTCTTTGCAAAACTGCATGGTTGCATTAAATTTTCAAAAATTGATCTAAGCGACGCTTACATGCAGTTTCAGCTAGATGAGAAATCAAAATGTTTAGCAACTATATCTACACATAAAGGACTGTATATGATGAATCGGATGCCCTTTGGAATTAAGTGTGCAAGTTTTTATTTTCAAAAGTATATTGACCAGTTGTTCCAAGGAACAAACAACATATTTACATTTCAAGATGATATCTTAATTGGGCATCGGGAGCATGACAACCATTTAAAAGTACTTCAAAGCGTATTCAAAATATTGTCTGAAGCAGGACTAAAGGTGAATATTGAAAAATGTAAATTTTTTGAAGACAAGGTATCTTATTTGGGGTTTGTTTTGTCTAAAGAAGGCATTTCCAAATGTGAAACCAAAATTCGAGCCATCAAAGATGCTCCTAAACCAACAAATCTCACACAATTAAAGTCGTTTTTGGGTTTAGTTAATTTTTATTCGAGATATATACCTTTAGCTCATTTAGCTGCTCCGTTATATAAGCTTTTAAAGAAGAACTCTCAATTCCACTGGTCTTCGGAATGTGAGAAAGCGTTTAGGCATATAAAAAGTCTGTTGTCATCTGATCAAGTACTGGCATACTTTGATCGGAAGTTACCAATCTTTGTAACAACGGATGCATCTGAAAACGGCATTGCAGCAGTCCTAACTCATAGGATGCATGACGAATCAGAAAAAATGGTCGCATGTGTCTCACGCACATACAGCAAAGCTGAACAAAACTATGCCACAGTACACAAAGAAAGTCTTGCGTGTTACTATGGTGTAAGGAAATTTGAGCAATACCTGTATGGTGTGAAGTTCACACTTCGCACTGATCAAAAAGCACTTGTTTCTATTTTGAGCAATAAGAAAGACACTAATCAGACATGTGCAAATCGTTTAAAAAGGTATGCCTTATACCTGTCTAATTTTGACTACGAAGTGGTTCACATAAGCGGAAATCAAAATATTATTGCGGACTGTTTGTCAAGGTTACCAGTTTCTGAATCTCTGCCAGAAGACACAGACTGGGAAGACCGTATCTATTTTATGGACTTCATGGATCATACACCAATAAGTAACCAAACGGTAAAAACCCACACCGAAAATGATGGAATTCTACAAACCGTGATTCGTTGTGTGAAAAGTAATTGGCCTCGGGATATTATATCTGATTTGAAACCATTCTTTCACCGAAAACATCAATTGAATGTGATCAACAAATGTTTATTTTGGGGAGATAGAATAGTTATTCCTACCTCATTGCAGTCGTTAGTGCTAAGAGAACTGCACAATACTCACCAAGGGGTAGTGAGAATGAAATCTCTAGCCAGGCAGTATATGTGGTTTCCTGGGATTGATAAAAGAATCGAGAACTTAGTTGCATCATGCACAAAGTGTTTACAGACACGTGCAGATCCACCGAAGCAATCAGTTCCCTGGCCCTTAGCCCAAAAGCCATTTGAGACTGTACACATAGACTTTTTCTCTGTATATAGGTATAGGTGAAGCAAGGAATATGCAATATCTGGGCTTGAATATTGACTGTCATCTGAGATGGGACAGGCAGACAAATCAAGTAATACAGAAACTGAGGAGCTTCCTTTCGAAGTTTAAGAGACTGAGGCAATTTCTGGAAGTCACTTACCTTAAGACTATTTACTTTGCTCTCATTCAGTCGCAGCTTTTATACGGCATATTAGCGTGGGGAAGCGCATCAGAAACATACTTGAGAAAGATAGGAACAACTCAGAGGTGGATATTAAAAATTATATATGGCAGAAACATCACCTACCCCAGTGATGCGCTATACTCGGAGGCTGGAGTAATGGATGTGCGGAAGCTGTACTGTCGTGCTATCTTACTGTATATTTATAGACACAAAGGTGCTGTTAATTTTGCAGAACATGCATACTCTACGAGGTACAAAAATATTGTCACGAAAAAGTACAGGGCGGAGAAAAGGATTGGCCAGCGTAGTTTTGTGTATATTGGTTTGAGACTCTTTGATACCCTGCCCCTTGATATAAGATCTACGAATTCTTATAGGCTTTATAAAAAAAGGATTCAACTATGGCTGCTTAATACACCGAGGAGTGTTATCGGTAGGGTGGTTGCCTTCTCTTAATTGTCGACCCTTCTAGTAGATCTTGATTTTAATCGATCATTGTGTGCATGTGTGCTAGTATGGATGTGTCTGAGACTACGTGTGTGTGTGCGTGTGTGTAGGTGTGCATGTGTGTGTGAGAAGGAAGGTGTGAAGTTCACAAACGAGCGCGCACGAGCAAGTATGTATGTGAATGGATGAAATATAACTGAGTATGAATTGACCACAGATTACTGAGTGAGTCTGTATTTCTGGGTTTTTAAAGTATCTATACCTTTTTTATTTTCTGTCTCTCTTTTTGCGGAGGGAGTCGTTGAGTTTTGTGGCGATGTCGATTGATCAATGGTCGGGGATGGCCGGATGCAGCTTTAAAATGTTGGGTTATTATGGTTGTGTTGTTGTTTTTTTTTCTCGAGGGTATTTTATCTCCGGACTGTCAATTACTCTGGGTTTTACTTCCTTGACAGTCATAATTCTGTTGTGTGTTGTGTTTTGTATGCTGTGGGCATGTGGAGTTGGTTTTGCTGTTTTTCACTTTTATTAATTGTAGAACGCGGCCACAAAGTGTTTAATTTATGATACTCTACACTAATATTAAGATAGTTTTTTGTGTTGTATTTTTCAGTTTGATTATCATGTCGCATAGACATTTTCGCTAACAAGCAAGTTTGCTTCTGTGAAGATGTCTAAGGCTTATAACTATTAAGATCATTGTTAACTGATTACTTTTGAATGTACGACATCCGCGTTTATTGATTTGGTGGTTACTTCTTTGTATTGAATGTTAATTCTATATTTTTATATTGTGTATATTTATTTGGTAACCTTTTGTATTTGATTGTAAATGTTTGTAACAACCTATCAATAAACCTTATTATTATTATTATTATTATTATAATAGAAGCTACTTAATCTTAATCGATTCATACTCAAAATGGATAGAAGTATATCCAATGAATGACATGACTTCTGACAACACCATAGCAGCGCTGCGAAATTGTTTCACAAGGTTTGGTCTTCCTAATACTGTCGTATCTGATAATGGACCCTCACTAGTGTCCAACCAGATGCAGAATTTTTATAAAAACAATGGAATTAGTCATATAACAATTCCTCCGTTTAATCCCCAGAGTAATGGGTTAGCGGAAAATGCGGTTCGCATTATAAAACATAAGTTGACAACAGAGATAGCCAATCTGAAAAGAGCAACGAACGAAGTAGACACAATATTAAGTAGGATATTGTTTATGTACCGATCTACTCCTCATGCAACAACTAAGGTATCACCAGCTGAACTTATGCTGGGTAGAAAACTAAGGACAAGATTAGATCTACTTAGAGATCTACCCGTGCCACAGCCACAAAGTGATCATACAAAACTTCGAAGAGCGCACTTGCCTGGAAAAATTGTAATGGTCAGGGATTATCGAGTACAGAATAAAAAAGGGTGGGCCTTAGCAACTGTGGTTAAGCGTATTGGTGGAGCAGTTTATATTTGTAAGGACAAATGAAGGCCATGTCTGGAAAAGGCATGTCAACCAGATAATAAGTACTGAAATAGATCCTGTCTCTTTTAACCGAGCATACCCTAATCTTAGTATTAATGTAGATAAATCTAGTACAACAATTGTAAATAGCTGTAATAAAAACATTGTAGAGAATAGTGTAAGTCCTCAGGCTAGTGCTCCAGACTCACCAAATGAAGTCGCGAGCGACACTACGGATGGTTGTAATGTAGACATAAGTAGTTCTAAGGAATACACTCACAAGGAACTATTGGAAATCATAGGTTTACCCCATGATTATTGTAAGTCAAAGCCAATTCGCCCTAAGCGAAATATTAAACCACCCCTAAGGTATGGTCATGACTAGAATTTTATGTAACTGAAATAATTTCAAATTTAAAGGGAGAGATGTGACATGTATGTGAATGTCAGTTGTCATATGTACGAGCATGCGCCCTCCAGCGCAGCGTCGACGCATTGTCACAGCTCGACCATCGCCACTTGCTACCTAGCTGACGGTAACTCAACATCGTCATTATTATTAAGTTGTTATTCTGTGTTAATAAATAGTTAGTTATTAAACCAGTGTTATTAATCCTTGCACAAACCCACTTACAGATATATCAGATATATACGGCAAATTAATTCTTGCCGAGCACCAAGGAACAAAAGTAAACTGAAACGTCATAGTCTGCACCAATAATAATAATAATAATAATAATAATAACCAAATACAAATAAAATGAAAATAAAACATAAATGAGTAAAAAAAAAAAATAATAATTATTACATTTTTCAACGGCGGCATTTACTTTTCACCACATTCAAAATCAAAAACTCACTCACAGAAAAAAAAATTAATAAAACTGTCCATACTACAAGGTTCTCCTTCTATTTCCTAATATATTCCAGCACTGATGCATAATTTCTTCAATATAAAACCTTTCCTTGCAGGGATCCCTCCAGTTTAACCTAGCTTTTGGTATATATTCCTCCAGGAGTCTTTTAGCGACCCCAACGTCACATCTTTTCAAATTAAAGAAGTCAAAAGCATTTATAGGGACGAGTGTCAAGTTTCCATCTGGTAAAAGACGGTCATGCAATGGCCAGTCTTCTATACAAGGACGACAGGTGCATTCAAAGTGAAACTGACATCGTAGGCGGTGCTGACGTTCAGCTTTGTCCATGTTTTCATAATAGTCGGGACTGCAAAATAAAAAGAAAAAAGAGAGATTAGCAATGTTTAAATGTTATTTATTATTCTTTTAAGACATTTTAAGATATTATAAAATATTCTCAGAAATAAGATTAACCAGAAGTAACATTTGTAAAGCCATGTCGTCTGGTTACTTTGATTTAGATATGGCAACTATCTGAGTCCGACTTTAAAAGCCACCAAAAAATGTTTCGAAGACAGAAGTGACGATGTTGAGTATTTAGTGGAAGAAAAGGAAAAAACGGATTCACTTCCAGCGGCTGACTTGAACAAGTGTGTAAGGCTAGATGTATTCGCGCCACAATTAGAACCGTAGACCAGTTTATTCTAATTAAAGCTCTTCAGTGCGGCATACTAATTGTAGCGAAAATACACCTATAAAGTAATACGGCTATGGTAGCCAGTCTTCAAACACTAAGTGAGGGGTGGACGTGCCGCCACCTAGTTGCGGAACCAAGTGTATGTTGTCACGCCAGCTCCAAATAACACAAAGTGTTAAAAAATAGAGACTGTACACAACCAACTAACAATTTAGTAAGTGTTATTTGGAGCTGGCGTGACAACATACTACTTGGTTCCGCAACTAGGTGGTGGCACGTTGCTTCATGTCTTACCAGCCACTTAGTGTTGGAAGGCTGACTACCATAGCCGTATTACTTTATAGGTGTATTTTCGCTACAATTAGTATGCCGCACTGAAGAGCTCTAATTAGAACTAAACTGGTCTACGGTTCTAATTGTGGCGAGAATACATCTAGCCTTACATACTTTGTCCCTATATTAGGGTAGAAATGGGCCAGGGCTGACAATTTACTAAATTTTTAGTTGGTTGTATACAGTCTCTATTTTTTAACACTTTTTGTTTTTTTTTAAATTATTTTTTTATTTCAACAACACACCACGAGGGCTTACAGCCTAAATACTATCGTACCGTGGGTGTCGACAAGGAGCAAAGAGGCAACTTGTTAATTCGGGACTTGAAGGTTTGGAGGTTCGGAGGAGATGGAAAAACATGTGCCGGCAAGGAATTCCACAACTAGGAAGTCCTCGGGACAAAAGAGCGGGCATAACAGGATGTTCTATGTCTAGTGACCTGGATAGTAAAAGGGTGCATTCGCTCTGTTCCCCTGGTAGATCTGTTGGGGGCAGCAGGTGGAGGAACTATGGAATAAAGCTCCTCTGAGCAGTGCCTGTGCAGATATCTATAAAAGAGAGAGAGGTCACCAACGGCACGTCGGTGGGCAAGGGATGGCAGCCTTTGGGTGAGGGTAGGGTCACCGATGAGACGTATAGCTCTCTTCTGAATGGAGTCCAGGATAGCGAGTGTAGAAGCGGCAGCGGCACCCCAGATGTGGGAGCAGTATTCAAGGTTTGGTCTTATTTGTGAAGTATATAAGGTATAGAGATTAGCTAGTGAAAAGTATTTGCGAGCCCGGAAGAGGAAACCTAATTTCTTTGCAGCCCCTTCTGCAATTGATGTAACATGTTGGTGCGAATTGAGATTTCGATCCACAGAAATGCCAACAAGTGAAAAGGACTCATTACTTTGAATAACTTGGTTGTTTATTGTGATGGGTCTAGGGCTGCTGTATCTCTTATGAAAAAGAAAGCAAGACTGTGATTTGGTGGGGTTGAATTTTACAAGATTTCTAGTTCCCCAGTCTTATATTTTTTGGAGATCCACGGATGCAGACCCCTCCATGAGTCTGCGATCCTCATTTAATTGGGCTAAAGAGACAGGCTTAGAATATTGTATATTTGAGTGGAGGGTGCTATCGTCCGCGTAACTGTGAACTGGGTTGGATGTGCTAGAGAGGAGGTCATTGATGTGGAGAAGAAACAAAGTAGGGGCTAAAGCTGAACCTTGAGGAACTCCTGCATTAATTGGATACAGTTTAGAGGAATGGCCATCCACGACAACAGAAATGCTCCGGTTGGAGAGGAAATCTGCTGTCCACGTACAGAGTTTTGGTGCTAGGCCATAGGCCGGTAGTTTATTAAGCAGTGCTGCGTGCCAGACCTGGTCGAATGCTTTGGATATGTCTAGAGCGACAATCTGGGATTCACCGTGTAGTTCCATAGACTTGTTCCAAGAATGGGTGACAAAGGAAAGGAGGCCGGCAGTTGATCTGCGCTGACAGAATCCATACTGCCTGTCGTGGATTAGTCGATTGCTGGCGAACAACGAATCAAAAAGTTCAGCCTTGCCCAGGGCGGTAGAAACAATTTCTTCCCCTGAGACAAGAGGTGGGAACGTGCAGAAATTATTCCCAATAGATTTAGCAAGAGTCCAGAAGGGTTTGCCGCCGTTGGAGCTTAAGAGGACTTTGTTTTTGATGTGGTTATTAAACGAGTCTTTGCCTCAGAAAGAATGTGGACATAGCGGTTTCTTGCGTCGTTAAATGCTTGACGGTTTTCTTGACTGAGATTGTGTAGAAGCGTTTTGTGAGCTTTGATCTTTTCAAGTCTGGCCTTGTCACAGGATTTAGAGAACCAGGGCTTTTGAGTGGCTGAGGAGGTTTTCTGTGTACATAGAATAAATAATTCCATGCCAGCTTGGATAATTTCGATGACGTTTTGTGAGATATCAGAGGGGTCAGGATGAGAGAAGCAGACAGACGCCCATGGAAATGAGGAAAAGTAATCCCGCATATCGTCCCAGTTTGCAGAGTTGTAGTGCCCAACGATACGTGGGTGTGATGACTCTGTGACCTCGGGTTGCATTGCGCAGGAAGCAATGACCATGCCGTGGTCTGAGCAACCAAGGGGGCCGGTGACTGATATCTTATAGCATTCAGGTTTTGTAGTAAGGAGATTCAAGGGATTTGAGCTGTGTGTTGGGATGCGAGGAAAGTAAGTAGGTTGCTGAACCATATTGGCTAAAGAATTGCTGACTGCAAAGGCCTCCGCAGCTCTCCCTTGTGGATCGGTTTTTGAAGATCCTAGCCATTCCTTATTATGGACATTGAAGTTACCAAGAATAGTGACCTCGGAGGAAGGATATTCAAAAATCAGATAGTCGGTTTTTTCAGAAAGGTGGTCAAAGAACTGGACAAAGTTGTCAGAAGATGACCAGTAAATGCAACAGGTGAATTTAGTCGTAGCTCTGAGAGAGAGAGTTTTATCCATAGTATGTCTTTTCTTCCAGCTTCTAAATTGGGGAGTCTGGTGCAGGGTAGATTGCTACGGACGTACGCGCACACACCTCCATGCAATCTAAAGTAAGTAAGGAGCTCATACCCCGGGAAATTAAGGTGATTAGTGGCTGTTTTGGCACTGATTTGGGTTTCGGTGAGGAAGAGGAGTTGGGGCCTATTAGCCTGGAGGAAATGGTGGACGGAGTTCAGGTTACAATTTAGGCCATATATATTCGAGAAGGATATGTTAATTCTTGATGCTGGCGCCCCCTGCACACCCCTCTCCCGGAGATACAAATGGAGGGGTATTTTACCTCTTTGAAATCAAGAATTAAATATAATACAGTCACATTTGAGTCAAATAAAATAGTGAGCCTGTCCAAAACAATTTAGATCAGGTCCCAATCAAGTGCAAATTAAATCAAGTCTGCAATAAATGAAGTCTTTCAGATTTAAGTAGGTAATATGTAATATCAGAAGTAAATTTAAGTGCAGAATAAATAAAATTGAACAAAGTTATTGCCAAATCAGGTCAGGTCCAATACAAGCTATATTAGGGGTTGATTAATACTACATTTTAAATAAACTTACTTCAATAGAACCATACCTTAATTACTAAAATTCATGTCTTTTTGCTTACCCATAACTGATATACAACTGCTCCCCTTTATTGATATTCTGTAGAGCATAGAGAATCATCGTTGTCACATGAAATATTCCCAAAGTATTTGGGAAACAAGAGTGGTTGAAGAGACTTATAAACGGATAGACCCCTACTCCAATATCTGATTCTGAGTAAATGTTGTTTGTTCCTTCGGCAATCTCAGTTATCGAAATAGCATTACAGGCACTAATTTGATTATGATGTAACACCAATCGACAGAAAATGTTCTCTCCATTTTCTAGATCTTCAAAAAAATCTGTATTTTCTTTTACTAAATGGTACAGAATAGCTGAAGCTATGGCTAGGTCGAGAATCTTAGGCGAATCAAGCTTTTCTGTGTTTGTGGTTAAATTGTGCACTTCAGTATATCTAAAAAAAGCACAGAAAAGATAATAAATAACCAACCAGTTACATACTAAGTCCATACATTTTGAAACAAGTTCATTAATTTGACATTTGTTTATTTGATTTTTGCTAAAGTTTGTGCAGGAATGGTAATTTCAAATTACACAATGTCATCACATAACTAGCAAATGCTTCAAAGAATTTTTTTGTCGAAAATCTTAGAATAGAAAAGAATTTTATCAGTTCATTTAGCTAGATATAACTTAACAACAAAAATATAACAGTAGTACAAGAGCACCATACAATATTATTAGCTTATAATTACTTGTAGTAGAAACCTATTCTTAATGCTAGTTACTGTCTATCAACCTAATACCTCTTAGTAAATCACCAGAACAGTGTGGGAGTGCATGCAGACTGCACTGAAAGTGGTGGAAGGGTGGACGGTTTATCAAGGGCTCGGGGTGAGCCCCGAGAAAGCACTCTCACTCTATATGGTAGGAGCGTTCCAATGGCCAGGGAGGTAAAATATCTTGGGGTCGTATTGGACTCTAAGGTAACCTGGAATGGTCACATTGGAAAAATACTGCATAAGGCAGTCATGACCTTAGCCGTCACTAGGCGGCTATATGGAAAAACGTGGGGACTAAGACCTAGTATGGCCCACTGGCTGTACATAAGGGTGGTCAGACCATCGTTAACATATGCGGCACTGGTCTGGTCACCTAAGGTGACACAATCCAGTGCCAAACAAAAACTAGGCAAGATCCAAAGGATGGCTTGCCTAGGCATCACAGGGGCCATGTCTTCAACCCCAACAGCCACCATGGAGGTGTTGCTGGATCTGCCCCCCATTTAGGTTAGGTTAGGTTGTATGTGAGTGGTCCATACCGGACCTTCCACCGCGACCAACGGTCTATTGTGGCTCACGCCTAATGTTTATATTTCGCCCAACAAATCCAGCCTCCTGCAGAGGTCGATAACCTTTGTGGGCGAAAGTCGATCCAGATCCTCTGGAGCAAGCTTTAGCTTGCCAAAGAGCAGGTGTCTAGTCCTATCCGCTGCCGGACAGGAACACAGCACGTGCTCTGCTGTTTCGTCATCCTCCATACACAGTCGGCACTCGGTCTCCTGACCGATTCCAATACGGTGCATGTGATGCCGCAAGCGGCAGTGTCCTGTATATAGGCCTACTAGAGTTCTCAGTTGTTGTCTGTTCAGCTCTAGTAGTTTATTAGCCCTTGACTCAGACAGGCCATTTATGAAGGCCTTGGAGTGAGCTAATCCTGGAAGATTTTGCCAATATTGAATTGTCCTTCTATCTGTCCAGGTTTTTAAGGTGCGTTTTGCTGTGCATGATGTTATTCCCAGCACCGGTTCTGGTCCGATAAAGCCGCACTCGGCACCACTCCTGGCAAGCGCGTCTGCTGCAACGTTGCCATCATGATCCGAGTGACCCGGTATCCAGACCAGCGTCACCTCATTACAGCTGCCCAATTCGTTAAGGGCAGATTTACAACTCCATACCGTCTTTGAATTGCACCGGTAGGAACCAAGAGCTTTTATTGCAGCTTGGCTATCTGCATATATCTTTATCGATTTGTTTGTGCATAGGTCCTTTAAACTTTCCCTTGCGCACATTTCGATGGCATAAACTTCTGCCTGGTGTATGCTTGCGTACTTGCCGAGACTAGCTGATAGTCTAGCATCGGTGCTGCCCCCATAGGCGCCGGCTCCTACTCCCATATTGGTTTTGGAGCCTTCCGAGTACCAGCAGAGGTCCGCTCTCAACAGGGTCGATTGGTTCCGGTCCCAGTCCTCCCTTTCCGGGAGGACGGTCTTGAAAGACAGATCTCTGCTGATTTTAGTAGGCATCAAGTCCGAGACCATTCCCAGAATCCTGTGACAATCACTGTCATCAAGGAGTCCGGACCCCCTCAGACTGACTTCCCTCGGCATGTTATCTGCCGTTTGTATTAATCTGTACGTTGTCCACCTCGCCACCCTCTCCAGCCATATGTGAAGTGGGGGAATATTGAGGAGGACCTCCAGAGCGACTGATGGTGCGGTGCTTATCGCTCCCGTTATCATCAGACATGCTTGTCTCTGTAGATGAGCCAGTTTGGCCCTCGCGGTACCACGAAGTACCTTAGGCCACCAAACTATGGCTCCATATGTTATCATAGGTCTGATAACCACTACATAGAGCCAGTACATCTGTTGGGGGTTTGTTCCCCAGTTGTTCCCACAGATTCTCCGGCAGGTCCACAGGGACATCTTAGCCCTGCGGATAACATTTTCTAACTGTCTGTCCCAGTTGAGCTTCTTATCTAGGATAACTCCCAGATATTTTGCTTGGTCCGAAAATGGAATGTTTTCCCCCATAAGATTAGGTGGTTTTAATTTGTCCAACCTTCTTCTTCTGGTGAACGGGACAATGATCGTTTTGCGAGGGTTCACAGACATCTGTTCCCTACGGCACCAATCATTGACTACATTTAGTGCTTCTTGAAGAGTACTAGATAGTTCCTCCTCAGATTTGCCTCTAACCATTATGACAAGATCATCCGCATACGCCTGGACCTCAACCTCCCAGAGTCCGAGGATAGCCAGCAGGTCGTCCACAAAGAGGGACCACAACAGGGGGGATAGAACGCCCCCCTGAGGACACCCTCTCGCAGCCCTGACGCTGACCACCTCTCCCCGTAATGAGGTAATAATGGTCCGATTGTGCAGCATGTTTCCGATCCAGCCACAGATGGTAGGTTCCACCCCCCTAGCGATAGTGGCCTCGTAGAGGGAGATCGGTAATGCATTATTAAATGCTCCTTCTATGTCGAGAAATGCCGCCACCGCAACCTCTTCATTTTCCAGAGAGTGTGTGATCTTCTCGACGAGGTTATTGAGCGCTAACTCAGTTGATTTGCCAGTTTGATAGGCATACTGGTGGGTATTTAGGGGGTTCTTGGGTAAGATGTTCCCCCTAATGTGTCCGTCCAGTATTTTTTCCAATCCCTTCAGGAGGAATGATGTAATACTGAGAGGTCTCAGTGAAGTAGGTAGGAGGTCATTACGTCCCAATTTGGGAATGTAAACCCCCCTAACCACCGTCCAGCTGGAAGGAATATAGTTCCAGGCCAGACTGGCTCTGAACAGCCTGATAAGGAAGGGTAGGAGAATCTCCAGTCCCTTTTGTAGTAGGACCGGTACCACCCCATCCTCCCCTGGCGACTTGAATGGCTGGAAATGATTCACAGCACACTCCACTGCCGAGGCTGTAACTATTCTCCGAGCAACTAGCCAGTCCTCCCTTTGGGGGCGTTTAAATCGTCCCTCAGCTGGTAGGACCTCTCCGTTGCTCAGGATCAGACAATCTGGGAAGTGTGTGTGTGCTAAGAGCTCTAACGTTTCTTTCCGAGATTCAGTAAAGGAACCATCTGGTCGTTTTATCGATCCCAGTTCCTGTACACGGTCGCGTGAGAGAATCCTGTGGATTCTGGCGCTGCTGGGCAAATTATTAATGTCCCCGCAGAACCTCCTCCAGGACTCCCTCTTAGCGTTCCTGATCTCTTTATTATAATGTGTTAGAGCAGTTTTATATTGCTCCCAGTTGCCTGTAATCTTAGCACGATTGAAGAGACGTCTAACTTCTCTTCGTAGTTTATCGAGGTTATTATTCCACCAAGTAGACCCCCGACTGTCTCTCTTTGACCTCAGTGGACAGTTTTCGTGATAGGCAGAGACCACAGCTTCCCTAACCTGTTCGGCCGCAATCTCGATCTCATCACGATCCCTTACTGTGGGGATTGCGGACCCAAGTCTGCCGGCGAGGGACTGTTTGTATCACTCCCAATCCGTCCTCCTCGGGTCCCGATACTCTAACACAGGTGTAGGGCCTGTTTCAATTTCAAATAGGATATGGGCATGGTCTGAACATGAGGGTTCAGACGACACCCTCCATTTGAGAATTTTTGAGCTCAAAAGCCTTGAGCTGATCGTAAGATCTAAAACCTCTCTCCGGTTAGCTATAAGAAAGGTGGGTTCCGAGCCTATGTTGTTGACAACCAGCTCCTCCCCTAAAATGTATTCAAATAATGATTCACCTCGTCTGTTAGTGTCCGTGCTCCCCCAAACCAAGTGATGGGAGTTCGCATCACACCCCATTACGAGGTGATAATTGTTCCTTTTGCAGTAGGCGATCAATTTCCGCACCTCTGCTGGAGGTGGTTGTTCTGCATCTCTGTCTCCAGGGAAATAGGCCGAACAGGCCACTACTTCCAGCCTGGTCCCCCCGGATGTGATCACGAGATGGATGGATGCCATGTCCTTGGTGCAGTACTCTGAAAGTGTAAAATACTGCAAGTTGTTTCTGATCCAGATACAGGCTCTGGGGTTAGTACCAGAGCCCACCTCTACTATCTTACCAGAAGTGTTACCCAGCCCTTTAGTTCGTTCCGAATTAGCGGTCCAGGGCTCTTGGAGAAGAGCAATATCTATTTGCTCTTCCTTTAATTTCATGCTAAGGAGGTATGTCGCAGCCTTAGCATGATGCAGATTAGCTTGAATGCACCTTAAGTTGGTGGGCATTGGGGTAGGAATATAGGAGTGTATAGAGGATAAAGGAGTAGGTTAAGGAGCTTAAAGGAAAAGGGAATTATGGTGCAGGTTCCTCCTCCTTTTTAGGAGCTCGATAACCAAGCTTCCTATAGGAGGGTCTACCTTTGGTAGTCGTCCTAGGGGTGGACTTTCCTTTCCCCTGTTTTTTCCCTCTGGAGGTTCCAGTGGAAGGTTGAATCCTGCCACCTCCTCTATTGGGTCTGTGTAAGTCGTGTCCATGTTTGGTCCCACGAGCAGCAAGGGAAAATAGACCTCCATGGAAGAGCCCCGCATCCCATGAATAGGCATTTACACAGGGAGGTCGCCCGGTTTCCCTGGGGAGGGTTAACGTTAGCGACAGAATTACCATCCTGCCAATGCTCGGCCATATCGGCCAGAAGCATCATCGCCTCGGCACCAACCCGCCAACGACCTTGCGATGTGGGTTTTTTATAGAGGACTCTCCTCGCAATGCCGGCCAATTAAGGCAAGCATTCCCGGCCCTCCTAAGACATGACTAGGAAGGTTACGGTTTGGTTAGTTCATTTAGTTCACGTCTACTAGTAGACGCTATCCAGGGTGCACCACGAGGAGGCGAACTAACTTTACACCCTCCCATACACTTAGTTATTATGGGGGAGGCCAGGCTAGGACTATACAGACTAGCCTGCAATGGTAGACTGAAGATCAACCCAGGCTTCAGGGGCCACTGCAAAATCGTGAAGGAGCCCATGCTTGAAATGAGGTCAGACTTCGCGAGCCCGCGAATGTGTAGGGAAAACAACTTTACAGTGGAAATGCCCGACCGCGAGGCATGGCGGGAGGATACGCCGGGCATACCACAGGACGCGCATGTCTGGTTCACGGACGGATCCGGCGAGGAGCGTGGGACGGGGGCAGGTGTTTACTCGGAAGGACCGAGGGTAAGTCATAGTATTTCCCTCGGAGCCCATGCAACGGTGTTTCAGGCCGAGATGTACGCCATCCTGCACTGTGTGCGGGAGACCAAGAGGAGAGGCTACACCAACAAGTGGATCCTCATAGCCACAGACAGCTAGGCAGCCCTTAAGGCACCAAGTAGCCCACAGGTAAATTCCTGGCTGGTGAGTGAGTGCCGAGACGAGACGAGCGACCTGGCTGGGCAGAATGAGGTGACCCTCATCTGGGTGCCGGGTCACTCGGGGGTCAAAGGCAATGAAGAAACTGACAGTCTCGCGAAGAAAGGGTCAGTAGAACCATTTATGGGACCAGAACCGGCTCTGGGCGTGTCAAAAAGCACTGCCAGGGGAGCCATTAAGTCCTGGGTCAGAAACCAACACAAGGTGTACTGGGCGGACTGTCCAGGGCTCAGACATGGGAAGTCAATAATTGACGGACCCAGTTCAAAGAGAGCTGTGGAGCTGCTAAATCTTAGCAGAGGAAAGCTCAGAAACACAACAGGTCTCTTGACGGGACACAAGGCCATCAAGAAACACCTGCATAAAATGGGGCGGTTCGAAGGGGACACAAACATATTGACTGCAGTTCTCACTCTAATGTATTTGATAATCAGTCTCTTTAATAATATCTTTAACTTTCCTTTTAAATATATTAATGTTAGTTGTATTTCGGATTAGGTCATTGTACAATTTTACACCTTTAAAACATACTGAGTTCATCGTTTTCTTTTTCATTAACCATTGTAAATAATAGTTACTGCTCTGTCTGGTATCATGGGTGTGCACAGATGACACCTGAATAAGCTTTTCTGTTAAATAATGTGGCGCTGAACCAATCGTTATGTTATGAATAAATATTAGAACTCTTAACTTTATATAACTCTCAACACTCAGCCAATTTAGTTTTTATTCCATCTCAGTAATCCGGGTGTATTTGCTACACTGTAAAATTATCCTCATAGACTTATTTTGCAGTCTTTGTAACCTATTCAAGTCCTACTTGCAAAACATATATAGTATAGTTGCACAGTATGTAAAGTGAGGCAATATTATTGTATTATGAATCAGTAATGCAGTAAATCTGGATATAGAATTATTAAGTCTCTGTAACATTCCTACCTTTTGGGCAACTTTTTTTGTTAGATAATCTGCATGTTCTCTAAAGTTGAGCCGAAATTATCTATGATGACGCCGAGATATTTCATTGAAGTAACCCATTGAATATCCTCATTTAGTATGCTTATTTTATGCCCTTCAATAATAAATTGATGGTCCATTTGTTTATTTGAAAACACCATGCACCTTGTTTTTTCAACATTTAATTTTAATTTGTTATAATTTAACCAATCACATAATGAACCTAGTTCAACGTTCAATAACTCAACTATAGTTCGAGTAACTATAGTCGGTACTTATAAAGACAGTGACTTACCATGTACATTTGATGGCCAATAAAGTGTATATTTCTATATCTATCAGCAGCAATGAAATGTGTTGTAAGTCTTTAATTTTTTTTATGTAATAAAGATTTTATTCTAATTAACATTGTCTTAAGTTGTTTTTTACAGTTTTACAAGAAATATATATTATGTATAAATACACCTATACCTAAATTCAGTATTAGTTTGTAACTTGAAATAAATTCAGTTAATCAAATACAGTTTCCTTTTTTCAAAAATGCTTGGACACATTGGTTAGTATTTCAAGTTGCAGTCTTTTAAAAAAGCTATACAATATGTACCATATTTGAAAAATGACTTCATCAATAATTTCTTTAAATCAACCCTACGTTTTTGTTGACTATTTTTCAAGTTCTTACATGTGAAGTTGTAGAAAACCAGCAGATTTAAAATTTTTATTCATTGTTTTTTTTAAATTTAATATTACTGGCTGCGGCATCTTAGGCCATTAGCACATTCTTTCCCATCATTTAATTATTTTTTACAAATTTTTCAGACAAAGTCAACTTGGCTCGCCCGGGACCTCTCGCTTTGCAGGCTGGCACCTAGCCACCTGGGCCGCGGACGAGCCCTGAGGGAACAAAAAAAAAAAACCTAGCCACCTGCGCCACGAGGGCGTCTTTTTATTCATTGATAACTACACATTTCTTTTCGTGCTTTAAACTCAAGATTTATAATAAAAATTTTGAAATTTGGTGGTTTTGTATCGCTTGATGTGTACTTTAAAAATAGTCAACAAGAAGCTAAGGTTGTCATTTACAAAAATTATCAACGACATTTGACACAAATTGTATAATACATTTTTGAAAAGATTGTAACTGAGAATATTATCAGACTCCGAGCATTTTTGAAAAAAGCTAAAGTAGATTAATTTGAATTATCCCAAGTTACAAACTTGCACTGTATATATAATATATACAATTGCAGATAAGTTGCTAATGTAAGTTTAAATTTTACAACTTTGCTAGGCCCTTTTAAAATTGAAGCTTGCTGTAAGATAACATGTGTAAGTATAAAGAAAGTTTGTAACAGCTCACTACAGTAAACTTGCAGTAAGGTTACAAAAGAAACACTTACATATGTAAAGTCACTGGGGGGAAGATTTGCCATTTGCAACAAACTTGCAGGAGGCTTTCTGTAAGTAATCTATGAAAGTTACACTTGCTTTGGAAAATATTCTGCAATGTTAATGCAATATTAGCTTGCTCAGTGGGACATATTAGACTTGATTTAAGTTAGTTAATAAATTGTGTTTAAGTAGTCAGTCAGTTTATATACTCATCGTTTTGTGTAAATTAGTCACATTCTTGCCAAATAAACATTATTATTATTATTATTATTATTATTATTATTATTATTATTATTATTATTATTATTATTATTATTATTATTATTATTATTATTATTATTATTATTATTATTATTATTATTAGTGTTACAAAGCACTTCAATAGACGTAGGTGCGGTGTTGCCACATCTCCAGAATTTCCCCAACATCTGGGAATTTTTGCACAATCTGGCAACACCGCCTCCCCACCCCCTGGGGGTGCCTGGGGTGACCCCCCTCAGGCGAAGTCTCAACCCTCTAGGACCAGAAATAACGAAGTTACCAACTTGTGCCCCGTCGGAACGGATAACTGAGGTCTGCACATTCCGAACACTCTGTATATACACCCTGTATACGCAGAGAACCCTTACACCCTGTATACGCAGAGAGATCTTATAGTTCGAGAAACACCTCTTGTGTAACATAGGAGTGGTGACCACATTTGGATCATCCTGTATACACATCCCCCTGTATACACACGGGACCGATCTGTATTCACAGAACCTTCTAGTAAAAGAAGGTCCTGGAACGTTCTGGAATGGAATGCTCTAGAAAGGAGGGGAAGGTACGGCGAGTATATAAAAGCGAAAGCAAGCCAGCCCGAGTTAGTTCAGTTCAGTAAGAGAATGTGGTAGTGACTTGAAGAAGCAGTGTAAAGTGTTAAGAGAGTAGTGACTGTAGTACCAGATTAGTGACTTTTGTTGAGAGTAGTAATTGTAAAGCCAGTAAATTAAGTGTTTTGTGAGAGAGACATTCTAGACATTTTATTGTATCCATATTTAGAGTGTAAATAAAGTTGTTTTGTTAAAATTTAAAAGTCTCACTTATCCAGAACCCGGAGAAAACGCAACAAATTGGTGTCAGAAGTGTGGGATAAGTGAGTGAAGAAGTGGACAACTAAGCTAGCTGTAAATGGTAAACACTAGATCGACTGACTACGACAAGATGGCCGAAATCAAAGAGTTGATGGACTTACTGAAAAGACAACGCGAAGAAGACGACAAGAAGATAAAGAAGACCTCAAGAGGCAACGCGAAGAAGACGAACAACGGCGACAAGAAGATGAAATAAGACGCAAAGAAGACGAACAACGGCGACAAGAAGATGAAAGAAGACGGCGCGAAGAAGACGATAAGGAGAAGACTGCTTTTTCAACCGGGAATGGGTTGTACCAATTCAAGGTCATGCCATTCGGCTTATGTAATGCTCCTGCCACCTTCGAGCGACTAATGGAGTTAGTGCTGAGAGGACTTACATGGGAAACATGCCTGGTGTATCTCGACGATGTCATGGT
The DNA here is from genome assembly GCA_964006375.1 of Tillus elongatus. NCBI lineage: Eukaryota > Metazoa > Arthropoda > Insecta > Coleoptera > Cleridae > Tillus > Tillus elongatus. Next base: position 335,166,629 of record OZ023262.1, on the reverse strand, counting down.
GATTGGAAGGACTTTCGATGAACACCTGTCGAATCTGAAGCAGGTTTTCTCCAAGCTGAGAGGTGCCAATCTGCAACTTAATCCCAAGAAATGCGTCCTCTTCCAGAAGAAAGTGAGTTTCCTCGGACATGTCGTTTCTGAGAAAGGGATAGAAACTGATCCAGAGAAAATAAAGGCAGTAAGAGACTGGCCTGTGCCGAAGAACAAACATGAGGTCAGAAGTTTTCTGGGACTTTGCAGCTACTACCGACGCTTTGTAAAGTACTTCAGCAGCATTGCGAAACCTCTGCATAGCCTGACTGAAAATAAGGCCGAGTTCATCTGGTCACCAGATTGCCAAGAGTCTTTTAGAGAGCTCAAGCATCGTCTTCTCACTGCTCCTGTGCTGGCTTATCCTCAGGACGAAGGACTGTTTATACTGGACACCGATGCTTCCCAGTATGGCATTGGGGCAGTACTCTCACAGCTCCAAGCCGGAGAAGAAGTTGTGATAGGCTACTTCAGCAAAACGTTCGGAAAAGCAGAAAGAAATTACTGTGTAACCCGGAAAGAACTGCTGGCAGTTGTAAGATCCATCGAACATTTCCACAGCTTCCTGTACGGAAGAACATTCCGCGTGAGGTCAGATCACTCTGCTCTGCAATGGCTTCTGAACTTTAGAAATCCCGAAGGACAGATAGCACGATGGATAGAGAAACTGCAGAGCTACGACTTCCGGATTGAACATCGAAGAGGAAGAAGTCACGCCAATGCAGACAGCCTGTCAAGAAGACCATGTTCAGTGCATGAATGTAAATTTTGCGAGCGACAAGAGAACAAAGAGATCGACAAAGTAACTCATCAGATCAAACAACTGGTGGCAGGACAGGAGAATAACACCGATCTAGACGTAAATCTTGAATACATCAGAGACGCACAGAAGACAGATCCAGACTTGAAAAATATTAGAGAATGGCTACAAAAGGGGAAAAGACCTGAGTGGCACGATGTGTCCCGGTTTGGAGCGGAGGTTAAAGGCTACTGGCTACAATGGCTCATTGTGTCTAAAGAATGACATGATCACTCGAAAATGGGAAACTGCCGATGGTAGAGACTGTATATACCAGACCGTTGTGCCAAGTGAGTGCATAAGCAGTGTTCTTCAAGAGTTACACAATAGTAGAAGTGGAGGCCACTTTGGGGTCAACAGGACTCTTGCCAGAGTGAGAGACCGCTTCTATTGGATAAACTGCCGAAGAAGCGTGGAAGAATGGTGCAAAAGGTGTGACCAATGTGCTTCAAAGAAAGGACCAAAGACCCGATCCAGAGGAAAAATGATGCAGTACATCTCAGGTACACCGTGGGAGAGAGTTGCCGTAGACATCGCAGGACCTTTTCCCATCACAGAGTCTGGGAACAGATACATAATGGTGGCGATGGACTACTTCTCGAAATGGCCTGAAGTTGCGCCGATCCCCAACCAAGAGGCAACGACCGTAGCAGAAGCCCTGATGGAAAATGTCATATCACGGCATGGCGTACCCTTGGAGATTCACACCGACCAGGGCCGGAATTTCGAATCAGAGGTCTGGAAGAGCCTAATGGACTTGCTAGGCATAAAGAAAACGAGAACAACGCCACTCCACCCTCAATCAGACGGCATGGTAGAACGGCATAACAGGACCATCAATCAGTATCTTGCTATGTTTGTCGACGAGAATCAGAGAACCTGGGACAAGTTGATACCTCTGTTCCTCCTAGCTTACAGAAGCTCTCAGCATGAATCTACCGGCTACACTCCATCCATGATGTTGACCGGCAGAGAGATGCGGTTACCAATCGACATGACGAGACCACCACCGAACGAGGACATAGCGGACCTAGCTACGTTACCTGAGTATGTCGCCGACCTAGAAGGAAAACTGCGCACTATACACAGATGTGTCAGAGATAGGCTCCTTTTAAGCAGTGACCGGATGAAGATGCGCTTGGATCGCAGAGCAACACCCCATACATTCAAGGAAGGTGATGCAGTGTGGCTGTACCAACCAACAAGGAGAAAGGGCCTCAGTCCCAAACTTCAGAAACCATGGGAAGGGCCATACTTGGTGACTAAGAAAATTAACGACCTAGTCTACAGAATCCAGCTGTCTCCAAGAACTAAACCCAAAGTTGTTCACATAGAGAGGTTGAGTCCCTATCGGGGCAACGAACCCCCAAGTTGGCGGCCGGTAAATACTGTTCGGGACGAACAGTCTTAAGGAGGGGGGCAGTGTTACAAAGCACTTCAATAGACGTAGGTGCGGTGTTGCCACATCTCCAGAATTTCCCCAACATCTGGGAATTTTTGCACAATCTGGCAACACCGCCTCCCCACCCCCTGGGGGTGCCTGGGGTGACCCCCCTCAGGCGAAGTCTCAACCCTCTAGGACCAGAAATAACGAAGTTACCAACTTGTGCCCCGTCGGAACGGATAACTGAGGTCTGCACATTCCGAACACTCTGTATATACACCCTGTATACGCAGAGAACCCTTACACCCTGTATACGCAGAGAGATCTTATAGTTCGAGAAACACCTCTTGTGTAACATAGGAGTGGTGACCACATTTGGATCATCCTGTATACACATCCCCCTGTATACACACGGGACCGATCTGTATTCACAGAACCTTCTAGTAAAAGAAGGTCCTGGAACGTTCTGGAATGGAATGCTCTAGAAAGGAGGGGAAGGTACGGCGAGTATATAAAAGCGAAAGCAAGCCAGCCCGAGTTAGTTCAGTTCAGTAAGAGAATGTGGTAGTGACTTGAAGAAGCAGTGTAAAGTGTTAAGAGAGTAGTGACTGTAGTACCAGATTAGTGACTTTTGTTGAGAGTAGTAATTGTAAAGCCAGTAAATTAAGTGTTTTGTGAGAGAGACATTCTAGACATTTTATTGTATCCATATTTAGAGTGTAAATAAAGTTGTTTTGTTAAAATTTAAAAGTCTCACTTATCCAGAACCCGGAGAAAACGCAACATTATTATTATTATTATTATTATTATTATTATTATTATTATTATTATTATTATTATTATTATTATTATTATTATTATTATTATTATTATTATTATTATTATTATTATTATTATTATTATTATTATTATTATTATTATTATTATTATTATTATTATTATTATTATTATTATTATTATTATTATTATTATTATTATTATTATTATTATTATTATTATTATTATTATTATTATTATTATTATTATTATTATTATTATTATTATTATTATTATTATTATTATTATTATTATTATTATTATTATTATTATTATTATTATTATTATTATTATTATTATTATTATTATTATTATTATTATTATTATTATTATTATTATTATTATTATTATTATTATTATTATTATTATTATTATTATTATTATTATTATTATTATTATTATTATTATTATTATTATTATTATTATTATTACGATGGCGAGCGAGAGTACGGTCGTTAGTAAAACTGCTCTAGTGAAACCGTGTAAAAGGTGCAAATCTGTTGCGAAATCAGGTTTAAGATGTATTAAATGTGGTACTTTAATCCACGCGCGATGTGCGGAAATATTAAAAAATGTCGTTATAATCGACGATAAGACAATAAACTGTTGTGAAGGTGTTGATGGTGAAAATGCAGGCAACGTTAATTTGGAAGAAATTCCCAAATCGCCGGTGGCGTCTGTCAATATCAGTTATCAGATTGAAATAAAATACCTTAGTCAGCTTTTAAAGGATAAGGACAAAATAATATGTCAACAAGATGAAATTATTAATTCTTTAAAACAACAAATTAAATGTTTTGATTCCAACTCAAATATAAACAAACCAGGAAGTAATACTCATGCATCGGATTGCACACATGGTGTTAAAGGACAAATTGATTCAAGGCATGTAAGTTATAGTGGTGTTACAAAACCAAACAACCGAAGTTCTCATAAATTAAATACAGTTGATGTGAAAGAACAAGATAAGGTAACACAATTAGAAACTGTCGTTAGTATCAACCCTAACAAGTATGATGAGAAAGCAAATAATAGCCAAGTAAAACAAACTCAAGACATTTCCGAGGTGCAACATCACGCTGTTGTAGATGCTGATGGATATACACTGGTCAAACATAAAAAGGAAAAAAGAAAAAAGATTATAAAGCTTGGATCAGCAGAAGATGGCAGTGGGGCCTTTAAGGGGAGAGAAGAAAACAAAAATAAAAAAGCGTGGTTTTTTGTTTCTCGCATTTCAGATGCTACAACTGCTGAGCATATCAAGCAGTATATTGTAGAGAAGCTCGGCACAGACCAAGATGATCTGGTAGTAAATGAAGTAAATACGAAATATGAGAGGAAAGATAATAAGTGTTTTCAAATAGGTGTCAAGTTTGAATATAAAGATAATCTCTATGACAGCAGTTTCTGGCCAAAAGGTGTAGCGTTTCGAAGATACCAATTTAGGTGGGAAAGCAATAAAATTCCAGACCAGAGTCCTTTTTTATAGACGAGTCTAAGACAGACATTGAAGAAAATAACTTATCAGGTAAAACATTTAAAGTATTTCACCAAAACATACAAAGTTTAAGAGCCAAAGTATTGGAAATCGAAACGCTTTTTGATGAAAATCCTGAAATATTGTGTTTTACTGAACACTGGCTTCGCGAAAGCGAAAGTATTCCAATAGATGGGTTTAATTGTGGGTCTTGTTTTTCACGTAGAGAATCATGTCATGGAGGCTCGTGTATCTATGTGGACCAGAATATTGAGGCAACTGAGCTAAGAGAGGTGGTACAACTGAGTGTAGAGGGTTGTTTTGAGTGCAGCTGTGTGGAGATACATGATGAAGGAATGGTAGTTATGTGTGTTTATCGCTCTCCATCAGCCAGCTTCGAGTCTTTTTTATGTGTTCTGTGCGAAGTGCTTTATTCACTTCAAACAAAGATTTTTAGACAAGTTGTAGTCTTATGTGGGGATATGAACCTAGATTTTCTATCTTCTAATAAAACAGAGAAAACAAAAGTTGCTCGTTTCATGGATGTGCTAATGTCATATGGTTTTGTTCACACTGTATTTGAGCCTACAAGAATTACGCCAAACAAGACTTCCCTAATAGACTGCATGTTTGTCAATGTACATTCTGTTGCAACAACACAAGTCATTGAAATGGCACTATCAGATCACACTGGGCAGTTAATGAAAATTTCAATGCTTCACAAACACGAAGTAAAAAATGAATGTGTGAAAAGAAGAGTTTTCACGGAGACACGACTTGAGCAATATTTGGATCAGCTTTCTCATCAATCATGGGATGATATTATAATGGAACATAATGCAAATGTAGCTTACGACAAGTTTCTGGAGAAATTGGTTTACTACATGAACCTAGTGTTTCCGGTAAGTGTATGTTCACCTAAAATAAACTATAAAAATTCATGGATAACACCTGAATTACGAACATCATGTCAAATGAAAAGGAAACTGTACACATCAATGCTTCGAGGCCAAGTAAGTAGAGAGGGCTATAATACTTATAGAAAGCATTTAAAAAAATTGATAGCTAATGCAAAGCGACTTTCAAATGAAAGAGTTGTGTCACAGTCTGAGAATAAGACAAAAGCTGTTTGGGAGCTTATCAGAAATCAGACCGGAAAAAAACCACCCCCGAAAAAAACACTACTTGAAAATGCAAAACATGGTAGATCAGAACGACAAGTCTTGAATGAAGTGAATGAACTCTATATCAGAGCAAACCAAAATTTGGTCACATCAAATGGGAGTGTAGAACAGAGGGTCCAGACGCATGATGGGAGTATGTTTCTAAGACCAACCAATAAAGAGGAAGTTTTTAACATTATAATGAGTCTCAAAAATACCAGCTCTGTAGGGCATGATGAAGTTCCTGTTGTACTTCTGAAAAGGGTGGCACATATAATAGCTGAACCCCTTGCCCATATTATTAATGTAGCTATGTCAAATGGTGAGTTTCCTGAACAACTAAAAATAGCTGATGTTATAGCATTATATAAGAAAGGGGATCCAACTGAACCTTTCAATTATAGACAGATTGCATTACTTCCAAATATTTCAAAAATATTTGAAAAAATTATAAACAAAAGACTTGTCTGTTTCTTTGAGGAAAATAATTTCTTAACGGATATCCAGAACGCCTACAGAGCCAAGAAGACAACACAACGTTCTATGTATCAGCTGGTCTGTGAAGTTATCGAAGCATTTAATGAAAGATCAGAGGTGATGGGTGCGTTCTTGGATTTAAGTAAGGCGTTTGACTCCGTTGATCATGATGTTTTACTTGCTAAATTGGAGAGATATGGGGTGAGAGGTATACCACTTGATTTAATAAAATCATATCTAACGAAGCGAAAACAGTGTTTATCATGTTTTAGCAAAGAAAGGGGAGAAACAATAAGATCTGATTATAAGACAGTTTTAAGGGGGGTCCCTCAGGGTTCAATTATCGGTCCCACCCTCTTTATAATTTACACCAATGACTTACCAGTGTCGTTAAAAAGTAGATGTACATTATATGCTGATGACACATGCATCATAATATCAGATGTCAAGCAACATCGCTTACTAAGCAGAGTAAAGGAAGAAATGTGCAGCTTAGAACAGTGGTTTTTATCTAATGGTCTTAAACTAAACATAGAAAAGACCAATATCATCAAATTTAATCCTGTTGCAAAGCTTGATGATTCGATGGAGGTGAACTTAGATGGGACTACTACAGTGAAGACACAATATAGTGTCAAGTTTTTGGGTGTTAATGTGAATGCTCGTCTGGATTGGAAGGACCATATAGATGAGGTGGTTAAGAAAGTGTCAAGCGTGACCTACTTGCTTGGATCGGTGTCTTATTTTGTGTCAAGGGAGGCTGCGCTCATAGCATACCATGCACTTGCTGAATCGATATTTCGCTATGGTATTGTTTTGTGGGGTGGCTCTGTGGGTGTTGAAGATGTTTTTAAAGTGCAGAAGAGATGTCTAAGGGCAATTTTTAGCTTAAGACAATCGGACAGTTGCAAAAATTATTTCATATGCTTTAATGTACTAACTTGCTATTCATTATATATATTAGAATGTGTTACTTTTGTAAGAGACAATTACAGCTTCTTTCGTGCATATGAACAGCAACATAGCTATGGTCTGCGCGACAAAGAAAATATTGTGCAGCCTCATACCAGATTAACAAGACTTCAAAAAAATGCAAGGTATAATGCGATCAAAATATTTAACAAACTGCCTCTAGAAACACGACAACTGTCAACACCAGTACTGAGAAAAAAATTACATAAATATCTTTCAGAAACGGCTATTTATAACATCGGCGAATATTTTGAGGCCCCAATGTGTGACTTGATGTTTGACTGATGTTAGTTTTGAGGTATTTTGTTGTACTCTTTGGTTTTCGCCATCATCTTAATGTGTTGCAGTAGTTTTTACATTGATTGGTTTGTATTTTTTATACATGCTTTATATACTGTTTTATTTATACACACATTTTTATTTGTAAATATGTTTGCTTTGTCTTATTTTATTTATATGTGTGGTTGTACATTGTTTTTTATGTGCTGCATTTTAAGTTTGAATACTCTGCGGTTTTCATTTTGTTTAAACCTATCTCTTGTATATATGTGTGTATATTTTGCGAACTTTTCATTTGTACGCCTGTTTTTATTGTATCAGATTGTTTGTCGATTGTGTTTATATAGTATAGTTGTATATTGTGTTTGTTTACATGTTTATCTCTGCTTTAATTTTTTTTGACTGATTCTATGCCTTCGTGGTACTATGTATTTATTTTAAAGGAATCAATAAACCTATCTATCTATCTATCTATTATTATTATTATTATTATTATTATTATTATTATTATATTACAACATATTGCAGTGAATTCGATTAAAATTGGTTCTGTGACATGTAGTGATGGGAAAAACAGTTATTTTCTGTTAACAGTTGAAGCCGTTAACGTTATTTAATGATAATCGTTGAAAATAACGGCTTCAGTTATTTTAAACTGGATAGTCGATCGATAGTATCCTACATTCCCAAAGCTGTGAGCGAGAGCGAGCACACTAGTATAAATGCATTGTATTTTTACCCCGTTATTTCACGTAGTGTATAAATCTCAAATTTTGTCGATATGAAAAGGAAACAAAGGGTTAAGAAATTATAATAAGCGTGTCGTAAATCTTTTGCCACTCTGAAGTGAAACTTTTAGAAATCAGAAAGGAGTCTTCTATAAGAATTTACTTAGATGTTTTAGAAATTATAAATTAGTCATTTCTCACAAATTTATTTTATCAGGGTCTTTACGTAAATGTCAATGCCACAGCAAGAATCAATAAATATCATTATTTATCACGCCTTGGGACGTTAGACGTTAGAACTTTTATTGCTACACAGGGAGTGATTCTAAAAACTCCATCACATAACGCAGCTAATAAAATTTCGGTAAAGAAACAGTATAAAAAATTGTGTTTGAGTTTAAAAAAAAATTAAATGATATATAGTATTAATTGTTTATTTACTTATTTTAATATTCGTTGTTTTAAAATTAGTTTCAAAAATTTCAAAGGGCTGTAACTTGGAGGAGAAGGGGTTTCAAGAAAAACTTAATAAAAAGACACCCCTTATTTTTCGCCAAAGAATCATCCTGTAAAATTTTTCTCATCAATTTGGAAACACCCTGTATATATATATATATATATATATATATATATATATATATATATATATATATATATATATATATATATATATATATATATTCATTTAATTTTTTATATTGAAATGTATATAGATATTAAAAAATGTTGTATCATTATATTTTTTTAATCAATTTGATAACTATTATCAGACAAACGAAAATGACGTGTTAACTGTTTTCTTAGGTAATGTATATAAATTTAAATAAATAAGTACTTTAATTTCACGTGAAATAACCCTATTTTGCGTTGTCTATAGTGAAAATAATAACACGTTTTTACAGAAATTCATCTTTTCACCCAACATTTTTTATTATTAAATATTTGGCTTTACATACTAGTGGGAAACTCAACTGTTTCAAACATAACAGCTTCTCAGTTTAACAGAATAGCTCTGTGTAGTAGTGTCCGTATGCCGTATACCCATCAACAACCGGTTAAACTTAAAATTAAAATTAAACCGTTTTATTGTACTGAAAATCCTACGTTCCTAAAGCTGTTAGCGAGAGCGAGCACACAGTATAAATAACGTGTTTAGCATTCCCAATCTCAAGGCTATTCATCCCGTTAAATAGTTAAATAAACAGTTGCCGATGAAAACCGATGTTTATTCATCGAAGCCGAACTAGTTGCAGTAGAACTGAAACAGACACGACTCCGAAATCTAGTTTAGTGTAAAAAGCGTTATTTTTTAAGCTGCTATTTTTATAAATCCATAACTGGTGGTTACAGTTACGGCTCGGTAACCGTTTAAAAATAGCTTACAGTTAAATAACGACCCATCACTAGTGACATGACATGTTCAATGTTACACTGAAGTTGATCTTACGACAAGATGCGGCGTTGCCACTGTTAACTTAATACAACACTGTTAAAGTCTGAAAAATTTCCAGCACTAGTTTATACAGGGTAGATCACAAAGCTATCTTTCGGCACAAAAAAAGAATAACAATTTTCATATAAAGGCTGGTTAAAAAAAGACTTTAAACAGAAATTATAACGTACTTATCAGAACGATAGACTGCTGTCTCCTCAAGATTTCCAGTGGCAATCTCTTGGTAAAGATGCCTCACACTCAATGCTAGTTTTAACACATGTATACTTGCATATTCACCAGACAACATGTAAACCATCTTCAGTATGTTACATTCATACTTATGGTACCCTTCCCAGGCTGTATCCTTACATTCTTCACTGCAATATACAGCCTCGGTACATCCTCCACATGGTATCGTGGTATAACAAAGAATTAAACATTCATGGCAATGTATCAGCCTCTTCTTCAACAAGATGGAGCAATAAGGCTTCTCGATAGCTATAATCTCGCCTACTGTAATGTCTCTCGTCGCTATTATATGTCTTCCCATTGTTTCAGTGTATTCCTTTTTTACACAGTTGGCAGCACTTTGCAGGAACTCGTTAGCCTCATCTTCAGATATCTTGGGTGTTGGTTCATGGTAAGGTTCAGAATCGGATGGCAATTTGAATTTATTGGCATTTTCTTGACGTTTCAATAGTTTCTCTGTCAGATTTTTGGGGTAGTTGTTTTTAAAAGCTCTTTCAATGTCCTGTGAAATAAGAAAATAGACATTTCACAACAGTGGTATTACACAATGCTTCAGTTAAACCCATCATAATGCTTCAATTTTTTTCAACTTCAAAATAAAAATAAAACTATCTACAACATTGCATGCAGTATAGTTAAGTTTTAAAAACTTCGGGACGCAGCCAGTGCATTATAATAGTGAATTTTCATAAGAATTGTACACTATTAGTAAGGTATACTATTAAAACTAATTCTTTAAATTTAAGTGGATCTTGGAGATCGGTTTCTGAGGTCCCAGTAAGCGATTACTTGAAGAAATTTCTATTTTCTATGGATGGAAAATTAAAATTTGGTACATATATGTAAATACTGCAAGTCGCTTTAAAACAATTGTGTTACAAATTTCGTTAAAGTAACAGAAGTTTTCGAGAAAAATATTAATTATTTACAAAGGGAATGTACCTGTCAAATTATTAATATGGCAGGTATTTTTCCTTATTAATTGCTTGGATGGTTTTGTTTTAGTCAACCCAACCGAACCGGTTTTTGTAAACAAAACAACCAAAAAGGTATTTTTATAGGCTCAAGATTGAAGATTAGAGCTTAATGGGAAATGGAGTTATCAGATTTGAAATCTTTTTATGAAAATTCTCTACCACAACGTACTTGCTGCACCCAGACCCTCTTGATCGTTTATTTACTGTGGCTGTATCCATACTTTTTAGCGAATTAAAAAAAAATCGCTAATGAGGAGATCTGTTTATATATATATATATATATATATATATATATATATATATATATATATATATATATATATATATATATATATATATATATATATATATATATATATATATATATATATATATATATATATATATATATATATATATATATCTGACCGATAACTCAAAAAATAATGGACCGATCTTGATCAAATTTAGTGAATAACTTCTTTTTGCAAGCGGCTTGTAAGGACAACCAAATTTGTCCAGCACTCTAAGGAGTAGGCAAATTGATGCCTTAGAGACTTCCGAGTAGTAGACAGTCATCAGAGCTTTGGTCTCAAGGAACTCTGCTAATCGAAATATTAGGAAATGGATCCGATTAAGCCTACCGCACAAAACCTCAATATGTTCTTTCCATGAAAGATGCTGGTCAATAGTTACCCCCAATACTCTCACGCTTGTGGCCTGAGACACTACAGTGCCCTGAAAATCAAGGTTAATTCCCTGCTTTTGCTGGGATCTGAATTCAAGAAATACGGTTTTCTTGTAATTTATAAGGAGCTGGTTGGCCTCACACCACTTACCGAACCGTTCAAGTAACGAGTTAACCTTGCGGCTAACCTCATGTGTATCCGACCCCGACACAACCACTGTCGTATCATCCGCGTACATGAACAACCTCCCCTCCCCAATATGTTCAGGTAGATCATTCACATACAAGACAAACAACAACGGGCCCAAAACACTTCCCTGCGGAGTGCCAATCTGTACATCAAAAGGTCCTGATTGCACTCCATTCACCGATACTGCTATTTGTCTGTTTGTTAGAAACGAGAGCAGCCAGTCGCAAATAGGGCCCTGAACACCCAGGCACTGCAGCTTTTTCCCAAGCAGTTGCGGATTTAACATATCAAACGCCCTAGAGAGATCAAACATAAAAGCCACCACGCGCTGACCCCTATCAAGTTCTTCGTATATGTACTGCACCATGTCAATAACAGCCGTTTCCGTTGATAGTCCAGGCCTGGAACCATGCTGGCACTTCGATACTTTCCCCTGATATCTCAAGAAGTTCTCCAATCGTACAGCCATCGCTTTTTCCATTATTTTAGAAAATACACTAAGTATTGAGAGTTGCCTATAATTGAAAATATCTTGTTTGTCTCCCTTTTTTGCAGATGGAATTACCTTGGCTTGCTTTAGCTGACTTGGAAACTCACGGGTGACAAGTTCATTATATGGCAGATGCAACCGGCTACTGTTTCTGGATATTGCTTTATTACCGATATGGGAACTTCATCAATACCAGATGATTTTTTATTTTTTAAGTTATTTATAATGTTTTCAATTTCAAAAGGAGTGAACGGTTCTACAAAAATTGACCGATTATTCACTCTGATCGTTGTGTCACCCAAAGCCTGACCACCATACTGAGATATCACCTGATTTTGAACTTCCGAAGAGAAAACATGACCAAACAAGTCAACTATGGTTTTTGTATCGGAAATAATCTGACCATTGTGTCTTATTTTAATATTATTAGGCCCATTTTTTATATTTTTTGTATGTTTATTATTGCTGACAAGTGACCAAAAAGTTGTTGTCTTATTAGCCGAGCCTTCTATCAAGCCCAAATAAAATTGCTGCTTTTCTTCTCGAATGTGCAAATTAAATTGTTTTTTCAAGTCCTTATATTTTTCATCTATATCGTTTGAATTGCACAATTCGATTAAACAATTTTAAATTTTCAGAACATCTCTTCAGTTCCGGAGAATACTGAAACCTGGTCATTCTATCATGGGGGTTCCCTAGTTTGACCAGTCTCACCGGACATGCTCAATTAAACAATCTAATAAACTGATAAAAAAAAATCACCAAAAACCTGATCGATATTAGCCCTCTCCGAATAATTAACCTGAATAGGATATTCTTTCAAAAACCTACCAAATAAGTCAGCGGCCCGGCTAGAAAACATTTTACGCCTAATAAAACAAGACCGATCACCCGCTACAGGAAGGTCAATCATGTGCATGTTAAACAATAATTCTTGAGCACTGTGATCAGACACTGCAGGGTCAAACACGGTTGCAGCACTATCTGCAATATTGGTGATAACATAGTCTATCGATGAACGAACCAGTATTCCCAGATATCTACCCTCCCTTGTTGGTGTATTTACTAATGATTTTAAGTGATAACAGTCCAACAGACCGTTTAGTCTCTTAAGATTCTGTAGATTGAGAATTCATACTGCAAATGTTGAGATCGCCCGTGATAACAACCTGTTCATACTTTCTACAGACCTTACTGAGAACACTCTCCAAAACAGAAAAAAACAAATCAAAATCACAGGAAGTGATATATATATATATATATATATATATATATATATATATATATATATATATATATATATATATATATATATATATATATATATACACATAATTTTGAATGACAAGATGTAATATAAATTGTTCATCTGGCACACTTGCCTTAAAGTTGAGGTTCAACCACAGTATAAGGAAAAATTATGCTGTTATGTTTTTGAATGTCTCTAAATACCTCAAAAACTGTCCTTTTTAGCAACAGGAAATACCCAATATAGGTCAAAAGTTATCAAAAAGGAATCGGTTGGAATTGCAAGTTACTGTGTGTCCCTTTTAAGACACTCATTGAAAGCATAAGTAGTCAAAGGTTGGCGCCTCCCCGCTGACCATCACTATTTTCAAATCTGTTTTCCAAGAAAACTATAGAAGACAGATATAGGGTAATGTATACTTAAAAGATAGGGAATTTAACGGTTAATCAGATGCTGGGGACATATGGGTACCCTTCCAAATCAAGTTATCTATGATTGAAGAGAGAGAGGTCACCAACGGCACGTCGGTGGGCAAGGGATGGCAGCATTTGGGTGGTAGGGTCACTGATGAGACATATAGCTCTCTTCTGAATGGAGTCCAGGATAGCGAGTGTAGAAGTGGCAGCGGCACCCCAGATGTGGGAACAGTATTCGAGGTTTGGTCTTATATGTGAAGTATATAAGGTATAGAGATTAGCTGGTGAAAAGTATTTGCGAGCCCAGAAGAGGAAACCTAATTTCTTAGCAGCAGCTTCTGCAATTGATGTGACATGTTGGTGCCAATTAAAATTTCGATCCACAGAAATGCCAACAATTGAAAAGGACTCATTACTTTGAATAACTTGGTTGTTAATTGTGATGGGTCTAGGGCTGGTGTATCTCTTATAAGATAGAAAGTAAGACTGAGTTTTGGTGGAGTTGAATTGTACAAGATTTTTACTTTCCCAGTCTAATATTTTTTGGAGATCCACAGAGACAAAACCGTCCATGAGCCTGCGAGCTTCATCTAATTGGGCTAAAGAGACAGGTTTAGAATATTGTATAATTGAGTGGAGGGTGCTGTCGTCCGTGTAACTGTGAACTGGGTTGGATGTGCTAGAGAGGAGGTCATTAATGTGGAGAAGAAACAAAGTAGGGGCTAAAGCTGAACCTTGAGGGACTCCTGCATTAATTGGATACAGTTTAGAGGAATGGTCATCCAAGAAAACAGAAATGCATGAAATTTATCTTGTGGTTTCAGAGGGGGTTCCAAGCGTGTTTCTGGAAAAAAAATGCTAAAAACCCCTGCACCAAATTGCAACCAACAACAGACACAACAAAATAAAATGTTTTTGTATATTATTAAAGAGTACTTAATATCTAAAAACACTTTTTAAAAACAAACAAAAAACAGGTACCTACCTTCAAGCATTCATTGTAAAATTCCTTTTTGAACAGTACTGCGGACCTGTTGGCATAGGCAATTGCTAAATTTTCACTGTTTTTCTCCGCCAATGCACAACTTTTCGTATAAAATTCTATAGCTTTCAGTACATTCTTCTTTTTGTACATTTCATTACCAGACTGTCTATATTTTCCCGACTGTTCATTATTCTTGGAATCTTTAACAAATTTGGGGTACAATTTATGCCCTTCTAAAAATTTATGGACAAAGATGACTCGCTCCTCGTTGATTTTTAACTTCCCAAAATCATACAAGAATTGAGCAAAAATGTTCTTTTCTTTGAGAATTATCAAGACTTTCTGTCTTACTTGTTTAACAACAGCTGGTTCAGTGGTATATTCCATTTTTACGGCTGTATAATCTTCAATAAAGTTTTAAATTGAAACAGCGTCTATTTTAAATCTGATTTTCTAAGCCAATAAATTTAAAACGGTCAACTAATTATTATGAGTCACCACATCGGTTATTGGATTTCTTTCAAACAACGGATATTTTAAATTCAAACGTTTTAATTTGTTTTTAAATCATTAATTATCACTGTGTTATCAAAACACTAACTTAAAAGGAAAAAAGGAGACCGAAAAATCAAAGGACGCCTTGAGCCTTGATTACCCGGGAACCACCGAACGCTCCAAATAAATTGACAGACAATTGACATTACAGAAAGTCACGTATTGTTGACATTTGAATATATTCCGTCATTTCTGGTTCTTCGTCTTTCATTCCCAAACAAGAAGAAATTATACAATCTGCGTAGGTACATACATATTAAATTGCAAGGTTACCAGAATTTTATAAAATAGTCAGTGCTGGATTTACGCCTAGGCCCGTGAGGCCCGGGCCTAGGGCAGCACGATTTGAAGGGCGGCAAACTTTTCAGAACGCCAAAATTTCAGGGCCGAAATAATGTAAATGTATAAATCCTTTTTTACTGTTTGTGTCTCTAGTGAAATTACTCTTACATATATAAAGCTTTTAAAATTACAATCAATTCATTAGCAGAATATGTTCCTTGTGCTGCCCATTCGTTAAATTTAGTAGGAACTTGTGCAGCCGAATCCGTAACCGAAGCAGTTGACTTTTTTGTACTTTGCAAGAACTTTTTTACTATATCAACACATCGTCGAGAGATATTGGTGCAACGTACAAGTTTAAGGCTTAATGGTCTTTCTCAAACTCGTGGGTCTGCTCGACATGATGCTTGTTATGCGTTAGAAAAAGAGTGGCCTGGAATAACTGATGCACTGGAATTTATTTCCTAAAACAGCGACGAAAAACCGACTACGCGATCTGAAGCTACGGGATTGCAGCGAAAATTACAGCATCTCGAAACAGCAATTTTAGTCATTGTTTGGAATGTTATTTTATATCGTTTTAATGCTGCTAGTAAGAAGATTCAGGAATCTCAAGCTGATTTATCATCTGTGGCGCAAATCTATAAGTCTTTGGCATTATTTCTTCAAGACATGAGAGATAAACAATATGAATATGAAGAAAGAGCCAAAGCCCTATCTGCAGTTCAAGATTATTATCGTTATGATACATGTCGTAAGAAAAACCAGAAAAATTCAGGCATATGAATCACGGGTGAATGAGAGAACACCTTTATCTGGAGAAGAAAATTTTCGCACCAATGTGTATACCGAATTTTAGATACTTTAAGTGTAGGTACAATTGGCCGGACGTAAAAGTGCTTATCAAAAGCTTTATGAAAATTTCATTTTTTTTTTATAATTTATCTAAAATAGATACAAATGAATTGAAAATTTTTCCAAATAAACTAATTAATAAGTATCCGGATGATTTGGAAGAGACTTTTGGGAATTAATGTATTCATTTACATTATCAACTCAAAGAGTCCCTAGCTAATACGGAAGATGTACGTTCTGCACAAGAAATATGCAAGGTATTGCATTCCCGGAATCTTCGAGATGTTTATCCGAATGTAAATACTGCTCTACGTATTTTTTTGAGTATTCGCACTACGAATTGTTTAGGAGAAAGATCTTTTTCCACCTTGAAAAGGGTAAAAACTTATTTACGCGCAAGTGTGGGCCAATATAGACTTAATGCTTTGGTATTACTGTCTATTGAAGCTCAACTACTTCAAGAAATTGATTATGACGACATAGTTGATGTTTTTGCACAGACGAAAGCCAGAAAGAAGAGATTTAAAAATTGAGCAATACATTATAATTTAAGAAAAAATGCTTATTATTTATTTCGTTAGAGTTTATTAAATATTTGTTAACGCTCGAGGCGCCAGCCGACGGCAGAGTTAACCAAGAGAAGAAGGGGTACCTCAGGTAGAAGGGACCTCTAGTAGAGGAGTCGGGGAGTATTGATTTTCGAGTAAGCATTCATCGATCAGAATCCAAGAGAACAACACGCCAAGCACATATTCATCGATCAGAATCCAAAAGAACAACACGCCAAGCACCTATTCAACGATCAGAATCAAAAAGAGCAACACGTCTAGGTGTAGAACAGTTATATCATAGTATTAAGTGCATCATTTGTAAATTATTAGTTCAATATATTATATCAAACAACAAGAAATACAGTCCACTAATTCAAACGAACCAGCAAGATATTCAAGCGGACATCATTGGTCCGCAACATTTGGTCCTTCGAGCCGGATCATTTGGGCAATTCGAGCCAGATTATTCAACACAACATTTGGTCAATTCGAGCCAGATTATTCAACGCAACATTTGGTCAATCGAGCCACATCAGATCAAGAAATCAGCGCAGCAGAAGTTCACTGTATCGTAAGTCCCTTCCATTTCCATTAATTTACCATTTAACAAAACCTATTTATAGTATAATATTGTTTATATTTGTGTCAGTACACGTACAGTTTTTATTTACATCATGTCTGTAATAAGTAGTCAAAGTCAAAAATCAGATAATCTAATTAAAAAAAGTCCAGAACAATTAAAAAACATTAGAACAACAATTAAAGGTAATGTTACGCGTTTTAAAACTTTTCTTTCCAAACTTAATTCTGCCAAATTAGACGATCAAGTCGTAATGCAAATTCAGTTAAGAACATCAAAAATTGAGCCACTATGGCAAAAATTCGAATCAGTTCAAGATATTTTAGATGAAATCGATCCAACTGAATCAGATGCTCAACGTGACGGTTTTGAAGAAAATTATTTCTCAACATTAGCTCAAGCTAAAGCTATTCTTTCCGAGTATTATAAAGTTAAAGATGCTTCTGTATCAAATGTAAATGATATTGAGGTAACTTCTAATCATGAAATTAAAAGTACGCGTGAAACAAATGAATATTCGTCTAACATTAATCAGGTAAAATTACCAACAATAAAAATGCCCACCTTTTCAGGTAAATATGAACAGTGGATGGGGTTTAAAGATAGTTTTAAAGCATTAGTAGAGGATAATAAGCTTTTGTCAGACATTCAAAAATTTTGTTACCTGCAGACAGCTCTCGAAGGAGATGCAGCAGAAATTTTACAGTCCCTGGAAATTTCCGCCATAAATTATCAAGTGGCTTGGCAATTACTTACTCACAGATATGAAAATAAAAAATTAATAATACAAAATCACATTAAGGGTATTTTTGAAGTAAACTCCATGACGCGTGAGACACACGGAACGTAGACAATTATATGACAATACCTTAAAACATTTAAGAGCTTTAAAGGTATTAGGGGAATTTAAAAGATCATTGGGACCGTATTATTATTCATATATTGACACAAAAGTTCAATCTTAGAACTCGCAGGGATTGGAAATCATTTAATTGCAAATCAGAATTGCCAACAATGAAAGATTTACAAAATTTTCTTAAAAATAAATGTGATATTTTAGAAAATTTAAGTCATGCATATAATGACAAAAACAATAAAACATTTAGGGTTCACCATAATAAGACATGGAACAAACAATCGTTAAACTCTCTTGCATCAACAAATAATGCTCACAAATTTGAAAGGTTGTCATATATTAAATGTTTTTTTTTTGTAAAGGTGAACATTGTCTTTATCAATGTAGTGAATTTTTAAAATTACCACTTGTTCAGCGGTTTGCAGAGGTCAGGCGATTAAGACTTTGCGAAAATTTGTTTACGTAACAATCATACGGTATCAGACTGCCAGGCAAGTAAATGTAAATATTGTCATAATCTTCATAACTCAATCCTTTGTAACAATAGACCGGTAGTCCACAATCAGGTACCTGGCAACTACAATAACCAACAATCTTCAACGGCCGAACAAATAACAGGTGAAACATTTATTGCTACCACATTGATGGAAAAACCATTTCAAAATTCACAAGAACATTATCAAAAGATGTACCGGCATCGGCTTTAGGCGGTTCGACCCAGCCATTGTCCCATGCACACAATAGCGTTCAGGGTAATTCACCTTATCTACCTGGTTACATTCTCTTATCAACGGTAGTTGTAAATATTAGAAATAAACACGGAAATATATACCAGTGTCGGGCTTTATTGGACAATACAAGTCAAAGTAATTTTATTACAAAGGACTTATGTACAAAGCTTCAAATAGAAACAAATAAAACCGAATTTGCCATTAAGGGTATAGGCGAAAAATTATCAAACCCTAATGAACAAACGAATGTACATATCGAATCTAGATTTAATAATTATTCAGCAGGGGTAGATTGTTTAGTTTTATCCACAATTACAAGCAAACTGCCAATTAGTTCATTTAACATTAATCCATTAAATATTCCTTCCAACATCTTAAGTAACATGGCTGATCCTACATTTAACAGATCAGGCAATATTGATATGCTTTTAGGCGCAGATACGTTTTGGTCTATAATATGTCAACATCAATATAAATTAGGTCCTTCTTTACCAGTTCTTCAATCTACATTATTTGGATGGATAATTGCAGGTAAATTGCCAATGACAATCTGTAATAATTCAGTAACCTGTTTAAGTACAAATACAGAACAAATAATGAACTTACCCGATGTAAATGTTCAAAATAATTCTTATACTGTGCAAAAAATCCCTCTACAAGAATTTTCAATTAAAAAATATTCATCTTTTTCAAAATTTGTGCGCATTGCAGCATTCTGCTTAAGATTTATAAATAACTTAAAAATTAAAAGAGATCAAAGAAAAATTGGTTTATTTTCACATCATGAACATAACGTAGCATTAAATATTTTAGGAAAAATATCTCAAGAACAAACATTTTTAGCGGAAATTAAACAATTACAAAATAATTCTGACTTAACAGGCAACTTGCAATCGTTATCACAATTTTTAGATAGTAATAGCAATAATGATGATTTAGTTAATTACCGTAATAAGGAAAATATCATCTGCCATTTTATACCGGCTAGATCGCCTACATTTGGTGGCCTTTGGGAGGAAGGTATCAAATCCACTAAACACCACTTAATCGGGGTTCTGGGGAACATCAATTTAAAGTTTCAACAATTTTATACTGTACTGGCCCAAATCAAAGCTGTATTAAATTCCCGACCACTTTCTTCCATGTCTTCCGATCCCAACAACGACAGTGCAATCACTCTTGGCCACTTTCTGATTGGACCACCATTGACGGCCATAGCCAAGGAAGACGTATCCTCACTGCCCACGAATCGTTTATCTAAATACCAGAATTTACAAGCCATTTGCCAGCAGTTTTGTAAACGCTGGCAAAGAGAATATGTACCCGAATTACAGAAAAGAACAAAATGGAAAAAACATTGCCAAGAACAACAGAAGATTGGTACTTTGGTCTGTTTAAAGGAAGACGACGTTCAACCACTGTCCTGGCCGACCGGCAGAATCACACGGCTACATCCAGGTCAAGATGATATCATTAGGGTGGTCAGCATTAGAGTCCGATCCCCGAGGTTAAGCGACCCACTGCAAGTATATGTGCCCTTCCCATACAATCAGAGGAACCAGAAGAACACTTTGAAAGCACCATCTTTCAAGGCCGGCGGGATGTTAACGCTCGAGGCGCTAGCCGACGGCAGAGTTAACCAAGAGAAGAAGGGGTACCTCAGGTAGAATGGACCTCTAGTAGAGGAGTCGGGGAGTATTGATTTTCGAGTAAGCATTCATCGATCAGAATCCAAGAGAACAACACGCCAAGCACATATTCATCGATCAGAATCCAAAAGAACAACACGCCAAGCACCTATTCAACGATCAGAATCAAAAAGAGCAACACGTCTAGGTGTAGAACAGTTATATCATATTATTAAGTCCATCATTAGTAAATTATTAGTTCAATATATTATATCAAACAACAAGAAATACAGTCCACTAATTCAAACGAACCAGCAAGATATTCAAGCGGACATCATTGGTCCGCAACATTTGGTCAATTCGAGCCAGATTATTGAACACAACAATATTTATTTGTATTGTTTTATAATTATATTTCAATAAAATAAAAATTATAGTTAAATAATAATATTGAATCAAAATTAATTGAATTTTGTTATTCAAAAAGGGCGGCGCATCAGACAGGGCCTAGGGCGGCAGCAAGCTTAAATCCGACACTGAATATAGTGCTGCAAATTGAATCATAACTTCCACTCTAACGAGGTAGGGTTACATGTCATTTCTCTTTGCTTTAATATAAAGATTTTAAAATGACTGTAAACTGTAATTATTACTATTAACCCTTAATTGGTACGCAACTTTTATGGAACGTAAATGGTATACTGGGGTCTATTTTGACCCCGAGTCATATTTTCCGAAAAATCAAAAAAATAAATATTTTTTCTATATTATTTTAATTTTCTGATCAGAATGAACAAAATTTATAAAAAAATGCTTTGAATTTTTAAACAGTACTTATTGAGAAAACAGAAAAAAATGTCAGCAATCTTTGACATAGGTAAGGAAAAACTATAATAAAAAAATGTAAAGTAGTAACTTTAATAAAACGTCCAGGGTATTTTGTTTACTCATCGATTATTCCCCTGAAACAACACAAAACGACATTTTAGCAAACCATAAAATAACTGACAACCGAGTTTTTGACTTAAGAATTTTGGTCATCATTGCAGGAACTGCATCAAATTTGTTGGGTTGAGTGTCTTTTGTACACAGTTTTGGAGCACTTGGAACATCTAGTTATATATTTTTTATCATTGGTTCCAAGAAACGTGGACAGTAATAACATCTCTGTATTTTTAGTTGGGGTCTCGCTATTTCTTCTTGCGATGGAACTGGAATCTTAAAAACCTCGGCAATGGATGATTTTATCTTTATTGGAATCTTATTACTTTGAATTATGTCCATCAAATGATCATTGATTAGTGATTTCCCCAAGGATATGCCATGTTCTCTTCTAGTCATTTTGATACCAGGATTTGCTGCTTTGAATAATACGTACGACTTAACTCTTGTAATATTTTGTTCGTTTATTCCTAAATGGCCAACAAAAGACACACGGCTTCCTTGGTAATTAGCTGACAGATCGGTTATTTTAGCATTAGTATGGCCGCTAACTATCTTTTATGTTAAGTTGAAAGAAAAAAAAGTTATAGGCATCTTAAGAAAAAAAATTGGGTGCCACTGGTGATCAGAGCAAAGCACAAGAACAAAATATTTTATGTGATTAATAAAACCAATTAAATATTACATCCAACGGTTAAGTTCTCTTGCCGCAAAAATGTCAAGTAGCAGAAAAAAGATTTTGAATATTTGATAGTTTATCTTCTTCAAACGTCAAAGTCGCGATTTGAAACGTCAAAATTTGCAATTTTCAGACAACGAATTTGGAATAAATACGGATTACGTAGACGATATGTCGTAAGAAGTGTGTTTTACAAAGCTTTAAGATTCAGCTTCAACCATCATTGTCCTTCATTTTAGCAAAAATTTCAGAAAATGCATTTCAAACAGATCCTCTTTCTGATGCTTCGGCAGTAGTTTCAGCTATAGAGTTTATGGTTTAATAGTCTATTTCAGCAAATTTTCGTAGAAAAAATTCGATATTAAGAAGACCGCGATTTATGAATTTTAAAAAGATTTCTTCAAATGAGCGCGAACTAGAACCCCAAAAACCCATATACGGGGTCAGTTTCAGTTTTTGTCTGTTTACACATATACAAGGTGACGCTTTTCTACGGCAAAGCTTAATATATCCGTTATTATACAAGATATGAGAAAAAATTATATACGTATTATAAGGTATCTCGAGCTGCATCTTATAAACTTATTTTGACAATCACAGGGTGGCCCATAAGTCGTTGGTGATACACATTTTCTTTTTTTAACAGAACACCCCCTTATTTTATTGCATTTTTGTGTTTTCAAGGCAATTATTAAAATGCATGTTTGTAAGAAAAAAATTGATATCGTTCATCGTTTTTAAGTTATTTCAATTGTTTTGCAACTTTTCAAGTTTTTGGCACATATTTCAAACACATATCACAAATTGTGAAACGGCGTTTTCATCAATAGATAGCGGAGCCCTATAGAAATGACGCATTCAGAGCTTTTTGTTTTTATTACTTGTTGAAAAATCGATCTGCCGTATACGGGCACGCTCAAATAGTGGCTGAATTTTAAAAGTTTTCGTAGAAATGTTTTTAGTGTTTCCGTAGAAATAATTTTTTGTAAGATTTTTTTGTTATGCTGGTAATTAATAATAAATGTTTAATAAGTTATTGTAAAAAATAAAGTGGTCGAATTTTTGTGAAAAATATAATTTAGTGTAACATTATTGAAAGCAATTTCTGTAAAAAAAAGGTGATTTTCTGTAAAAGAAATTTTTGCAAATTTTCATATTTTTTTTTTCAATTTTGGTCCTAAAGCTGTTTGTAAATAATCAGTACACTTTGGGAGACTTTACAGTAAAGACGTGCGCTGATAAGCTCCCAAAGATAAAGAAATTTTTTCGCAGTAAGTGTTTAAAATTTATTTAGTAGTTTTGTAAAGTTTTGTGATATACAAGGATCAGTTAAAAATAAAATGAATGTAAAGCGTGAAAATACTTTATGTTTGGATTTCAGAAATGTTACAAAAAGACCACAACATGTTATGATACATCGTTTTATCAGGGATAACCTTAAATTTACTTGTGATCAAGTGATTTGCATTCAAATAGAACATATACAGGCAAAGATTTTTATGAAGCTAATATCAAAATTGCTAGTTGATAAAACAATAAGAAAGTGCGAAGAAGAGGGTCTTTTCTATGCAGATGAAGAAGGAAATAAACACGAGATCCTAGTTACAGAAGACGGGTATGACAAAATTGTTAGATTATATGATTTTCCAATTGAATTGGATAATCAAAAGATTGTAGAAAAACTATCAGAATATGGGAGAGTCAAAACGATTAGTAATGAAAAATGGAAAGGCCATGAAGATTTTTATGCATCTGAAAGCGGGGTAAGAGTTGTGTGCATGTCCATGAGGCAGATGATACCGTCATATCTAAAAATTCAAGGCTATACGTCTCTGGTAACATATGCGGGCCAAATAAAGACCTGCATGATCTGCGATAACCCTGATCACATTAAAAGAGACTGCCCGAAGAGAATCGTAAACAGAATGAACCAGATAAGAAGACCTCCAGTTCCTTTACCAGCAACACACAGTAACAGCGAGGAATTCAGTATGGTTAAACTTTCACATGTAGAAGCACCCCAGGTACAAAAACAAAATGACAACGAAACGCACAGTGTAACCACTGAAAAAGTGACAGCTGTAGCAAATAACCCAATGCAACAGAATTCTTCAGAACACAGTAGAGTAAAAGAAGACAAAAAGAGAAAAAAGACGGACTTATCCAGCTCCAGTGAAGAAGATAGCAAGAGAGTACCAACAATAAAATTGAATCTTAAGAAAATGGCTATTCAAGAAGAGACAAAAATAGAAGAAAAAGTAATAATAGTGACAGTGAGCAGTTAGAAGAGCAAGACAAGGGTAACGAATCTTATTAATTAATTGATCCTCATATTTTTCAGACAAATTTCGGAAAAACATTGTTTCTGTAATACATACATGATCTATTTAAAAACTATATTATCAATAAATATCAGTAGGTAATGCGGCACTTTGGACAGACAGGAAGTGGGGGCGGAGCCCCACCCCTAGCCCCACCCCTCCTTGTGGGCGTGGCCACGCCCCCCAAGATGGCGTCCAGCCACGCCCCCAAGATGGCGGACACAAGATGGCGGACTTGGGCCAGACAGTCACATTTACATTTAGCCTTGTTATGTAACCTGTAAACATTCTAAGGTCATTGACCTGTCTAGGAAACTTTGGCCAGACAGTGACGTCACACGACTTGGGCCAGACAGTCACATTCCAAAGTGTCTAACCTATTACTTCAAATTATTATATTTTGAAAAAACCATTTGGAGCAGGTGAGTTTCGAACCCGGGGCATTCAGATGGGAGGCAACGATGCTACCCATTGAGCTAAGCAGACGCTTGTTAATTTATTGTTTTAGGCTGGTATATATATATATATACGACTTTTAATTACAAACAAACCATACATGTAACATAATTAAAGTTTTTGTTATTATTAGACAAATGGATGATTTACAAAATAATAATTAATATGTTTAATATTAGAGGCGAAACCAAAACGGAGGAACCAAAATGGCGGAATAAAAATGGCGGAATGAAAGATGGAAGCCTAACCTGTGATACCTTAAGCTGACATCCCTGACATTATAAAAAATGGCGGCTTTCGTTCTTAAAGATGGTGCCTTTTGCTGATAAAGATGGTTGAAGACTCCATTATTTAAAGTTACGTCACCCCAACCTTTAGAGCCGACAAATGAGAGTGAGGTTGATAAGCGAGAATAATGGTATTGGTCGAAGACTCCATGATTTAAAGTTACGCCCCCCATTAAAACAAACCATTCATAAAGCTTTCGTTATTAGACATAAGACATAATAATTAATATGTTTAATAAGCAGAACTAAAAAATGGCGACTAAAATAAGATAAAAAACTTCAAACCCTTATCGCGGAAGATCCGTGAGATGTACGATAGAACCAACACATGCACGGTGTTAAGGAAGCCAAATCAAATTGGAATATACAATAAAATGGCCACTTCCGGTCTAAACTTTAAATCGTTATATCTTTTCAACGGAAAGTGATAGAAAGGAACCGACTTCAAAAATATATCGTTTCATAACAAGCTCTACAAGAAACTGAGATAAAAAACTTTAAACACCGTCTGGTACAAATAAATATAAGGAGAGAGCTGAATTTTGTGAAAAAACTATTATTGACTTCCTTGATTTCTCTAAGCCTTTAGTAATGTTAGGAGACTTTAATTGTGTTAGTAAAAGGAAAGATAGTAGGAATCAAGTCACATTAAGTAGATCTCTACAAAACGTAATAAACAACTTAAAGATCAAAGACATCTGGAAACATATTCATGATGATTATGTAGAGTACACATATTTAAGAACTGATTCGGCATCTAGGATTGACCGAGCCTACATATCTAGCGATGCAACAGATCTCATTCATGATATTAAAGTTTTGCCAACCAGCTTTACGGATCATCATGCTTTATTGATATTACTAAGAACAGAAAGAAAATTCTATCCGAAGCATGGTTGGGGGTACTGGAAAGTAAGAACATCTACAATAAGAAATTACATGGATGATATAAGACAAAAAATCACATCCCTTAAAAATAAACCGGAATTTAAAACTAATAAGCCAAATGGTGGTTCGAAATATTTAAACCTGGTATAACCAAACTAATGAAACAACTTCAAATACAAAGTGCAATGGAAATCAAACAAAAACTGGAGTTTTATTATAATGTACTGAACGATATCAAACATAAGATGAATACTGGAGAAAAAATATATGAGGAATTTAGAGAAATCAAACTTACTATACAAAATATAAAAGAAAATTATTTAAACAACATGTATAGCGACAACGTCAGAAAAACGGTTCACGATAAACAACAGCTATATGAATTGATGAATGAAAGAAAATCACATAAAGCAATGACAATCTCCTCTATACATGATGAACAAAGTCAGCCAATTACCACCCATAAGGATATCATGCATTACATAACACAATCAGTTAAAAAGAAATTCGTGGAAACGCCAATAAAACAGAATGATTTAAAATGCCTTTTACAGTATGTCCCCAAAAAAATATCAATTTCAGATAATCAGACAATGATATCACCCATAAGTAATACGGAACTGAAGTCAATAATTGATGAACTTAAATCTAAAAAACGCCTGGTCCTGATGGGATATCCTATGAATTTTATAAAATATTCTATGAAGAATTAGAGGAAGTTTTACTGCCTATACTTAATAGTATTTTACTCAATGTCGGCAGCAGTATAGAAACCCTTGCTGATGGCATTATGATTTTTATACCAAAATCTAATGAACCAAAAACAATTGATGATTATAGAAAAATAACCTTATCCAACACAGACTATAAAATACTTATGAAAATTATGGCAAAAAGATTCGAAAAATTTTTAGATAAATTAATTAGTAATAAACAAACCTGTGGTCCTTTGAAATCTATTTTCCAGAATCTAATGATTATCAGAGATATCATCGCTGATAAAGAATCAGATACAGAGACTAGTGCGATTCTTAGCATTGATTTTGAACAGGCTATTGATCGACTATCGCATGAATACATCTGGAGTGTTATTGTGAAGCAAAATGTTCATCCGCAGATCGTCGATTTAATAAAAAGAATCTATAAAGTAGGCCGTACAAAATTGATGGTAAATGGCTATTTAACCGATTTTATACCAATAAGATCAGGAGTAAGACAAGGATGTCCCATGTCTATGATAATCTTTTGCTTAGCAATGGAACCTTTTATCAACCTATGTGATTTCGTGCTGCAAGGAATCTCCATCAATAACCAGATTATAAAAGTTATTGCATATGCTGACGATATTAACATAATGATTAGAAATCAGCTTGATATCACTAACATTGAAAAAGTACTAAAGATATTTGAAAATGCATCTAACAGCAAATTGAACAGGATCAAGTCAAACATCTTAATATTAGGCAACAGCGCGAATTTGGAACAAAGACATCAGATACAATCTGCATTTGCCCAGAAATCAGAACTAAAGATCCTTGGTATTATATTTACTTGTAAAACTGCACTTACCATAGAGAAAAACTGGGAAAAGATTAGTCTAAATATTAAAGTTAACCTAGTTAAAGACAAAATGATACACGCTGATCTCATAAAAAAAAAGGTATATAAATCATTATGTGTTGTCCAAACTATGGTATGCATGTCAAATCTTGCCATTTAGTAACAAATATAGTCAGAGAATAGTTCAGGCAATAGGAAAATTCCTTTGGTGGGGTCAGCTATATAAAGTTGCTCGCACACAGTTGTATCTACCCACAGATAGAGGAGGCCTCTCACTTATGAATATTGAGGATAAGGCGACTGCACTTTTTATCAAAACACAGTTCATTTCGTCGTCAATTAAAACAAAAAAAATTGAGTATGACTCTGTCATGAATTGTATTTTTGACAATCCTAAGATCGCAAGAAAAAAGTTCACCATGCTTTGAAAAATAATTGGCAAACTGCAGGGAAAAACAATCACACGAGATGATAATGTGACAACCCGGGAACTGTATTGTGAATTCTTATTAGAGAAAGACGTAAGCCCAAATATTGAGACAAAATACCCCAACATAAAATGGAGCGAGGTGTGGAATATAATAAGCAATAAATTCATCAAAACAGAATGGAGATCTGCGATCTACAAAGTGGTGAACGAAGAATGTACAACCAAAGAGAAAATGTTCAGACACGGCCTAACACAGAATGGGAGGTGCTTGCAGTGCAACAGTGTAGACGACATACAACACCAACTAAAAAAGTGCGGGAAAGCTGAGGGAAACTGGGAGTGGGTAAAAGATAAACTAATAAATACTTTTAAAACTCAGGGTGTCAGCGAAAACATATATCAAAATCTGACTACGGACTGCAAGACAAAAGGAAAAGATAAAGATGCTTGGCTGTGGTTCGTTTGTGGTGTCGTGTTTGTAAATATTGAGAAGAAATGCGATCTAGAAGAGCTCAAAAACATGTATAGACTAGATAGACTAGCAAAAGTGAACCAGATTAAGTTGCAAGATATCAGCCGAAAATTATTTTGCTTTTAGTAATTTTTGTTTATCGATGTAAGCGTTTATCTTAAGTTTATATATTTTCTTTTTATTTCACATTGTGACAAATCTGCAGTTGGCTGAATAAAAGATTTTAGAAAAAAAAAAGGTCTCACCATCGTTGCCTCTGTATTAATGAAACAAAAATCAGAATCACCCCAAAAACCACAAAAATAATAACAGATGAGAGTTATGTGCTAGATATCTATTTCGACAACGAAGTCGTCTTCATCAGTAACTGCGACGAAACTAACCCTATGGGCAAAATTATCCTATTTATATACCTAAACTATACACTAAAAATGATGCAATACCGATGATGCAATACCGAATGATGCAACACTGTATGATGTAATATCAGATGCCTCAGTACCGGATGACGTAACATCATTTGACGTAATTCGATGACTATTGTTGTGTCAGTGGATACGCCCAACCGGTTGTGTCGATGTTGAAAGCCATCATGGGTGTGCTATTTCAAAAAGTGCTGAATTAACCGGATCCATGTCTGAATTCATCAAATTCTGTGGATGTATCTTGCCGATTTCTAAACTTTCCAAAGCATCTAACTTGCGATAAAATCCGTGGTTGCCTTCAACCACTTAAGATTACTAGAATAGAATAGAATAAATTTATTAGCCACAAGATCACACAAAAATGAAATTGACCAGTCAAGATAAAAAATATACATAAAGCACATGTAAATGTGAAACTAAAAATTAACAAAAATACATACACATCTGAAACACACAATATCTGCCTATCACTAAAACAGTGGATCACCTGGCCATGGAGAATATCAACTGCGGCACTACCTTAAAATATTCATCTGTTCTGTATAGACAAGCCTGTATTAAAAAATATCTAATAATTGTTCTGAATTTACCACCTTGGGAGTGCATTGAAAAAGTCGACCCTAACCATTTTAGTTTTATTTAGCCGATGCCTCGGTTGGATTACATTATCTCTATGTCTGGTGTTATAACTATGCACTTCAGCATGTGTGTCAAAACTTTACCTATTTTCTCTCACCACCAACAATTGTCTGTAAACCACCAGTGAGTATAGTGACATTATGTTAAGTTCCTGAAAGATGAGTTTACAGTGGGCACAGCAACACGCCCCGACAACACCCCTGACAGCTGCTTTCTGCAACACAAAGAGTCTATCCAAGTGCACACTCGCTGCATTTCCCCATGCAAGCAAACAGTAATTCAGACGTGAGTAAAACAACCCATAATAAGTGATCAAAGCTGCCTCAGGTCCAGCCATTGCAGAAATCTTACGCACTGCATACACTGATGAGGCTAGCCTACCAGCCAACGAGTCTATTTGGTTCCTCCATACAAGAGCAGGGTCGATGTTGAGACCGAGAACATTCCTAGCAGTGTTCGACTCATTAGAAGTTACCCTGTCATTAAACCAAGCTCTTGCCTCAAGAAGAACATTGTCCACAGTCTTTTTGACATCACTACCAGCATTACCAGTGATAATAAAAGTTGTGTCATCTGCAAAGAGGGCTGTTGCTGTCCTGCTCTGTTGGATGCCATCAGGAATGTTAGAATGTTAGGAGGAAGATTATATATATATATATATATATATATATATATATATATATATATATATATATATATATATATATATATATATATATATATATATATATATATATATATATATATATATATGAGAAAGAGAAGTGGCCCTAGTATAGAACCCTGAGGCACCCCTCTACGAATGTATCACACTTCACTGTATTCCTCACCATGAAAAACTATCTGTGTTCTATTATCAAGGTATGACCGCAGCAACTCCAGGCAGACTCCCCTAATAACCATAATGACTCAACTTTGTCAACATGTTTCGTGCGAGACACAAATGCCTTTGTTAAGTCTGAAAAAACTGCACAGCACTGTTTTCTCTGTTCAAAAGCACAATTTACGATCTCTAGAAGATACGATATCGCATCCATGGTGCTGCATCTCTTGCGGAAACCATACTGATGTTCATAGAATAGCTGGTTATCTTCAAAGTAACTATAAAGTTGTTGGAAAATAAGGAGTTCGAAAATTTTTGAGAGTATCGGCAACCTGCCTAAATTTGCCAGGATCATTGCAGTCCCCCTTCTTGAAAAACGCAAGTACCATCGCACACTTCATCAATTCAGGGAAACAACCCTGCGTGATGCAGAGATTAAAGATATGCTTCAGTGGCAGACTAAGAAAATCCCCAGACGTTTTAATGACATACGAGTCCATACCAAATATATCCTCCTCAACAACTGGTTTCATGAAGAAAGAGTTCGCTGGACTTTGAATCCCAGATAAATAAGATTCTGGGGAATTTAATTTATTTCCCATTGCATTACTTACCAACCTTTCTGCATGGGATGAATTCAAGATCTTACTTCTACCTGTTTCACGATTTATAATTTGCCAAATTTTGTTTGATTTATTGTCAGACTTTTGGATAGCTTCAGTTGCCGCCTTAGCTCTCGACTGCCTCAAAAGCAAATTATATTTGGTCCTTATTTCTCCATAAAGCTGTTCATTCGATGGTGTAGGATTGCATCTTATAAACATCATGTAAGAACAATACTTGCGCCCTTAACTCCCTTTGCTCTGATGCGTTACCATCCTCAATACTCGATTGTTTCATCACCCACCTACGACGCATCAACGGGAAACTGGTCTCAAAATGATATCGAAAAATATCAACAAATGAGCTATAAGGATCCTCTGCAGAATCAGTGGTAAATACCCCCTGCCAACTCTCGGAAGCCAATGATTGTTCAAAATCATTGAAACTATGCTGGCCATATGACCTTCTCCACTCTACATCCTGGAGCTGTGCAGCATCAATTCTGTATTCCAAAAACTGTGATTCATGATCAGAGGCAATTACCGGGAGAACTCCGGCACTCATAAAATCAAAATCAACAAAAATGTTATCGATGCAGCCGCTGCACCCATTAAACTGTCTAGTAGGAGGGAACACAATCTGCTGAAGGCCGAAAGACTGAAACAACTGTATTAAGTTGTTCTTATTATCATTGTCTATCAACAGTTGTATATTAAAATCTCCTCCAAGGGCAATTTTGCAATTATTATACTTATTGTTACAATACTGAAGTGCCTGATTAAGAATATCCAAAAATTGCCCATACAAGCCATCGGGTGGTCTGTACAGGAAACGAGCCTCAACTTTTTTTGTATAAACTGCTGTTAATTCACATACTTTCTCAACACTAAGATCTCTAATATACTTTATCTCCTTACCAAAATTTATGTTTGTAAATTCCCACACCCCCATGCGAGAACGACATAATAAACCTACCTGGTGAAAGTTATTTATTGTGTAAATAGAAGCCTTTGCCTGACACAACCAGTGTTCCGTAAGCATAACCACCTTAACATTTTTTA
This sequence comes from Tillus elongatus, assembly GCA_964006375.1. Taxonomy (NCBI): domain Eukaryota; kingdom Metazoa; phylum Arthropoda; class Insecta; order Coleoptera; family Cleridae; genus Tillus; species Tillus elongatus. Next base: position 335,134,222 of record OZ023262.1, on the reverse strand, counting down.
TCTCGCTGACCATGTGATCCAATATAAAAATCTTATTTCTAAGATACTGAACATTCTAGTGAACAATACATATCCCGTTGTAACACTCAGATTGAGACACACATACTCCTATATGTTTCCAGTTCTTTCACTGTTTTTCGCTGAAAATTTCCACCTTCCTTATTGTTCTTTGGAAAATAGTATCTATCAACCAGAATTCCTGAAGGCCAGAACTCAAGAGAGCTTACCTCATCATAAAACTGCACTGGGACCCCCAATCAAAAAGTTGCAACCCTGGCACTCCGCCTCATTTCGAGTTTCACACATGCACATAATTTCCTAAACTTCTCATCAACAGTATTAATAATATCATCTGTACTCGTGTCCCTGTCAAAGTTAGAAAGCAACATCCATTTTAGTGGCTGAACCAGTTTCAATGTTGCCTTTGCCCCAGTTACCTTCAGAGGACCTGTACATATTTTTTGTTTTCTCACTTTGTGATGCCTTCTGTTTTCAACCTTCCGCCACAGTTCGCTCCTGTTCTCCTCTGATTCTTGGTTATGAAGCCCTTTTTGAACAGAGACATTTTCAACTGCCTCTGATGAAGCTTCCAATGACTTCCGCTCTGTTTGTTTACCTTCTTGTCATGTTAATACTTTTTCTGCACGTTCTCTGGACTATCTGTCTGCTTCTTATCAGGTTCAGCTATCTCACTGCTAGTGGATATTTTAAAATATATTTATTAAATTTTACATCCAATGTTTTATAAACTTTTGTTTATATTACTGTCCTGATAACAACCATCAGTTCCTTTTTTAATGGTTTGTTTGTTATTATTTCTGTCACCTTCATAACTTTTAATCTTTTCCTTCAAACAATCATTCTCCGCCTTAAGTTCACCATTTAACTGCTTAAAACTTTTTTAAACTTTAAACTATCGCCTACTTTATGTCCCGAAGTCAATCATATGTTGGGCAACGCTAGATTTTTCTGCTCTATTGAATCTGAAATGAGCTATATGCTTTTTGAATCTTGTTATTGATCTCCGAGTTTGCCCGATATAGATTTTTTCGTTATTATTACAAGATATTTGATAAATGCCCGATTTTTGTCGGAAGTCAATAGTATCGTTTGGCCTTTACATTATCAACTTTATAAATAACTCTTAAGTCGTTATCTTTGAATATTTTCTCTAACTCCTTTGTAAGAAAAGGATAGAAAGGAAGTACAGCGAACTTTTTGGGTGGCTCATCGGATTCAGGCTTCTATGTCGTAATGTTACTTATCGACATTTTCCATGCTTAGTAGCCAATCTTAGACAATGTCTGAAGAGAAACCGTTACAAATTGCAAATATCTATAATTTTGTTCATCTATGAATTTTATCGCTTACTGCTCAAAGGAAAACTGAGTAACCTCCGAAAAAGAAAGCTGAAACTCGAAATTTTGTGACCGAAAGGATGAATTGAATCTGATGGTATGAAGCGATTTGTAGAAGTTTCTTTCCTATAAATGTCAAATTCTAACCTTAACGATTCAGTTTTTACGTGGAATCATTACTGGTTTAAAAACACTTAGAAAGTCCCCAAGCATAATAAATAATACCAAAAACCCTATCTATATTACATATTTCAAATTTTGATTTCAAAATAATGTTGATGAAAATTCGCTAACAAATTCTGTATCGTAAGAAGCGTACTGAACTTCCTATAATATACGTTGAAATCTAATTATTGAAAAACGTTGCATTTTGTTGGTGAAAATAAGCATCTCTATTGTCCTGAAATTCCCACTTGGGGTGGCCGGGGGGTTAATACTAGTTCTCCCTAACCTGGGGAATTTCGGGATGACTTCCGGGACACGGCTTTACTACGGGATCATGCTCGGACGCCAGCGTCTATAGAGTTGGTTTATCAGAGAGTAGACGCGCTCTCTCGGGATGCTCCCCCTTTCCCAAGTCACTGTCAACGGGCACACTAGCCCAGGGTAGGTTCCAGTGGAGACAGGGTCCTCCTAAGCCAAGACAGAGTCCCCCGGGACTTCTGGTTATGGTCTTTAATAAAGAGCTGGAGTTAAATTGTATTTGGGTGGATATTCTGAGGAGACTAAATGAAATATCGAGTAAATTAATATACAATTCTATTCGCTAATTATATACACAAGGAGATAACGGGGTTCTGTTACCACGAAGCCTAGCAATTATGGGCGGCCAGAGGCAGAGGTGGTTATTTGGCTTTTAATTATGGTTACGCGCGGATTGCACGGGGATGGTAAAGCGGCAACGTTTAAGCGGTGCAGGGTGGTGGCAGGATAGTGATTAATAGCGGGTGTTCCCAGGCGGGCATGCAACTTACAGGGTGCGTCGAACACCACATCAAGCTAAGCTAGCTGCGCTCTAATTTGTATGGCACCAACAAGTATTAGCCACGGCCCATCATTCACACGCTCTCACTCGCACGCTCGGGGAACCTTGTTCGGCGCGGAAGAAGCCCACCCCTGTTCCCGGATTTACGCCCCTCCTGAACGAGGCCGCGGACGGCCCGGAGCGCCAGGCGCCGCCTAGTTGTTTTCAATCCGGACCAGCGCAGTCGCTGCTATCCGAATCTACCACAGCCAATTCAGCTCCCAACCCCCAGAGCAGCCGGTCAACGGAGACAGGAGAAGAACGGTCCCACCCTCGAGAGGACAGGAAGCACTCGTATACCGCCGATGCGGTCCACCCGGACCAGACCGGGTGGCGGAAGACCACCGGGCTGCCTCAATCCAAGCCAGCGCAATCGCTGCGCGTGGACTAATGACAGACCAGGAATATCCCCACTCCGACTCCCTTATTCGGGATACAGGGGGCGGCTTCCCGGAGGGTCGTTTTTGACTGGAACGGAGAGTGCAATCACTCCAACCGTCCCGATACACTATTCCTCCGCTCGGCAGCTTCCCCTGTGATCCTGGGGGAATCGGAACCTCGGGACCGTGGCCCCCCAACCACCCAGGCGAAGCCCGCGAGCACCGCCAGCGGCGCCCCTGGTGATGATGGCGGACGGAGGCTTTCAGGAGAACGCGTCGCACCGCCCGAAGGCACCCAGCGCCGTGACAGAGCGTTCAACGATTCTACCACGGCCTCGCTAAATAGTATTAGTTGTCACGTACCTGGGACTTTCCTCGGTGGCGACGCTCACACAGCGAAACTCTCCGGCGGTGCCCTGCACTGGTAGCCTCGCTCTCTGCTTTTAACCTGATCTTCCACTCGGCGTACTCTACCACGACACTTCTTCACTGTCGACGTACTTGCTTGTTCACGGCGACACTCGTACTACCCATTCTCTCGCGGTCTCAGACCTCACTCCCATTCCTAACCCTGCGCTCTCTGCGCCTGTTTGGCCTTCAGCGACTCCCGATGCATTCTCCTCGCGACATCATCCTCTGCTGCTTAACGTGTCGGGCTCTGCGTATTATTTCACCGGAGCGTACGCGAATATTTCCACCGTTGCAATTGGTAATTATTACACGGCTGCAATTATCGTTGCTGCATTTATTATTGCGGTTTATTATCGAGCTAGATAATCCCTTCAAGATTAGTCACTTCGTGCTAGATGAAATCTAAAAAATCGGTTAGTAAACGAACGGAGTCCATTATTGTGGAGGTGTGTATAGAAGACGTCGGTGAGTTCGCCAGCGATTGGAGGTCTCGTTTTATCTCACTCGAAGAATGAAGGCGAGAAAGAGCTCGCACATAGCCACTAACGCTCATGACTCTGAAAATTTCGTGCAGGATTCAGGAGCAGCAGAACGCTCTCTGCCTCTGGGAGTCTGGCACTGACACCGGTGGCGTAAACACGTTGAGTTTAGGTGTCTCTTGAATTGTCTTATAAACTGAGTTTTTAATAGTCTTTATGTTACCTATACTGCCTTCTAACAACACTCAGTGGTTATTTGAAATGTTTTAGTGATTTTCTAGTTTAACTAAACATCGTAGTTAGCATAAAAAGGGAAGTTAAGTTGTGGTTCTTTATTTCAACCTGTTGCCTTGCTGCTTTATTTTACGTTTAAGTTGCGATTCGCGAAGTTTCCAACAAGCGAATTCAGAATATTGACCTAGGTGTCAAATGGTCTTGTACACGTGGAACAACAAATCCACCTGCAGTGACCACCAATGGGAAGCATCACTGATTTGCCCAGCTTCTTCTCTTATATCGAGGTCACTGAAACTTGTGTCAGGCATTCTTAATAGATCCAACTTGGAGGGTATCCCCATCGAGTAACCAGGTAATTCAAGGCAGAAGATCCGGTGAGGCAATAGAATTTTTCTCTGAACCAGCAAAATTTAATTTCATGCAGTCATTTGATATCTGAACTTTCGATAATCTGAACTTTCAAACTCACTTAGTCAAGTTTTGAGTTCAAACAATGACAGATTTCGCTACCAGTCGCTAGATGGCTCTAGATCAGTGTAAAGCTTTGCGAGATGTACGATAATTATCCTATTTGTTTTTGGTATTATTTTTTTATAAGGATTTATTTTTTTGCTTCTTACAGGCTTCCGGGAGGGGGGGGGGCAGCTGCCCCCATGCCCTTCGCTGGGTACACCCTTGGATACGATACAAGTAACAACGTAATTGTTGATTTTGCGTAATTATTTTAGAATTCCATCCAATTAGTCATTTTTATATCGAAATCAACATAAATTGGGTATTTCCATGGATCAATTAATTTGTGCTCTTGCTATGATTACTTGCATGTATTTATGTTCTCCAATAATTGTCATAATTTTGTTCGTCATATTCATACATAGAACATATTTTAACCTCGCCATATAAGAGAATTGTTATTCTCTTAATGTTTGCTTGTCCACGGGCAGTTGTTGGCAGTTGGCCAGTAGAACAAAAGCGAGATATATTTTTTTAATTACGTGATGTTCAGTGATGAATCTTCATTTTCAAGTTGTGGTAGGATTAACGGGCACAACTTTCATTGTTACGCTTCAGAAAATCCGAACTTTTGCAGATCAGTTGACAACCAGCACCTTTCTACGTCTACGATACATGTTTGGGCTGGAATAATTGGGACAAATCTTATTGGGCCATATTTCTTTGATGGCCACCTCAATGGGCAGAGATATCTGCGTATATTGGAAGAAGATTTAGAGGTGTTTTTGGAAGATTTGCCTCTAGATAACAATCATTGTATGTGGTTTATGAAGGACGGGACACCAGCACATTATGACATAAATGTGATTTCTAAATGATCGCGGTACGCCAATAAATGGATAGATCGAGGTGGTCTCCCCAAATAACAAAAATGTTCTATAATTTTTAAACAATAGTGCAAATTTGTTGTGTTACTGTTATATTACTGCTCTTCGAAAGCAGTTTTGTTCTATTAAAACTGCGAATGTGAGTATTTAGCTTCTCGCATGGCATCCATCCATTTCGTGATCACATCCGGGGGGACCAGGGTGGAAGTAGTGGCCTGCTCGGCCTATTTCCCTGGAGACAGAGATGCAGAACAACCACCTCCAGCTGAGGTGCGGAAATTGATCGCTTACTGCAAGAGGAACAACTATCACCTCGTAATGGGGTGTGATGCGAACTCCCATCACTTGGCTTGGGGGAGCACGGACACGGCGAGGTGAGTCACTATTTGCTTACATATTAGGGGAGGAGCTAGTAGTCAACAACATAGGCTCGGAACCAACCTTTCTTACAGCTAATCGGAGAGAGGTTTTAGATCTTACGATCAGCTCAAAAATCCTCAAATGGAGGGTGTCGTCTGAACCCTCATGTTCTGACCATGCCCATATCCTATTTAAGATTGAAACAGGCCCTAGACCTGTGGTGGAGTATCGAGACCCGAGGAGGACGGATTGGGAGGGGTACAAACAGTCCCTCGCCGCCAGACTTGGGTCCGCTATCCCCACTGTGAGGGATCGTGATGAGATTGAGATTGCGGCTGAACAGGTTAGGGAAGCTGTAGTCTCTGCATATTACGAAAACTGTCCACTAAGGTCAAAGAGAGACAGTCGGGGGTCTACTTGGTGGAATAATAACCTCGATAAACTACGAAGAGAAGTTAGACGTCTCTTCAATCGTGCTAAGATTACAGGCAACTGGGAGTAATATAAAACAAAGAGATAAGGAACGCTAAGAGGGAGTCCTGGAGGAGGTTCTGCGGGGACATTAATAATTTGCCCAGCAGCGCCAGAATCCTCAGGATTCTCTCACGCGACCGTGTTCAGGAACTGGGATCGATAAAACGACCAGATGGTTCCTTTACTGAATCTCGGAAAGAAACATTAGAGCTCTTAGCATACACACACTTCCCAGATTGTCTGATCCTGAGCAACGGAGAGGTCCTACCGGCTGAGGGACGATTTAAACGCCCCCATAGGGAGGACTGGCGAGTTGCTCGGCGAATAGTTACAGCCTCGGCAGTGGAGTGTGCTGTGAATCATTTCCAGCCATTCAAGTCGCCAGGGGAGGATGGGGTGGTACCGGTCCTACTACAAAAGGGACTGGAGATTCTCCTACCTTTCCTTGTCAGCCTGTTCAGAGCCAGTCTGGCCTGGAACTATATTCCATCCAGCTGGACGGTGGTTAGGGGGGTTTACATTCCCAAATTGGGACGCAAGGACCTCCTACCCACATCACTGAGACCTCTCAGTATTACATCATTCCTGTTGAAGGGATTGGAAAAAATACTGGATGGACACATTAGGGGGAACATCTTAGCCAATAACCCCCTAAATACCCACCAGTATGCCTACCAAACTGGCAAATATACTGAGTTAGCGCTCAATAACCTCGTCGAGAAAATCACTCACTCTCTGGAAAATGGAGGGGTTGAGGTGGCAGCATTTCTCGACATCGAAGGAGCATTTAATAATGCATTACCGATCTCCCTCTACGAGGCCACTATCGCTAGTGGGGTGGAACCTACCATTTGTCGCTGGATCGGAAACATTCTGCACAATCGGACCATTATTACCTCATTGCGGGGGGAGGTGGTCGGGGTCAGGGCTGCGAGGGGGTGCCCTCAAGGGGGCGTTCTATCCCCCCTGCTGTGGTCCCTCTTTGTGTGACGATCTGCTGGCTATCCTCGAACTCTGGGAGGTTGAGGTCTAGGCGTATGCTGATGATCTCGTCATAATGGTTAGAGGCAAATCTGAGAAGGAACTGGCTAGTACTGTTCAGAAGGCACTAAATGTAATCAATGATTGGTGCCGGAGGGAACAGATGTCTGTGAACCCTCGCAAAACGATCATTGTTCCATTTACCAGAAGAAGAAGGTTGGACAAATTAAAATCACCTATTCTTATGGGAGAAACCATTCCATTTTCGGAACAAGCAAAATATCTGGGAGTTACCCTAGATAAGAAGCTCAACTGGGACATACAGTTAGAAAATGTTATCCGCAGGGCTAAACTGTCCCTGTGGACATGCCGGAGAATCTGTGGAAACAAATGGGGAACAAACCCCCAACAGATGTACTGGCTCTATGTAGTGGTTATCAGACCAATGATAACATATGGAGCCATAGTTTGGTGGCATAAGGCACTTCGTGGTATCACGGGGGCCAAACTGGCTCATCTACAGAGACAAGCTTGTCTGATGATAACGGGAGCGATAAGCACCGCATCATCAGCCGCTCTGCAGGCCCTCCTTAATATTCCCCCTCTTCAGATATAGTTGGAGAGGGTGGCGAGGTGGACAACGTACAGACTAAAGCAAACGGCAGACAGCATGCCGAAGGAAGTCAGTCTGGGAGGATCCGGACTCCTTGATGACATTGATGGTCACGGGATTCTGGGAATGGTCTCAGACTTGATGCCTACAAGGATCAGCAGAGATCTGTCTTTCAAGATCGTCCTTCCGGAAAGGAAGAACTGGGACCGAAATCAAACGACCCTGTTACGAGCGGACCTCTGCTGGTGTGCTGACGGCTCCAAAACCAATTTGGGAGTAGGAGCCGGCGCATATGGGGGCAGCACCGATGCTAGACTATCAGCTAGCCTCGGCAAGTACGCAACCATACACCAGGCAGAAGTGTATGCCATCGAGATGTGTGCTAGGGAAAGTTTAAAAAACCTGGATACACACAAATCGATAAAGATATATGCAGATAGCCAAGCTGCAATAAAGGCTCTTGGTTCCTACCGGTGTAATTCAAAGACGGTATGGAGTTGTAAATCTGCCCTTAACGAATTGGGCAGCTGTAATGAGGTGTCGCTGGTCTGGATACCGGGTTACTCGGACCATGATGGCAACGTTTAGTAATAATGTAAAGCATACATAGACATGACTTGGAAAATATCGGTGGCGTTAGTCTACTTTTACTGTAAAAGTCAAACTTTAAAATTGACAATAGAAGTCAATGCCAAGCCTACTTTATTTTTGTTTAAATACGTCTCTGTTCATATTACAGGTTTTAATATATCGTCTCTTTTGTAGCAGTGTCTTAAGAGATAAAATAGTTCTGTAATGGTTGCAGTCGTGATAAAAGTGATTTATAAAGCAGACGCCATGTTTTTGTGCAATTCCTGTATTTGTTTGGTAGCCATCTTGAACGAAAAAAAATAATCAATTAATAAATATAGAAATATTTGTGACCTGACAATTTTCATAATATATTATGAATATAAAACATGCGAAATGTGTAACGGAATGGGTTTAGGTCAATAAAATGAAGAAAAAAAAAAACGAAAAATTTAATTTCGAGTTGATTTTTACAAATTAAAGAAATATTCATTATTTCGGGGGCCCTTTAAAATTTATCGTATATGTAGCATATTTTACACAGAAAATTTTTCTTCGCAGGTGAAATCCATCTTGCTGGTAGCCAAAAGGAGACTTTTTGAGTTTAATTTTCACACCGTACTAACATTATTTCTTACGCTATCATATTAGTGAATTTTCTTAAAAAAATTCACTAATGAGGAGATCCCGACTTTTGAATTTTGAAAAAATTTCTTCAAATGAGCGCCAATTAGAACCCCCCCAGAACACATATCCGGGGTCAGTTTCAATTTTTATATGTATATATATATATATATATATATATATATATATATATATATATATATATATATATATATATATATATATATATATATATATATATATATATATATATATATTAGCCGATTTTGATTAAATTTGGTGAATAAATTCCTTTTGCAAATGGCTTAGATAAGTTCGTTAGACAGAAAAATCTGCCCAGGTTTTCCCGGAAAATTTTGTGTTTTCTTTCGAAAAAAATTTATATCTCCGGAATTAACAAAGTAAGGGCAACGAATTTGGTACGCGGGTTTATATCCTTATATGTAAGTTACCTACCAAAATTTAGCTATGTAGGTCAAAAGACAAAAAAGTTATAGGCATTTAAAGAAAAATAAATTGGGGTTTTCCTCAAAACGTCAAAGTTGCGATTTAAAACGTCAAAATCGGCAACATTTAGGCAAATAACTTGAATCTAATACGGGCTATGGAAATCAAATGTCTCAAGAAGGATGTTCTACCAACCATGAGGTCTTAGTTTCAACCGTCATTGTCCTTCATTTTACTAAAATGTTTCCAGAAAATTCATTTCAAATAGACCCTTTCTCCGATGCTTGGCAGTAGTCTTAGCTATAGAGTTTATCGTTTAATGGTATATAATTTTTGTCGAATTTTCGTAAAAAATCAATAAAGCTCAATATATCCATTATTATACAAGATATGAAAAAAAATTGTATATATTAATTATAGGGTGTCTTGAGCTAGATCTTAAAAAAATATTTCTACAATCACAGAGTGGCCCATAAGTCGTTGGTGATACAAATTTTCTTTTTTTTTTTTTTAATCAAACACGCCTTATGTTATTGCATTTTCCATCGAAATATAATGCATGTTTGTAAGAAAAGAAATTCTGGATGCAGCAAGTGCGTTATGGTAGCGATTTTTGATCAAATGCTTCATATTTGAATAGCTCAATTTGCTATTAACCTATAAGGTTGACCAAGAAACGAGTTTTTCCGGGAACACTTTAAGTTTACTTTTGGAAATTTTTGTACATTTTCACACAATAAAGTTATTATTATGAAACATGGCACATTGTTTTTACTCTATAGGTTATACTGGTAACCAAAATTGATGCCTGCTCTCTTAAAAAGAAAACACACATATTTGCAATAAAAACATTTTTATGAAAATTCACGCACTTGCTGCGTCCAGTTTTTTTTTTTTAGTACTTATATTACTTTCATAATATTAGAGAACAATTTTAGGATAAATTAGTTCTAAAAACATTTAAAAGACATATCACTCTTATATAGGTATTGCAGTATGCAACAAAAAGTTGCAAAGTAAACTGTAAAGAAATTCTAATAAAACATGTTTTATAGTAACTCTATTAAGGTTCTATAACTCGCACCGTCGTAAATGATTTTTAGTTTTATTATTTGTTCCTTATAAAACTGTTTTATAAGTATCGTATATCATATTCTTTTACAGCTCGGTAAATATTTATAAAACTATTCTATAACACCTTACACATCCGTTATAAAATAAACTAAAGAACTAAAGTGTTGTATAAACCTGCGCCCATTTTGCGTTTATAAGTGTTGTATAAACGTTGCCAAAACATTTATAGGAACAGTCATGTTTTATAAACGTTCTTATGACTACAATAAAACATCAAATTGCTAGTTGGGCCATCTCGTGGCCTCCAAGGTCTCCTGATCTCACATGTCTAGATTTTTTCCCATGGGGTTATATCAATAGGAAATTGTGTATCAAACACCATCCAGCACCCTACAGGAACTAAGAAATGAAATTGCAGATGCGAGCAGGGCAATAACTTTACAAATGTTGAGAATGTTCAAGAAGAAATCTCAAGGAGGGTTACATTGTGTATTCAGGTCAATGGGCAAAATAATTAGGAATATTTCTAATGTATCGCTTTTTTAGATTTTTTTTTATGTTAATACCTGTGGATTATTATTACTATAGTTTACTTCACTTTCTGGTTGGCATAATTACAGCTACCTTTATTAAACTGTTTCACTTTTTGTCAGGTAAAAATATGAATAAGTCCATTATATAACAATCATTGCATGTAGTTGCATTCAATAAGTTTTTGTGTGGACACATTATCTAGTTTCGAGGATAGGATCAAATAATTTGCTTCGTGACCAGCTCATTTTATTTCTGATAATTCTATTCAAATTATTGTTAAAACAAACATTTATTAGACAGAAGTAAGCTCAAACAATAGAGATATAAAAACTACTAACTTCCTTGTCAAGGAGACCTTTAGGTGTCACCTGATATTCTTTACATGCTTTGTGCCTCATACAATGACAATCTGACAGTACCATTATTTTTATAAGCGACACTAAAACAAACCACTAGAACTCAAAAACTATCAACTGTAGCTATAAGGAAACCTATACTATGTCGATGCAGAATTTAATGACTTACCTGACCAATCCATAAAAATTAGGGTGTTCCATTTGAAAAACACAAGTTGTGTGCCACTTTAAAATTAGATATGCTGTAACTCAAAAACAATACACCCTGTACAATGATGATAAATTATTCTTTAATTATTTTAATGTATTAAATGTCGTCTGATATTAGTGAATTTTTATTTTTAAAAAATCACTAATAGAGAGGTATCGATGGTGAGACTTTGCAAAATTTTTTTCAAATGAGCGCGATTTAGGACCCTTAGAACCCATATACGGGGTCAGTTTCAATTTTTATATGTTTATATATATATATATATATATATATATATATATATATATATATATATATATATATATATATATATATATATATATATATATAATGTTCAGAAAGATTTCCGCGGTCTTTAATGTGAGACATACTTGGTTCTCGGGTTGAATCTCGTCCAGAATTTATGGAAACTCGACGTTTCGGCTCCTGTTTTGAGCCATTTTCAAGAGGTAAAGGAAATATGTAAGGAAACTCTAAGGCCTCAATCTGCCTACTCCTTAGAGTGGTGCGCAAATGTGGGTAAAGGAAATATGTAAGGACACTCTAAGGCCTCAATCTGCCTACTCCTTAGAGTGGTGGACAAAGGTGGGTAAAGGAAATATGTAAGGACACTCTAAGGCCTCAATCTGCCTACTCCTTAGAGTGGTGGGCAAAGGTGGGTTGGGTTGTTGTAGTTCGATTACGGGGCCTCAATCTGCCTACTCCCCAAATTTTGCCGGAGATCGTTTGTGAGGTCTCAGTGTGTTCAACCCTAGATCTCTCTGAGGGCTTTCTTTTATTAATGGCTTGGAAGAGTTCGCTAGCCAGGAAAATCGGACGGGGTTTTCCAGAAAAATTTTGAGTTGTCTTTCAAAAAAAAAAAAATTTCTCCGAAAATAACAAAGCTGTTTTCATGAAATTTACTATATATATGTTGCCTTGGGAGAGACCTTACTAAGTACCAAAATTAAACTTTCTCACTTTATAGAAAATTGAGTTATTTAAATTTTCTTTCGAAAAAAATTTTTCTCCAAAAATTACAAAGTTATTTTAATGAAATTTGGTGGATATCTTGCCCTAGGAAAGACCTTACTACACACCAAAATTAAACTTTCTAAGTTTATAGAAAACTGAGTTATTCAAATTTGAAGCATTTAATAAAAATTCACTACCATAACGCACTTGCTGCGCTCAGATTTTTTTGAATTAGAGGCAGCAAAACTCAAAACTCAGCCCACAGCATACGTTTGAAATAACACATAAATCGGAGCTAAAAAAAAAAAAAAAATTGTAATATTTTCACAAATGTAAAAGATTGCTATAGGGAATACTACACAGTAACACTTACTTTTTGATCTCTATCCAAAAATGCAATAAAAAGTATAGCATTCCATTTAAAATAACGTAATCAATAGCTACTTTCGGTGCAACCGAAACTTCCAAAAAGTTGAATATATTTTCTCATTATAGCTTAGATAATCACTAAAACATTTTATTGGGACAACCTGTATATATATATATATATATATATATATATATATATATATATATATATATATATATATATATATATATATATATATATATATATATATATATATATATATATATATATATATATATATATATGGGTGAATATACGGTATATGCATTTTAAGTGTCCCCAAAGAAAAAGTATTCCATTTAATTTCGTATTCATTATTTTACTAGTTGACATTATTTGTGTGTTTGTAATGATAAGGACCAGAAGATATTTCAATTGTTTTTAGTTTTATAGACTCCAGGGGAAATGTGTTGCCAGGGGAATGACACTGCTGGCAGAGTAGTGACAATTTAAGACAGGGAAGTGACAGGCCATTAATTATTAGTTAGAAAAGGTAAATGTGTATTAAAAAAAAACATATAAACTTTCGTTTTTTGAATACGTTTTAATGAGTAGAATACAGTAAGTCTCAGTAGTTTAAAAATGCAAACATATTTTTGATAATACTGCTTTGTTAATGCTTATAATATTTTAATCTAAATCAACTTACAATAACATAACTGAAACAAAATTAAATTATTCTTACAAAATTAAAGTTATCATTCTCATCTGAAATTTAAAAAAATTAAATTCTGAATACAAAATTCAATTTATCATTAGAAAATTAAATTTACCAGCCTCATCTGAGATTTAAACAAATCAATAATGTATTATAAAAATCACAGTACTTCAAGAGAGCTTGATAATTAAATGTTCAAAACTTACAGCCACAATTAAGGTATCCCTAAATTAAACTATTAACTGAAACTAGAACACTAAATTTTGCTTGCAAAATAAAATAAAATATTAACGAAAAAAAAAAGCAACCTATGAGTCTCAGGGCTACCAAAACAAATAGACCTAAAAATTATCATAGTACAGCTTATGAAAAGTTTCCTTTTTTTAAAAAGAAAACACAACAAACCATTTTTTCAGCTTACAAACTAATGCTAAACGTTGCACTGTCCGTTAAGGCAAAAATAAATTAAAGTTTTCTTCAATACTAAAGCAATCAACAATACACTTTTCAAATACGTCAACAGGCTTTTGAAACTGGTAGAATACTCTGTTACCCTTCATAACTACATTTGGCACTGGTAATATGGTCAATATTTGTTCCCCTTTAACACCCGCAACATCATTCTCATCTATTTTAAAAAGAGTACCACTGTCATTAGAGATCTTTAGAAAAGTAACACTGATATCTTCCTCTTCTTAATCAAAATCAGATGAACATACACCAGCATCTATATTTTTTATTATTCATCTCGTATTTCACAAGTATAAAATCACCGTTCTTGACATTAATACCTCTAGCATCGTTATCTTTCGCATTATCCAAATTAGTAGTTTTTTGTGGAAAAATTTTGTTTTGCACATCGTCGTCAGAATCGGTATATACCGCAGCAACATCCAATTTAGTAGTGTCATGTTGGGCGTATGTGATGTCGCCTAAGTGGAAGTGGTCACATAAGTTGCTACAAAAGCAGCTAAGGCTCTTCATATACAACTTACCACACATAAAGGTATTTCCTCGTACTTGGTGTACTTTCATTGTACCGACAAAAGGCTTGATGTGAGATCGATTATCTCCAATTATCTTCCTGTGTAAATCAATTTCCTCTTCGGATATTACAAAACTATGAATGCCAGAACAATGATTTTCTAATTCCTTAGCAAAGTCGTCTATAGTAGCAATGTCGGTTCCTGATGTGACGATTTTGTCTGCGGTTCGTTTGCATGTCACTCCGACACCATCTGGAGCTCCTTTACCATGCCCAACATCGTAATAGTTCCAGGTGAAACCACCAATATTTGGGTATACTTCCGTTAAGTTACGAGCTAGGTAGAAAAACATATATTTGTTCCGCTACTGTGTTACAGAACCATCGCTTAAAAATGTAGAGTTTCTACTGAAGGTGAAAGAAGCTCTATGACAGGTTGCAGATGAGCCCAGATTACAGGTACGTTATGATTTAAGTTTTCTGACATAGTCGCGAAACATTTCGTCTCCTCCTTTGTATATAAAAGTACAGTGTGCAAACTTATTTGGGTTCGTGACCCACCAAAATGGAATGATTGGACTGCCTCAGAATATTTTGTATTTTAATTTTTGGAGAAGTCCATGTGGATCACAGCTTCTTTCTCAGTTAGATTATCTTTTAAACTTTTCATGGTTTGATATTGATGCACTATATTTGCTTCGTGTTTTAGAAAAGCACTTCCCTTGTTTGCTTTTTTTTTTACGTTCGCAATGATAACGGAGTATGTTTAACAGAAGCGAGTAACTAGAACAAATAAAATGAAGCGTTATAATAGTAAATAATAACGAAACAAAATTTTTGTAACTTCCCTGGCTCGTATGTATTTCCCCTGGCATAAAAATTGCCAGAGGAGTGACGCCAGGGAAGTGACAATATCACATATAACCGACAAAAACATCACGCGTTCCTCTCGGCAAAAATAAACGTAATACATGACTTCTACACAGAATAAACATTACAATGTACAAATATAAAATTACATAAGAATAAAATATAAAAACATATAGTTACCAGGGGAAATGCTGCAACTACTGGCACAGACACGCTCTTTGACAGCACACCGACCACTGACGCGATATTGTTTGAATTATGCTCCACACCGTTAGCTTGTTGCTAAGTTCGTTTTGTTCAACACGTATTGCTCAAGGTCAAAGACATACATCTGCAATTTTTAACGTCAAATTTTGGTCTTTTAATTTCACCAGGTGAGGGTGACACTACTACTGGTGTCAATAAATGTTTTTCCAATGTATTTTGATATAGTATGTTTTGATGTATATGTACTTATATGATTACGTTTGAAAAAACATTATACCAGCTGAAGAAAACATGTATGTTAAACATTCTGGTACAAACTGGTAATGGGGTAGGCCAGGGGAGTATACATTTATAACTGTTTTAACTTATTTAGGCCTAGAAGCAAACAGTTATCGTGAATTGACTATGTGGACTAAATAAAAGGCGATATTATGTATTACTTAAGTGTAAAGTAACAATAATAAAATTAGTTTTGTATAACATTTTTCGGTGGGCCGTAGGAATTCAAATAGCGAATATTCACCCATATATATATATATATATATATATATATATATATATATATATATATATATATATATATATATATATATATATATATATATATATATATATATATATATATATATATATATATATATATATATATATATATAATATTTATTGAGATTGATTATACATTGTAACATTTGACAAATAAGTTGACAACTTGTGCATATCCAAGTCACAATTTTTGATAGGTTTATCCAAATAGAGTAATCAAAACTTGTAAAGATGACATTGACTACTAAAATTTTGACATACCAACTAGTTCATTTTGCTTCCTTAATAAATCTGTTCATCGTCAACCCCATTCTGTGCATTTACTTCCCAACGCTCAAAAACCATTTAGTAACACTTCTTGCATTGAATCAATCTTTTTTGTTCTTGTCATTTGAAAAAATCCAAATGCTAATTTAGAGAAAATTTTAAAACATATATATATATATATATATATATATATATATATATATATATATATATATATATATATATATATATATATTATGTTCGCATTATGTGTTGCTTATTAGCCAGGATAATTAGGAGTATGCAGCACTTGAAAAATCACATAATAAACACTGATAAGACTTCACTTTTGTGTGTTTTAATTTAATATGCTTTAGCAATGAATGTCTGGTCGCAGCAGTATAATCACATGATGAATATTTCAGAACTTTCCTTCTGTGTGTTTTGATTTAATATGCCTTAACAAATGTTGTTTCTGTACACTTGCATAATCACATGATGAACATTAATATGGCTTTTCTCCTGTGTGTTTTGATCTAGTATGATTTAACAATTGATGTGTGTGCACAGTTGCATAATCACATAATGAACATTTATGAGGCTTTTTTCCTGTGTGTTTTGATTTAATATGGCTTAACAAGCGTTGTTTGTACACACTTGCATAATCACATGATGAACATTGATAACGCTTTGCTCCTGTGTGCTTTGCTTCAATATGATTTAACAAATGACATTTCTGTACACTTGCATAATCACATAATGAACATTGATGAGGTTTTTCTCCTGTGTGTTTTGATTTAATATGATTTAACAATTGCTGTTTGTGTACACTTGCATAATCACATAATGAACATTGATGAGGTTTTTCTCCTGTGTGTTTTGATTTAATATGATTTGATAATTGCTGTTTGTATCCACTTACATAATCACATAATGAACATTTGTAAGGCTTATATCCTGTGTGTTGGCATTTAATATGGCTTAACAAGTGTGGTTTGTATACACTTGCAAAACCACATAATGAACATTGGTGACGCTTTTCTCCTGTGTGTTTGGATTTAATATGATTTAACAAATGATGTTTCTCCACACTTGCATAATCACATAATGGACATTGATAAGGCTTTTCTCCTGTGTGTTGAGATTTAATGTGGCGTAACAAGAGTTGTTTGTACACACTTGCATAACTACATAATGAACATTGATGTGGCTTTTCTCCTGTGTGTTTTGACTTAATGTGATTTAATAATGCAACTTTCTCCACACTTGCATAATCACATGATGAACATTGATAAGGCTTTTCTCCTGTGTGTTTTGATTTAATATGGCTTAACAAGTGTTTTTTGTATACACTTGCATAATCACATACTGAACACTGGTGAAGATTTTCTCCCGTGTGTTTTGATTTAATATGCCTCAACAATTGCTGTTTGTACACACTTACATAATCACATGATGAACACTGATAAGGCTTTTCCACCATGTGTTTTGAGTTAATATGATTTAACAAGCTTACTTTATATACACTTGCATAATCACATTGTGAACATTTATAAGGCTTCTCTCTTGTGTGTTTTGATTTAATATGCCTCCACAAAGTTTCCCTTTGCGCACTTGCATAATTACATGACGAACATTGATGAGGTTTTTCTCCGATGTGTTTTGATTTAATATGATTTGACAAATATTCTCTCCGCACACTTGCATAATCACATGATAAACATTGATGAGGCTTTTCTCCGGTGTGTTTTGATTTAATATGATTTAACAAACTGCTTCTGTGCACACTTGCATAATCACATGATAAACATTGATAAGGTTTTTCTCCTGTGTGTTTGGATTTAATATGAATTAATAGAGAATATTTCTGCACACTTGCGTAATCGCATAATGAGCATTGGTAAGGATTTTCTCCTGTGTGTTTTGATTTAATATGATATAACAAATTGGATTTCTGTACACTTGCATAATCACATGATGAACATTGATAAGATTTCCCTTCTGTGTGTCTTGATTTAATATGATTTAACAAACTCTTTTTTTCTGTGTGCTTTAATCGAATGTGACATATCAATTGTTTTTTCCTTATACTTGCATATCCACACAATAAGCACTGATAAGATCTCTTTTTACAATGTTGCGATTTAATACAATAAAAAGAATGTTTCTTATCTTCATTTGGTGGCTTTTCGTTCTCACACTGATTAACATTCTGAAATAATTTCTGTAACTCACATTTCGCATCGGCATGCACCTCACCTTTAATGGCCAAAGTAGTCCAGGGCGTTTGATTATTAGTGAAATTTTCACTTTTACTCCAGTACTCTTTTTTTACATCTGGGCATAATACAGCACTGTCCAAAGAATGCTCTTCTATTTCCACTTTTATTAAAGACTCATTTTGTTGCAGATCCAATGTCGTAACCCGTTCAAATTCGCAGGAAAGCGCAAACTTTGGATCGGTGGATGCATAATTTTCTTTTTCAGCTTTACAGTAGGCTTTAACCATCTCCTGGTCTTCTTGTTTTATATCTTCCATGTTTCTAAACCTGTTTTGTTAGCTACTACTTTAATCGGACTCTCTTTTATACACTAATCAATTATTTCTACTATTTCTTTTGCATGTCTCGTGTATTTAGTATTTACGGTAAAAATTATGTGGTATTAAATCAGGTAGTGTTGGGCACTGACTGGCTAATTCGATTCACTGAGTCGACTCCCACTCCCACCAGTGAATCAATTGAATCGACACAGTTGCTGATACGACTCCTGACTCCGAGTCCGACTCCGAGTCACTGACTTACTCTAGTGATGGGTCGTTATTTAACTGTCAGTTATTTTTAAACGGTTACCGAGCCGTAACGGTAACCACCAGTTATGGATTTATAAAAATAACAGCTTAAAAATAACGCTTTTTACACTAAACTAGAATTCGGAGTCGTGTCTGTTTCAGTTCCACTGCAACTAGGTTCGATGAATAAACATCGGTTTTCATCGGCAATTGTTATTTAACCATTTAATATCTATATACATTTAAATATAAAAAATTAAATGTATATATATATATATATATATATATATATATATATATATATATATATATATATATATATATATATATATATATATATATATATATATATATATATATATATATACAGGGTGTTTCCAAATTGATGCGAAAAATTTTACAGGGTGATTTTTTGGCGAAAAATAAGGGGTGTCTTTTTATTAAGTTTTTCTTGAAACCCCTTCTCCTCCAAGTTACAGCCCTTTGAAATTTTTGAAACTAATTTTAAAACAACAAATATTAAAATAAGTAAATAAACAATTAATACTATATATCTTCCATTTTTTTTTAAACTCAAACTCAATTTTTTATACTGTTGGCTGTTGTTTGCACAGTTTTTAAAAGTGGACTGATAAAGATGACCAGTGAACCGAAAATGTAACTAGAGATAGAGATCTTTCTAAGAAAGAATAAAAGCATAATGTAATAACAAACCATATGTACAGAATAAAGGCAAATTTCATTACCGAAATTTTATGAGCTGCGTTATGTTATGGAGGTCTTAGAATCACTCCCTGTGTAGCAATAAAAGTTTTAACGTCTAACGTCCCAGGACGTGATAAATAATGATATTTATTGATTCTTGCGCTGTGGCATTGACATTTACGCAAAGACCCCTCATAATGACTAGTTTATAATTCCTAAAACATCTAAGTAAATACTAATATAAGACTCCTTTCTGATTTCTAAAGGTTTCACTTCAGAGTGGCAAAAGATTTACGACACGCTTATTATAATTTCTTAACCCTTTGTTTCCTTTTCATATCGACAAAATTTGAGATTTATACACTACGTGAAATAACGGGGTAAAAATATAATGCATTTATACTAGTGTGCTCGCTCTCGCTCACAGCTTTGGGAATGTAGGATACTATCGATCGACTATCCAGTTTAAAATAACAGATAAATAACTGAAGCTGTTATTTTCAACGGTTTTTATTAAATAACGTAAACGGCTTCAACTGTTAACAGAAAATAACAGTTTTTCCCATCACTAAAATCAGGTAGTGTTGGGCACTGACTACTGACTGGCTGACTCGATTCACTGAGTCGACTCCCACCAGTGAATCAATTGAATCGACACAGTTGCTGATACGACTCCTGACTCCGACTCCGACTCCGAGTCACTGACTTACTCTCACTTTCAGGACTCTTGGTCTCCGAATCCGATTCACCACTCACTGACTCATCTCATGATTGAATTGGACTCGGGGATTTGAGTCTGAGACTGAGAATGGGACTCGCCACCTCGCAACAAGAATGGGTCGATTCCGATTCCTATTAGGGTCTCGTACGTGACTTTTACAAAGTGGAGCGATGATATGGCCAAAGTCAATGCCATAAAGCAATAAGCCATCTTGGCGCCTAAAAAAGATTACCTGCATCTGCATGCTTTGTGCTTGAGAAATGCTGAAGCTTTAATTATGATTATAAATTATTGAATATAAATTCTTAGTCATGCTAAGTATTAAAGTCATTTAATAGTATTAAAAATTTTAATTTTCATAAAATACACCTAGGTATCTTAAAAACATTGTGTAAAATATAAGGAGAAATCTGTAAGAAGACTCTTTGTGCATTCTGATTATAGTTAATTTTCAATGTTAGTTGATTACCTATTAATATCAGTATTCTTTTAAAATGTTTTATTTCATTATATCTTACACTTGCCTCATTTAAGATATCTATATATAGATATTTAAATTCTTAATATTCTATAGAATATTAAGAATTTAAAATCTAGGTACACCTACTCCCTTTTCCCTTCTAGTGAATTTTCTTAGAAAAAATTCACTAATGGGGCGGATATCTTGACTTTTGAATTTTCAAACATTTTTTTCAAATGAGCTCGAACTAGGACCCCTAGAACCCATATCCAAGGTCACTTTCAATTTTTATATGTTTGTTTGTCCACAGGCGGTTGGCAAGTACAACAAAAGCGAGAATTTTTTTTAATTACGTGATGTTCAGTGATGAATCTTCATTTTCAAGTTGTGGTAGGATTAACGGGCACAACTTTCATTGTTACAATTCAGAAAATCCGAACATTTGCAGATCAGTTGACAACCAGCACCGTTCTACGTCTACGATACATGTTTGGGCTGGAATAATTGAGACAAATCTTATTGGGCCATATTTCTTTGATGGCCACCTCAATGGGCAGAGATATCTGCGTATATTGGAAGAAAATGTAGAGGTGTTTATGGATGTTAATTGCACTTGTTGATACTAAATCCATACGTAAACATTTAATATAACTTTATTACTTCACTAACTGAAGAAACTATATGATACATTTAACTATAATACACTTTATGATATAATAACAATTACAACGGTACACGAGTACATAGCAGTTCACTGTAGCGGTTGGTAGCGAGGAGAGAGAGAGAGAGAGAGATCGCCTGGTGTCTCTTATATGCGCTGTAGTTCTTGACAGCTGGCTGTCGCATAACGTAACGCAACGTTTAACTGTCAAGAGTATTTATGCAGAAACATAGAGTAGTGTTGACGGAAACACTGCGGTCGGAACCACCGCCACATACTCCCCTCTCAGTGGCAACGCTATTAGTTCGAATATCTTCGTGGAAATCGAGCTCTAAGTCCATGGCGTGTAGTTTGAACGGGAACGGGAACTTCACTGTCACTTTCAGTTTCACTAGGTGTTGGACTTTCACTGTCACTTTCAGTTTCACTGGGTGTTGGACTTTCACTGTCACTTTCAGTTTCACTAGGATGTCTCTGAGGCTGGAAAATTGTCTGTTCGTTATCACAAAGAATGAATGCGGGTTTAAGACGGTCAACAGAAATTGTCTCTTCTCCGTGTGATTTCTTGATTTTGAAGACTTTGTCAGTTCGGGATAACACTTCAAAGGGGCCGTCATAAACTGGTTCGAGGGTTTTTCGCGGAATATCAATGCGAACAAAAACAAAAGGAGCTTCCATAAGCTTAGGATGGACAAATACCTTTTTTTGCAGTATGATGTTTAAAAGGTACTGGTCGAAGTTTCCTTATGTCTTCTTTCAGCTGAGATATAAGTGGTGGAACATCATGAGCTTGTGTGCTGTTGAAAAAGTCGGTGGGAAGTTTGATTGATTCTCCGTAGACTATTTCAGCGGGTGTTGAGCGATATTCTGGAATTATGTACGATCTGAGTCCTAGTAACACAATTGGCAATTTAGCGACCCAGTTTTCGTCCATATGAGCTTTCAGGCCTGTTTCAGAACTCTATGCCATCTCTCGATTACACCATTTGCTGCTGGGTGGTAAGCTGTGGTCTTGATGTGGTCTGCACCTAGTGTTTTAGTGAGGTGTGTGAAAAGGTGGCAATCGAATTGTTTACCTCTGTCTGTGGTGATGTATTGCGGAACACCGAAACGAGAGATCCAGCATGATAAAATAGTGTTTGCTACTGTTTCTGCTGTAATATCTGACAATGGAATTGCTTCGGGCCATCGAGAAAATCTGTCTATTATTGTTAACAGATAGCGTTGACCTTGTGATGGTGGTAATGGTCCCACAATGTCAACATTTATATGCGAGAATCTTCTCATGGCTGGGGTGTATTGTCCAATGGCACTGGAAGTGTGTCTCCATATCTTGACTTTCTGGCAGGGAATGCAAGTTTTAGACCAAAGAGATACATCGGGTTTCAATTTGGGCCAACAAAATCTATCCTGGACCAGATCGACTGAAGCTGATATGCCTGGGTGAGATAAATTGTGGATAGAATCGACAATCTGTCGGCGAAATGAATGGGCGAAGTTTCTTTGAAGAATAATCGCAAATAAGATTCAATCCGTTGTCAAGAGGCATGTTTTGAAATTTGTATGAGGAAGATTTAGACTGCAGAAGGTGTTTGAGTTCCTCACAAGATGACTGAGCTTGCGCGATTTCTTGGAGTGACACAGTGGAAGAAAGTGAAATTGTTTCAATGCGAGAACAATAGTCTGCGGGAATGTTTGTAGGACCTGGTATGTAGCGAATGTCTGTGGTAAATTGACCTAGGAAGTCTAAATGTCGTAGTTGCCTTGGAGATGCTTTATCGACGCGTTGTTCAAAAGCGTATGTCAAAGGTTTGTGGTCCGTATAAATGGTGAAATCGCGACCTTCTAGGGTATATTTAAAGTATTTAACTGCCTGATAAGCGGCTAGAAGTTCGCGATCGTAGGTGCTGTAAGATTTTTGGGCTGAAGTAAGCTTTTTAGAGTAGAAACCTAGGGGTTCTAGTGTTTGATCACGTTGTTGTTGGAGGGAAGCGCCTACGGCATAATCAGAAGCATCGACATGGAGAATCAGTGGTAGCGAAGAAGACGGATGAGCTATTAGTGTAGCGTTTTTTAGTGCCCCTTTCAAACGTTCGAATGCTTCTCGAGTCTGAGGAGTCCACTCGATTTTACGTTTGTCGCGTTTTTTGGGATTCTGGCAGAGGTCGAATAGTGGTTGCTGAATTTCCGCAGCACGTGGAAGAGAACGACGGTAGAAATTTATGAGACCTAGAAATCTTCTGAGTTTTTCAATGGTATCGGGAAGAGGTAGGTCGGTAATAGCTTTGATGCGTTCAGGAAGTGGAAATAATCCAGATTTATTTACACGAAAACCTAAAAATGAAATTTCGGACACTCCGAATTCACATTTAGATGAATTGATACGGATGCCGTTGTCTTGAAGTGTCTGAAAAAGTTTTGCTAGATGTTCTTGATGTTCTTTTTCAGAGGCTGATGCAACGAGAATATCGTCAAGATAGGAGTAGGCAAAGTCAAGATGTCTTAAAATTGAATGTAAATATCTTTGAAATGTTTGTGCTGAATTACGAAGGCCAAATGGGGTTTTAACAAACTCGAATAACCCAAATGGAGTTATGACTGCTGTTTTGGGAATATCTTGAGGTGCTACTGGGATGTGATGGAAAGCGCGAATGATATCTAATTTTGAAAAAATACGTTTGCCTTCTAACTGGGCATTAAAATCCTACAAATTTGGGATGGGATATATGTCTGGGATTGTTTTAGCGTTTAGTACTCGGTAATCCCCACATGGTCTCCATGAGCCATCCTTGTTTGCACCATGTGGAGGGGGCTTGACCATGGACTTTTGGAGGGTCTACAAATTCCCAAGTTTATCATGTGCTGGAATTCTAGCTTTGCTTGAGCTAGCTTTTCCGGGGGCAATCTTCTAGCTTTTGCAGTGACAGGTGGTCCTTCCGTACTTATAGTATGGAAGAACTCAACCTCTGAAAGGTTGCTAAAAGAAGTTTCCTTAAAAATGTCAGGAAATTGTTGTAGCAATTTGAAGTACTGCGGTGTGTCGGGTCTACCAGATGAATTTTAGAATTAATTCCTGGTGGTGGGTTAGCACCGGTCTTAGAGAGGTTTGTCTTTGTATCGATTAAACGTCTATGTTTCATATCCACAAGTAAAGCAAACTCTGCTAGAAAATCAGCGCCTATAATTGGGTGCTTGATATCGGCAAGTGTGAAGGGCCAGCAGAACCTACGGCGTAAACCTAGATCCAAATCTAATAATTGTTCGCCATAGGTATGAATAGGGGTCCCGTTTGCAGCATACAAGGTACGTTTCGATTGAAATTTCCGTTGGTCGTGAGTGGGTGGAATAACTGAAATATCCGCTCCAGAGTCGATTAGAAATTTCATATTGGAGCGTCTATCAAAAATAAAAAGGCGGCGTGTTAGGTGGATCTCGTCTCCTGCCGCGTGGAGGGAGTGCCTTATTAGTTTCCCGACACATGTTTTGCTTTAAAATTGCAAGGTTGGATGCAATGTTTGGCCTTGTTGCCAAATCGTTCATGATACCAACACGTGGAGGTTGAGGAATTTGTGTTTATGGAATTTCGAGAAAGCTTGGGTCTTTCTCGGGAGGTAGATCGGGAACGCGTTCGCTATTCGTTGACTGATGCTGTTAGCTTCTCTAATTGCGCTTCTAACTTGGCTAGCTTGTCGGGCTCGCGTGACTGAATTCCAGCCACGTTGTATTTATCTCCGGAATATTCCACGATTTTGTCTGCTATAACCGACAAATTTTCTATAGAATCGTTGCTCGAAGCCAAAATTGAACGAACGTTAACTGGTAAACGTTGTAGAAATAAAATTTTAAGGAAATCCTCTCCAATCTGACTACCGGCTAAAAACTTCATTTCGCGTAAAAGTTGCGATGGTTTTCTGTCGCCTAATTCTAATTCTGTTAAAAGTTTATTTATTTTGCGACTTTCGGACTCTTCAAAATCTAATAAAAGGCGTTTCATTAGATCTGAATAGGGGGTTGATGATAACGGTTGGGTTAAAAAATCTGAAATTGACTCTGCGACATCAGGATCCAGTATAGCGAGTACATGACTGAATTTTGTCTTTTCAGAACTGATCTGCGATATATCGAATTGGGCGTCAACCTGCATATGCCAGATTTTCACGTTACGTCTCCATATAGGAGGTAATTTTATTGCAACCCTTGCCATGATATTGCTGCTTGAAGACTCTTCGGCCATTGTGAAAAAAATCAGATAATTTTTAAATTAGAAAGGACTGACCTGTTTAGATATTCGTTTTCTGTAGGCATGAGCACGTGCGTGGAAGTTAGACGACGTCGGCTGGAACATCAGGTTCGGCATCTTCGGCTTGCGGCACGGGGTCACCAATATGTAAGTTAATTGCACTTGTTGATATTAAATCCATACGTAAACATTTAATATAATATAACTTTATTACTTCACTAACTGAATAAACCATATGATACATTTAACTATAAAACAATCACAACAGTACATGAGTACATAACAGATAACCGACGGAGCGTGAAGGACATGTGTTCACTGTAGGGGTTGGTAGCGAGGAGAGAGAGAAAGAGATCGCCTGGTGTAACTTATATGCGGTAGTTCTTGACAGCTGGCTGTCTCATAACGTAACGCAACGTTTAGCTGTCAAGAGTATTTATGCAGAAACATAGAGTAGTGTTGACGAAAACACTGCGGTCGGAACCACCGCCACAATATATATATATATATATATATATATATATATATATATATATATATATATATATATATATATATATATATATATATATATATATATATATAATTATTATTTTATGGCAGTTAAATATTTTAATATTTTTAAAACCTTTCGCCCTCGATAATAAATTTTGAAAAATAAATTTGCCACCAATAAAGGCATTAAAAAATAATGTAAGACAGCTTTTTTGAAAGATTATGAAAATCTGGTTTTTCTTTAAATCAAAATGTTTTAATGAAAAAATTGAATAAAACATATCACTCGATTTTTTTACGACAATAACAGAACTGCCTGTCATTTTTCATAGTTTCTTTGAGTGTGGACATTGTAATTCAGGCTTACAACTATTTATATCTTCTTCAAAAACAACGATTTATCCATAAGTATATTTATTTATATCTAACTCAACATTTTTTTGTACACAAATAACTTTAAAGGCATGACCACATATTCAATCTCTAATGATTTTTCTTCATTGCCTATATACATTTATAAAAAAAGAAGTACTTAACCTTCTGCCCTCGCAACCATAAATTTTCAAATAATTGTGCAGCTATGCATTAGAAAATGTGAAAAAGTAGATGCCATCAAAGATAACTTTCTTGAAAAGAAATGCTTAATAATATGTGGCTTCACTTTAAATCAAATTTTTGTAATTAAAATATGGAATAAAATCTTATATCAATCGATTTTTTTTAATTAGAAAATGACCTTTTCATTAAGGTGAGTCAGGATTAAGTTTCATACATATTTACATATATAACAATCAATTGCCCATAAGTATGTTTATTTGTATCTAATAACTCAACATATTTTTTTACACAAATAACTTTATTATGTAAGCCATCTTAAACATATAAAGAGTGCGTATTGCCCCGCGCGCATATAATTTGGCATTTTTATTTCAATTTCGCAGAGATCAATATTAGAGCCAGTCGGCCAGACAAATACTGAAAAAAGCGGTATTCTCGGTGGAATCGGCGTTCTATTGTAGTGTCGACTTTACGATGTGTCGGCCCAACGATACGCCACGGTTAATAACACAGCAAGTTATAACTTCACTTTTATGCACAAACTAATTTATATCCTAAATTAACCAGTGTAATTTATTTATAAAAGATAAGGAATGAAAAGAACCAGCTGTACTAGACAGTTACAGTAGTAGTATATGTATAGTGGTGTGTATGCAGAAGTAGAATGAACTGTCACAGATTGCTTCTTCTGTTGTGATGATTTTTTATTCATCCCCGAACGTTCCATTACCATAGGTTGCTGAGAAGGATCCATATCCGGGAATATTGATGTTAAGATCATAAATTTTAATTGCCCCTATCTTTTCACATTTGATCTCGTTCGAGATTGCATGGTCGGCACGGCGGAAAGGAGCAAGATAAACATTTCTACAGAAAGACAAGGCTGTTAAAGATTTTGTATGTATGCATATGCTTTGTTGCTTGACAAGCACAATATATTGTCAGGTAAACAGTTTGTGTTTCGAAAGGCCTGTTCAACTAATCTTGCCATCGCATGTCTGGTTTCAGAAGTTTATCAGGCGCTGGATTTGGGTAAGCAATCTCTTGGCATTTTCGTGGACCTAGCCAAGGCTTTTGATACTGTTAACCGCAGAATCCTTCTAGAGAAGCTGAAGGCTTATGGAGTGCGTGGTGTGCCACTGAAATTGATGAAGACCTACCTAATGAGTAGGAAACAAAAAGTTGATATAAACGAGGTACTAAGTGATGTGCAGAATGTAGAATGTGGAGTCCCTCAGGGCAGCATATTAGGACCAATCCTTTTTAACTTGTAAATTAACGATCTGTGGAGTCTGGAATAAAGAGGCAAGATAGTAAGTTACGCTGATGACACCGTTATCTTCTGGAGTGGACATACTTGGGGTGAAGTGAAGCAGATGGCGGAGTCTGGTTTTAGAAAAGTCATGGAATGGCTTGATTTAAACTGCCTAACGCTTAATGCGGAGAAGACAAGGTTTTTGCCTTTTAAAATGTACAGGAACACACTGTCTACCTTTACAGACTTAACAATTAGCTATGATAATGTTTCACAGTTGAAAAAAGCTGAATGGGTGAAATATTTGGGCATCATAATAGATGGGCACCTAAGATGGGACAAACAAGTGGTACATAGGGTCAGGTTCCTGTTTTATAAATTTAAATTACTGAGACAGAACGTGAACACTTGAGAAATAAGAGTACTCTACCACGTCTTGGTAGAGCCGCAACTGTCATATGGGATAATTTGATGGGGAGGTGCGAGGGACAGTGTGTTTAAGGCGGCAGAAGTGGATGTTAAAAAGCATATATCGGAAACCAATTACTTACCCAAGACCCAAGTGAATGTCTTTAGAGAATCGCGTCTTCTTGACTGTAGGCGACTGTATTTTAAAACATTACGAGTTCTTGTATACCTGGGGTAAAAATTGTATAACCTAATCCCCAATGGAGTAAGAGCTGGTGTTTCACTACCAGTTTATAAAAAAATATTGAGCGGATGGCTGCTTTCTATAACACGGGATAGAGTCAACAATACAATCAATAGTAATTGGTGCTAAAGCACGGGTTCGTCTCCGTTAATCTTGGGACTGACATAAAATGTAGAAAATGGAAACGGGTGAGAAAGACTGATGGGGAGATATTTTATATGCGTTTTGTTCTGTTTTTCATTTTTATAAAGTGGAACTTAGGATGTGTTATACTAGGTGAACCTTTTTCTGATTCGCTCTTGGGACAGCTGGCAGCTCAAAAAGAGAAGTAGTTTTTAAATGTTCTAAACTCACAAATAAGTACATTTGTTACTCTCTCAGTTTTTTTTTCTTTATTGAAGCTTGCCATTGAAAGAACGACCTGATTTTTGGTTTTGCGTAGTTGACCCACCATTGTATAACACTTGTGAATTTGGATTTTTGGCGGTTCCAGTATTGCCAGTTTTGTAGAAAAAGTTCTTTGACGTTAGGGTCTTCTAGGAGCGTGATATTCAATTTCCAAGGTGTTCGTGCAGTCAGGCATCTACTCTGCGACATTCTTAAACTTACCATAATCGCCCTGTGGTCTGTAAATGGGGCCGGACGAATTGAAGTTGTGCCTACCATCTTTGATATTTCTTGCTTAACGTAAATTCTATCTAGTCTAGAGGCTCCCTTTGTATGAAAGTAGGTATATCCTGGTGTTGTATGTTTAAGTGTCCAGACGTCTAACAGGCTTAAGTGTTTTATGGTGTTTTTCAAAACTGGGCAGATTTTGTCGTATGTGTCATTTGACGCCTCGCTTCTTTCTGTTACACAGTTGAAGTCACCAGCTAGTATTAGTTTTTACAATTTATTTAAGGCACTTTATCACACGCGATAACAGACGTCTATCAGACGTCCTTACCGTGCCACAGCACAGCGCGAACTTCCATATTATACTGCTGCAACCAGACATTCAGTGTTAAAGCATATTAAATTAAAACACACAAAAGTGAAGTCTTATCAGTGTTCAGTATGTGATTTTCAAGTACAGTATACTCCTGATTATCTGGGATAGTAGGCAACACGGAAAATGCAAACATAATAAAATTTATATATATATATATATATATATATATATATATATATATATATATATATATATATATATATATATATATATATATATATATTGTTGGAAATATGATTTTGAATCTATTTTTATATTAAATATTATTTATGTCTTTTGTAATCTACTGTGATACTGTCTTTGATGTCCTTTTAGCTGTGTAAAGTGGGCTGTTCGTGTCGGCGGTTTTGTGTGACAGTGTGAGTGTGCGCAGTACGTAGTACGAAGAGAAAACAAGAAAGAATGACAATCAAGTTCGAAAAATACAGCATTACTGTACGCTGTACGCGTGATATGAATATGTAAATTAATTAATAGTTTTATCTGAAATATGTTTTTACTACTGTTTGTATATCCGAAATATTATAGTTAAATATAGTATATTAATTAGTACCGCAGTGTCATTCAATATTTTAACATGGTAGCAGAGGTCCGTGGTTACGTGGCCGGTCTATAAGTCGAGAAGTTTTTTATATGAGAAGTAAGTTTTTGCGTTCCGGTGTGAACAGTAGTGTATAAAATGGCGAACGATAAAAAGGATGAATTTTTGTTGCAAGTATTTAATGGCACTGGGTACGATAAATGGAAGTTTAGATTGAAGTTATTCCTAGAAATGAAGGAATGTTATGAAGTATTGTCAAGTGCGACTAGACCGAACGAAATTACCGAAGCAAATTGGAGCAGGAAAGAAATTAAGGCAAAAAACTATATTGTTAACAGTGTAACTAATGATCAACTTGAATTAATACTATCGAAAGAGACAGCCAAAGAGATGATTGAAACATTTGATGAAATCTATTTAGTGAAGAACAGTGCTACGAAGTTATTATGCAAGAGAAAACTGTTAGATTTGAAAATGAATGAAACAGGTAATCCATTTGAGTTTTTCAACGAATTTGAGAGGTCGCTGAACGAATTGAAAAACGCAGGTGAAGAAGTAAGCAAAGATGATAAACTAAACTATTTACTGCTCAGTTTACCTGAAAGTTTTTCACATATAGTAGATATTGTTGATGCGTTGCCAGAGAAAGAAAAATCGGCCGAATATGTGAAATCCAAATTGATGTTAGAATTTCAAAAGCGAGAATGTAACAGTATTAGAGGTAAAAGTAACTTTCAAGCTTTCAACTCCAACGTTGCAAAAGGCACAAAGATGGGTATTAGAAGTCAGTTCCAACAATCCCGGCGTCAGCAGTCAGGTCCTTCTGGCTATTACAGTACAAACCAAGGAAAATCGTCCAGCTTTCCAAGGAGATGTTTCAGGTGCAATCGTGTGGGTCACATTCAGAAGTATTGTCGCAGTAGTGGACAGAATCAGCAGATCAGGAGCTCAAGGAACTCAGACAATGAGTACAGCAGGCATGTTGCAGGAACCTCTTCCGTGGATAAGAACTCTGCAGGTCAGTCATTCCAAGTTGAAGTTATGCTCTCAAATGCAAAAAGAAGTGAAGAAAGAGCAGATTTAAAATGGTTATTAGATAGCGGTTGCTCAGACCACATTGTGAATACTGATAAGTATTTCTCTAGCTCGGTAAGTCTAAAAAATCCTGTAGATGTAAAAGTAGGGGATGGTTATTCATTAAAATCAGAGAAGATGGGTAACTTGACAGTATTTTTCAAAGTTTATAATAAGTTTGTGAAAACCGAAATTAAAAATGTTTACTATGTACCAAATATGAAACAGAATCTGTTAAGTGTAGCTTGCATAACTGATCATGATTACTCAATTGTATATCAAAAGAATGTAGCAAAAATCATCAGTCGAGATAATAAATTAGTTGCCCTAGCTGTTAAGAGAAATAAACTTTATGAAATTGTTGCAAATGTTAAAACAAATTGTAAACGCTCCTATAATACTAAAGTAGAAATGTCAAAGAAAGAAAAATGGCACCGTATGTTAGGTCACACAAATTTTGTTAATCTAAAAGAGATGTGTTACCGCGAAGTAGCTGAGGGATTACCCAAAAAATTGGAAAATGAATTTTTAAAATGTGAAATATGTTTAGAGAATAAAATGTCAAATCTAAAGTTCAAAAACGAAAGAAACAAGGCAAATGCTATCTTGGAAATAGTTCATACAGATGTTCATGGTCCAATTTCACAGATTGGTTACAGAGGGGAAAGATATTTTGTCACTTTCATAGATGACTTTAGCAAAATTGTTGTCGTTTACTGCATTAAGCATAAGAGCGAAGTTTTTGATCGATTTGTAGAATATGCTAATTTTATGCAAAACCAAACGGGTAGGAAAATAAAAGAAATTCGATGTGACAACGGTCGGGAATATATAAATAAAAACTTTTATGAATTTGCAAGAAAGGAAGGTATTTACTTGCGGCCAGGTCCTCCACACACACACGAACTTAACGGTGTTGCGGAGAGATACAATCGCACCCTGATGGATCGTGCTAGATGTTTGCGTGCTGAAGCAAATATAGAAAAAAGGTTCTGGCCAGAGTGTATTTATACAGCAGCTTATTTAGGAAATCGCTTACTCTCTAATACAAAAATCAAGAAAACTCCATATGAAATATTGCTCAACAAGAAACCAGATCTTTCTAATTTACATTTATATGGCAGCACAGTTTTTGTAAGAATTCCAGAAGAATGTAGAACTTCAAAATTGAACCCAAAAGCGTCAAAAGGGATATTAGTGGGTTACACTGATGTTGGTTATAAAATACTAATGGACAACAAAGTTATTATAAGCCGTCATGTGCAATTTGTTGAAAGTGATATCAAATACATTAGAATGCATAATGAGAATGATTCTGATAGTATGAATGAATATTCTAGCATGAGTGAAACTAAAAGTGTAAAGATTAAAGATTTTGAGGAAACTGAGGAAAGCATGAATGAAATTTCAGGAGTTGACATTCAGGAGGTGTCTAACTCAGAGGAAACTGCACGACGTTCATCCCGACAAAAAACTTTTCCCAAGAGATATGATGATTATGTTGTATCTGTAAATTATTCAAATGTATTAGTTCCAGAAAATTATGATGAAGCTTGTAAAAGTATAGAGTCAAGAAAATGGAAAGAGGCTATGCTTGAGGAAATCAAGAGTTTGGAGGAAAATAATACGTGGATAGTGGTAGATGAACCGGAAAATAAAAACATTATTGAAGTTAAATGGATTTACAAAATTAAAGCAAATGGTCAATTCAAGGCTAGAGTTGTGGCAAAAGGTTTTCAACAGTTACGTCATGAAGATGAAGAAGTATACTCGCCTGTAGCAAAGATGTGTACACTGAAAGCTTTACTATCAGTTGCATGCAAAAATGGTTGGTTTATCGAACAAATGGATGTTCAGACAGCATTTCTAAATGGAAAAATCAAATCGGAAGTTTATATATATGCCCCAGATGGATATGAAATAGAATCCAACAAGGTATGTCTGTTACAGAAATCTCTATATGGTCTTAGAGAAAGCCCTCGAGATTGGTATGAATGTTTTCATGAATTCATGTTAGGTTTAGATTTTGAAAGATCAGATTATGATTATTGTTTATATATAAAATATGTAGGTGGAAATGTGACATATATCATTCTTTATGTTGATGATCTTTTAATTTGTGGCTCAAGCTTGGAAAGTATCAAAAAAATCAAAATTTCACTTAATAAAAGGTTTAGAATGACAGATTTGGGAAAAATAAATCATTATCTTGGAATAAAGGTTACATATAGTGTGTCTGAGGGGAAAATGTACTTAGATCAAACTTCTTATATTGAAAATGTAGCAGAAAGGTACAATGTTGTTCAATCAAAAAATTTCAACACTCCTATGGAAGTAAACCTAAAATTGGAATTTGCTGAGAATTCAGAAATTGATTTGAAATATAGAAATTTAATAGGAGCTCTTTTGTATATAGCCAATGGAACCCGCCCAGATGTTTCTTTTGCTGTTAATTATTTAAGCCGTTTCCAGAATGGTCATGATAGCACTCATTTCAGATATGCTTTACGTGTTCTTAAATATCTATATCATACTAGACATATGAAAATGATTTACAGTTCAGAATCAAATGAGGAACTAGATGCCTTTGTAGACTCAGATTGGGCATCAGATATAGTTGATAGAAAATCAACAACAGGTATTCTTATACGCATTTATGGAAATCCAGTGTTATGGAAATGTCAAAAACAAAAAGTTGTTTCAAGAGCATCGGCTCATGCAGAATTTTATGCTCTAGCAGATTGTGTAGAAGAAGTAATACCTATTCATGGGATACTTAATGACTTGAATGTAAAAATTAGCAAACCCATAAAAATTTTTGAAGACAACACAGGTGCAATTGCTTTAGCAAAACACGGAAAATTTTCAAAGAATTCCAAACACATTGATGTCAGCTATCATTTTGTGAATGATTTGCATAGTAGAAATTTAATTGATGTTTTGAAGATAGATAGCAATGACCAAATAGCAGATATTTTAACTAAATCATTGGGCAGAGAAAAATTCGAAAAATTCAGATCTTTGTTAAATTTGCATTACTGTCAATCGTAGTTTTGTTTTGTAATAAAAAAAAAAAAAAAAAAAAAAAACTTTGAATGTTAATTGTAAAATGTAATGGTAAGGAAATTCAAAATCAAGGAGGTGTGTTGGAAATATGATTTTGAATCTATTTTTATATTAAATATTATTTATGTCTTTTGTAATCTACTGTGATACTGTCTTTGATGTCCTTTTAGCTGTGTAAAGTGGGCTGTTCGTGTCGGCGGTTTTGTGTGACAGTGTGAGTGTGCGCAGTACGTAGTACGAAGAGAAAACAAGAAAGAATGACAATCAAGTTCGAAAAATACAGCATTACTGTACGCTGTACGCGTGATATGAATATGTAAATTAATTAATAGTTTTATCTGAAATATGTTTTTACTACTGTTTGTATATCCGAAATATTATAGTTAAATATAGTATATTAATTAGTACCGCAGTGTCATTCAATATTTTAACATATATATATATATATAATATTTAATATGCTTTAACACTGAATGTCTGGTTGTAGCAGTATAATATGGAAGTTCGCGCTGTGTTGTGGCACGGTAAGGACGTCTGTTATCGCGTGTGATAAAGTGCCTTATATAAATTGTAAAGATGAGAACGAATCCTTTAAGTCTGGAGTTGATGAATATGGAATATAAAATATCTGCATACGAAACATATACTTTTATACAAGATAAAATGAAGATGCAAGTACAAGATATAATCTCAATTGGAATGCACGGAAAAAGCAAGGTAATGATTAAAGTTGCGAAAGCAGAAATTTTAGAAGATATTTTCCAAAAATGGGAAAATAATTTAGAGTATACGGGGGCAACTTACTAAATAAAATTATCCAATGAGAGTCAAAAAAACATAGTAAGGATACACAGAATGCCAATTGAAATGCCTGATTTTGAACTTAAAAATGCGTTATCCTCATATGGTGTTGTGGAAGAAATAAAAAACGACTCCTGGAAAAACCCACCGTTTGCATGTTATAATGATATAAAAATTGTTAATATAGAAATACATAGGTCGATCCCATCATATGTCCGAATCTCGGGCTCACAGTTTTGGATAACATACCTGGGTCATAAGAAAACCTGTAGGCGTTGCGCATCTACAGAACACGAGGCAAAAGATTGTATCTTTTCTCAAGAATACAGACTTAGAACACGCAACTATGCATCAGCCTTAAAAGACTATTTAAGACAACAATATACCGCTGATATAGAATCCATGCAAAACAATGATATCACTTTTACCGGTCAGAGTGAAACACCAAATATTACGGAGGAAAGGAACCAGACAGAAAATACGAACGATAAGGAGGTAAGAGAAACTCTAGAAAAAGATGTAGTCGCTAAGAGAATAGAAACAAATTTACCTGGAGAAAACGGTGCAAAGGACACTACACCAGAAGCAGCAATCCAAACATTGACAGAAAAAGAAGTCGACACCAATGAAGATACTGTAGACGATGCACAAACTGACATTTATCATCAGAAAACAACAGAAAATGACGTAACAGAATACGAAGACAGTCTTACAAAAAAAAGACCAGAAGAGAGGAAAAGTTGACTCCAGTGACTCAGGCAGCGAAACTGTGAAACCAAATGCAAAGAAAGTGAACTGGGCAGATGAAGAAGATGACGAGCTCGAAACTGGAGTGAGAAATCCGGTTGGGTTATTAAGGGAGTCATCAGAGGAATCAACATATTAAAGTGAAAGTAAACACAAAATGTCCGACAGCACAACGTGTAACCAGCAAATGATATCATATCAGATATGTTCCCTAAATATGTGTGGTATATCATCAGACTTAAAATTACAAATGTTAAAAAGTTTTATTTACCTCCATCAAGTCGATATTGTCTTACTGCAAGAAGTAGCTAGATTTCTCCTTCATTAGTGGGTATAAAGCAATCGTTAACATAAATGAAAATAGAATAGGAACAGCAATAATAATCAGGAATGTATCGCCTTTAATGAGGTCACAATGTTAGAGTCTTCGAGAGGTGTGGCCGTCGCAATATAATAAATATATATCCTCCAAGCGGCAGTCAAAACAAGGGAGCCAGGCAAGAGTTCTTTATAAGCGAACTACCCAGGCTGTATACACCAGGCAAAAAACTAATACCAGCTGGTGACTTCAACTGTGTAACAGAAAGAAGCGAGGTGTCTAATGACACATCCCACACAGCACAGGATATCCAATGGATATCCATTGGATATACATAATATCCATTTTACGTCCATGACAATGATGGATATCATATGGATATCCAATGGATATTGTTAGAGCAGAAAAATATTAATAAAACCTAAATAATGTGAACATATGAGCATTTCTTATTCATTAAAATCTAATCACGAATGCAGTAGAATTTCTGGGTGTATATACTTTATTCAAGTATGTATATATCCATCAGACATCCAATGGATATCCTATGGATATACAGAAGACATCTATTAGATGTCCACTGGACATCAAGTTGATGTTCCGTTAATATGTTCATACCAGCAGGAAACAACATTGATAAATTATTGAAACCATTATTTACGTTTGTAAAAGATAAGGGAAGAAAAATAACCCGTTCTAGCACAAGAATTACCGAAAACCGTTAAAACTAGCGCCAACAATAAATTTCGATCCAAATTCTCATTGCGATATTATAACCATAAAATAAAATTATTTTTATTTCAATACAGAGAGTATTACTGTTTATATCTGTTATTTCGTGAGAAGAATGTATTATCATATTGTTATTCATTAATGCTCTTTCGAACAATAAACGCGGTATCATTTAATAACTCACCTTGGGCTACAATGACGAAAATCCGTTCGTATTTGTTTGGTTTGAAGTAGTTTTGTCTAAAGTTGAGGTTATAAAATTTAGAATTCCATCTTGCCATTTTGCATCAACTGCTAAATGGAAAATGAACAACAGCCTACAACTAAAGTTAGAAGATTGAGATATTTCTCCAAATAATGTGTGTGTTGTTTTTATTAATAAGTTTTCTTGTGATTTTCCGTCAGTAAATAATTTACAGGTGAGTACATAACCTTAAACCATTTAGTTAGGAATATATATTTTATACTTTTTTACGTAAAAACCAATATTATTTATAGCTGTAAAGAGCACGTTGATTGATAATAACATACAGACTTGGAGAATACTTCTCTGGCTTCACTGTTGGTTTTTAGTGGTGAAGGACGTAGCCAGCGCGTGAGCTAACTGGAGCAAGTGGCCCTTCGAATTCTGGAAGTTCTTCAATGCTTCTGTGACTATAGTTTCGCTGACAGCGAAACTATAGTCACAGAAGCATTGAAGAACATCCTAGAACTTCCAGAATTCGAAGGGCCACTTGCTCCAGTTAGCTCACGCGCTGGCTACGTCATTCACCACTAAAAACCAACAGTGAAGCCAGAGAAGTATTCTCCAAGTCTGTATGCAGTATGGACAAGTTTCACCAAGTAAGGGCAACAACAATCAATGATAATAACATGGCTAGTGAACGTGAACTAGAAAACAAATATCTTCTTGATTCAAGTAAATATTTTTTACTTCGTATGAAATCAGCGAAAATTGTCTAATAATATAACGGAAGTTTATGTGTATGTAAAACTGTTTATTTTACTGGTGGATATTCCTCGTCTTTACTTACAAGCAAGAAGCAGATCACTTCCGGTAGATTATGAAAGTAGATCACTTACAGGTGATTAAAACTATTGGGTATATAGTCAGTTCCGTCGTGATACTCAACATTAACAACTAATACTATTATTTTGAAATAACCACTAAAGTGTGGTAGTTATAGCTATAATAATTAAAGTAATATTTATACACATTTGTTCATATTATATTATTTATTGGAACGTCTTATGAATTTTATTATAAGCAGTGTGTTTTTTCTTTACAGCAAGAATGCAGACCTGAGCCTGATCATAGACCAAGAAAATAAAGTTATTTAAATCATTTTAGAACACAATAAAAGATTTGTTTGTCTATATTAGTGTTTCATTGAGGGGATGGGGTTAGAAATAGAATGGTGGTTGGTTAGCATCGAATATCCATTTTATGTAAAAGCGATATCCATTTGATGACCATATGTATATCCATACAATATCCATTAGATGTATAATGGATATCCATTTCGTGACCACATGTATATCCATACAATATCCACTATATATCCACATGGATATCCAGATTGATCGATATTGGTAGGACATCTGTATGTCTATTAGATATCCATTGGATATCCATGTATATCCATTGGATGTCCTGGATATCCATCGTGGATATCCATTGGATATCTAATGGATATCCATGTGCTGTGTGGGATACGACAAAATCTGACCAGTTTTGAAAAACACCATAAAACACTTAAGCCTGGTAGACGTCTGGACACTTAAACATACAACACCAGGATATACCTACTTTCATACAAAGGGAGCCTCTAGACTAGATAGAATTTACGTTAAGCAAGAAATATCAAAGATGGTAGGCACAACTTCAATTCATCCGGCCCCATTTACAGACCACAGGGCGATTATGGTAAGTTTAAGAATGTCGCAGAGTAGATGCCTGACTGCACGAACACCTTGGAAATTGAATATCACGCTCCTAGAAGACCCTAACGTCAAAGAACTTTTTCTATAAAACTGGCAATACTGGAACCGCCAAAAATCCAAATTCACAAGTGTTATACAATGGTGGGTCAACTACGCAAAACCAAAAATCAGATCGTTCTTTCAATGGCAAGCTTCAATAAAGAAAAAAAACTGAGAGAGTAACCATTGAATTTTACTACCAGTGTTTAAGAGAAATAATGGAACGGAACCCAAATGATCCAGCAACATTCATAGAGATAAAAAAATATAGAGCCCTTATAACTGACCAACAAAGGAAACTTCTAGAAGGCTGCAAAATCCGAAGTCGCTTAAAAGCAAATATCCCCGATGAGCAGGCATCAATATATCACATAATGCGAGAAGAAAAACAAAAGAAAATGAATTCTTTAGCCAATATGGTTCAGCAATCTACTTACTTTCCTCGTATCCCAACACACAGCTCAAATCCCTTGGATCTCCTTCTTACTACAAAACCTGAACGCTATAAGATATCAGTCACCGCCCCCCTTGGTCGCTCAGACCACGGCATGGTCACTGCTTCCTGCGCAATGCAACCCGAGGTCACACAGTCATCACACCAACGTATCGTTTGGCACTACAACTCCGCAAACTGGGACGAAATGCGGGATTACTTTTCCTCATTTCCATGGGCGTCTGTCTGCTTCTCTCATCCTGACCCCTCTGATATCTCACAAAACGTCACCGAAATTATCCAAGCTGGCATGAAATTATTTATTCCACGTACACAGAAAGCCACTTCAGCCACTCAAAAGCCCTGGTTCTCTAAATCCTGTGACAAGGCCAGGCTTAAAAAGATCAAAGCTCACAAAACGCTTCTACACAATCCCAGTCAAGAAAATCGTCAAGCATTTAACGACGCAAGAGACCGCTATGTCCGCATTCTTTCTGAGACAATAAACCCGTTTAATAACCACATCAAAAACAAAGTCCTCTCAAGCTCCAACGGCGGCAAACCCTTCTGGACTCTTGCTAAATCTATTGGGAATAATTTCTGCAAAAGCACGTTCCCACCTCTTGTCTCAGGGGATGAAATTGTTTCTACCGCCCTGGGCAAGGCTGAACTTTTAGCTTCATTGTTCGCCAGCAATTCTACTCTCAACCCACCTCCAAATGTTCAACCACCAACAGTCCCCAATGTCGCGCATAAAATGACGGATATCATTTTCAAAACTAAAAAGGTACGAAAGATGCTCTCTTCTCTTAATACCAGGAAAATCTCTGGCCTTGACGAGATCCCAGCAATTGTTCTCAAAAATTGCGCACCAGCACTTGCTCCTGTCCTGACTCGCCTGTTTCAGATATCTTACAATAAAGGCATATTCCCTAGTAACTGAAAAACTGCTCGAGTACAACCCATCCCCAAGAAAGGATCCAAAG
This sequence comes from Tillus elongatus, assembly GCA_964006375.1. NCBI lineage: Eukaryota > Metazoa > Arthropoda > Insecta > Coleoptera > Cleridae > Tillus > Tillus elongatus. The sequence continues at coordinate 335,093,666 of OZ023262.1, read as the reverse complement.
CACTTCCTAGCAACTACAGGCCTATTTCTCTCCTTTCAGTCGTCTCTAAAGTGATGGAAAAGTATATAAACACCGAATTACTAAAATTTCTTGAAAAACACAGTCTAATCCACGACAGGCAGTATGGATTCCGTCAGCGCAGATCGACTGCCGACCTCCTTTCCTTTGTCACCCATTCTTGGAACAAGTCTATGGAACAACACGGTGAATCCCAGATTGTTGCTCTAGACATATCCAAAGCATTCGACCAGGTCTGGCACGCAGCGCTGCTTAATAAACTTCCGGCCTATGGTCTACCACCAAAACTTTGTACCTGGACAGCAAATTTCCTCTCCAACAGGAGCATAGCTGTTGTTGTGGATGGCCATTCCTCTAAACTGTATCCAATTAATGCAGGAGTTCCTCAAGGTTCAGCTTTAGCCCCTACTTTGTTTCTTCTCCACATCAATGACCTCCTCTCGAGCACATCCAACCCAGTTCACAGCTACGTGGACGACAGCACCCTCCATTCAAATATACAATATTCTAAGCCTGTCTCTTTAGCCCAATTAGATGAGGATCGCAGACTCATGGAGGGTTCTGTCTCCGTGGATCTCCAAAAAATATTAGACTGGGGAAGTAGAAATCTTGTACAGTTCAACCCCACCAAAACTAAGTCGTGCTTTCTTTCTCACAAGAGATACACCAGCACTAGACCCATCAAAATGAACAACCAAGTTATTCAAAGTAATGAGTCCTTTTCTCTTGTTGGCATTTCTGTGGATCGAAATCTTAATTGGCACCAACATGTCACATCAATTGCAGAAGCGGCTGCTAAGAAATTAGGTTTCCTCTTCCGGGCTCGCAAATACTTTTCACCAGCTAATCTCTATACCTTATATACTTCACAAATAAGACCAAACCTCGAATACTGCTCCCACATCTGGGGTGCCGCTGCCGCTTCTACACTCGCTATCCTGGACTCCATTCAAAAGAGAGCTATATGTCTCATCGGTGACCCTACCCTCACCCAAAGGCTGCCATACCTTGCCCACCGACGTACTGTTGGTGACCTCTCTCTCTTTTATAGATATCTGCACGGGCACTGCTCAGAGGAGCTTTCCTCCATAGTTCCCCCACCTGCTGCCCCCAACAGATCTACCAGGGAAACAGAGCGAATGCACCCATTTACTGTCCAGGTCACCAGACATAGAACATCTTGTTATGCCCGCTCTTTTGTCCCAAGGACTTCCAAGTTGTGGAATTTCTTGCCGGCGCATGTTTTTCCTTCTCCAAACCTTCAAGTCCAGAATTAACAAGTTGCCTCTTTTCTCCTTGTCAACACCCACGGTACGATAGTATTTAGGCTGTAAGCCCTCGTGGTGTGTTGTTGAAATTAAATATATATATATATATATATATATATATATATATATATATATATATATATATATATATATATATATATACTAATGATGAAAGGGACTCAACACGATATAAACAGTGCAGAAATGAAGTTGCCAGATTAATAAGGATCAGTAAGCTGAAGTATTATGAACGGAAAATTGATGATTGTAGGACAAATAAAAAATTAATGTGGAAAATGCTAAAGTCAATTATATCAGATGACAAGAAGGGTGACATTAAAGAAATCGATTTTCAGGGTAATATAACATGTAATAAACAAGAAATTGCTGATCGATTTAATAATTATTTTATTGAAAGTAGTCAAGAATTAGCCAAGAGCATACCCCATGCAAATACTAATTGGGAGATTGAAAGAAACATAAATTCTGCTAAGCTTGATCACTTTGAATTCGTGCAAAAAAAGAACTAAGTGACTTTATTAACAGTATGAAATGTAAAAGTAGCCCAGACGACATCAACATTGAATTTTTAAAACAGACCTTTGAATTAGTATATGAACCGTTAGTACATATTATAAATTCATCATAACTGATTGGTGTTGTACCTGATCAAATGAAAATATCAACAATAACAACAATACAAAAAGTAGAAACAGCAATAAATGCGAAGACTTTAGGTCTGTTAATGTGTATCCTGTAATAGAAAAAATATTAGAAAAAGTTGTACATACAAGATTAACTAAATACCTATGTGACAATAATGTTATCATAAAAGAACAATCAGGCTTTAAGGAAGGACATAACTGTGAAACTGCAATACAGTGCATCATTGCAAACTGGAAGAAGACTATAGACAAAGATGAGGTGGTGATTGCAGTATTTCTGGACTTTCGTAGGGCATTTGAGACTATAAACAGAGATATTTTATTAAATAAATTAGAAAAATATGGTATCGTAGGGGATGCATACAAATGGATGCAAAATTACTTGATTGATAGGAAACAGAAAACCAAATGTGATGCAGCTGTGTCACAAAGTCAGAAAAATGAATTAGGGGTGCCACGGGGTAGTGTTTTGGGCCCACTACTTTTTAATCTGTATATTAATGATATAGTCAGCACAGTTAACACTTCTAAAGTACAACTGTTTGCAGATGATACTTTGGTTTACATTTCGGGTAAAGATTGTGCCACTATGGTTGAATTATTGAACGATGAACTAGGTTTGTTATGTGATTGGTTAAGTTATAACAAATTAAAATTAAATGTTGAAAAAACAAGGTGCATGGTGATTTCAAATAAACAAATGGACCATAAATTTATTATTGAAGGGCATAAAATAAGCATACTAAATGACGATATTCAATGGGTTACGTCAATGATATATCTCGGCGTCATCATAGATAATCGACTCAACTTTAGAAAACATGCAGATTATCTAACAAAAAAAGTTGCCCAAAAGGTAGGAATGTTACGGAGGCTTAATAATTCTATATCCAGATTTACTGCATTACTGATTTATAATACAATAATATTGCCCCACTTTACATACTGTGCAACTATACTATATATGTTTTGCAAGGAGGACTTGAATAGGTTACAAAAACTGCAAAATAAGTCTAGGAGGATAATTTTAAAGTGTAGCAAATACACCCGAATTACTGAGATGCAAGAAAAACTAAACTGGCTGAGTGTTGAGACTTATATAAAGTTAAGAGTTCTAATTTTTATTCATAACATAACGATTGCAGCGCCACATTATTTAACATAAAAGCTTATTCGAGTGTCATCTGTGCACACCCATGATACCAGACAGAGCAGTAATTATTATTTACAACGGTTAATGAAAAAGAAAACGAACTCGATATTTTTTAAAGGTGTAAAATTGTACAATGACCTACCCCAAGATATCCGAAATACAACTAACATTAATATATTTAAAAGGAAAGTTAAAGTTATTATTAATGAGACTGATTATCAAATACATTAGAGTGAGAACTGCAGTCAGTATGTTTGTGTCTAGGTGTGGAAGAGTATCTATAGGTGTGGGAATATATCTTCTAGTGATTTACTAAGAGGTATTAGGTTGATAGACAGTAACTAACATTAGGAATAAGTTGCTACTACAAGTAATTATAAGCTAATAATATTGTATGGTGCTCTTGTACTAGTGTTATATATTTATATTTTTGTTGTTATATGTAGCTAAATGAGCTAATAAAGTTCTATTCTATTCTATTCTGTTTAGTAAAGCTGTGCAGAACCTAGTGACAATAATAGTGGCAACCACTATATGATATGTCTTCATAACAGAACTGGGAGCTGCATCACCAGAGAAATACATTCAGGTACTAAAAAATCACATGAACTGTTTAAGAAATAAAAAATATGATCTGTACAGGACTATTAAGGAAAAACTTAATATTTAGGTGCAAAATTAGGTTATATTTAGAATGAATGATAATTAATAATAATATTGTGCATATCTATCCGTAATACAGTAACCAAAAATAGTGCTTTGATGGTAAAAATAGGTATTAGGTTAGCGTAAGATCATGGAATATGATATATTTATATTTATTTGGAGAATATGTATTTTATTTTGTAAATAAAGCGATTTTATAAAAATAAAAAAAATCACATGATGAATATTTCAGAGCTTTCCTTCTGTGTGTTTTGATTTAATATGATTTAACAAATTATGTTTCCGCACACTTGCATAATCACATGATGAACATTGATAAGGCCTTTCTGCTGTGTGTTTTGATTTAATATGATTTAACAAGTGATATCTCCTTACACTTGCATAATCACATAATGAACATTGATGAGGCTTTTCTCCTGTGTGTTTTGATTTAATATGACTTAACAAGAGTTTTTTATACACACTTGCATAATCACATGATGAACATTGATGAGGTTTTTCTCCTGTGTGTTTTGATTTAATATGAAGTAACAAATATTGTTTGTACACACTTGCATAATCACAAGATGAACATTGATAAGGCTTTTCTCCTGTGTGTTGAGATTTAATATGGCTTAACAAGAGTTTTTTGTATACACTTGCATAATCACATGATGAACATTGATGAGGCTTTTCTCCTGTGTGTTTTGATTTAATATGGCCTAACAAACTTTGTTTCTGTACACTTGCATAATCACATGATGAACATTGATAAGGCTTTTCTCCTGTGTGTTTTGACTTAATATGATTTAACAATTGCTGTTTCCCCACACTTGCATAATCACATAATGAACATTGATTAGGCTTTTCTCCTGTGTGTTTTGCTTTAATATGATTTAACAATTGCCGTTTCTCCACACTTGCATAATCACATGATGAACATTGATGAGGCTTATCTTCTGTGTGTTTTGACTTAATATGACTTAACAAATTTTGTTTCTTCACACTTGCATAATCACATGATGAACATTGATAAGATTTCCCCTCTGTGTGTTTTGATTTAATATGATTTAACAAATTATGTTTCCGCACAGTTGTATAATCGCATAATGCACATTGACGAGGCTTTTCTCCTGTGTGTTCGGATTTAACATGATTTAACAAATGCTTTTCTTCTGTGTGCTTTGATCGAATGTGACATATCAATTGTTTTTTCCTTGTACTTGCATATCCACACAATAAGCACTGATAAGAACTCTTTTTACAATTTTGCGATTTAATACAATAAAAAGAATTTTTCTGATTATCTTCATTTGGTGGCTTTTCGTCCTCACACTGATTAACATTCTGAAATAATTTCTGTAACTCACATTTCGCATCGGCATGCACCTCACCTTTAATGGCCAAAGTAGTCCAGGGCTTTTGATTATTAGTAAAATTTTCACTTTTACTCCAGTACTCTTTTTTTACATCTGGGCATAATACAGAACTATCCAAAGAATGCTCTTCTATTTCTAGTTTTATTAAAGACTCATTTTGTTGCAGATCCAATGTCGTAACCCGATCAAATTCGCAGGAAAGCGCAAACTTTGGATCGGTGGATGCATCATCATAATTTTCTTTTTCAGCTTTACAATAGGCTTTAACCATCTACTGGTCTTCTTGTTTTATATCTTCCATGTTCATAAACGTGTTTTGTAAGCTACTACTTTAATCGGACTCTCTTTTATACACTAATCAACCATGTCTAGTTTTGGGCACGGGCACTAACTGACTAACTGATAACTGACTGATTCGACCCACTGAGTCGACTCCCACCAGTGAATCAAGTGAATTGACTCAGTTGCTGATACGACTTCCGACTCCGAGTCCGACTCCGAGTCACTGACTCACTCTCACCCTCAGGACTCTTGGTCACTTAATCCGAATCCGATTAACTGATTCACCACTCACAGGCTCATCTCATGATTGAATCGGAATCGGAGATTTGAGTCTGAGACTGAGAATGGAAATCGCCAGCTCGCAACAAGAATGGGTCGATTCCTATTAGGGTCTTGTACGTGACTTTTACAAAGTAGGAGAGATGATATGGTCAAGGTCAATGCCATAAAGCAATAAGCCATCTTGGCGCCTTAAAAAGATTACCTGCATCTGCATGCTTTGTGCTTGAGAAACGCCACAGCTTTAATTATAATTATCAGTTATTGAGTAATAATTTCTTATTTATACTATTAATGTAATTTAATAGTATCAAGAATTATAATTTTCATAAAATACGCATAGATATCTTAAAAACATTGTACAAAATAAAAGGAGACATCTGTAAGAAGACTCCTTTGTGCATTCTAATTATAGTTAATTTTCAATGTTAGTTGATTACCTATTAATATCAGTATTAAGAATTTAAAATATAGGTACACCTACTCCCTTTTCCCTTTTAGTGAATTTTCTTTAAAAAAAATTACTAATGAGGAGATCTTGACTTTTGAATTTTGAAACATTTTTTTCAAATGAGCTCGAACTAGGACCCCTAGAACCCATATCAAAGGCCAGTTTCAATTTTTATATGTTTATATATATATATATATATATATATATATATATATATATATATATATATATATATATATATATATATATATATCAACCCCCTATTCAGATCTAATGAAACGTCTTTTATTAGAATTTGAAGAGTCCGAAAGTCGCAAAATAAATAAACTTTTTACAGAATTAGAATTAGGCGACAGAAAACCAACGCAACTTTTACGCGAAATGAAGTTTTTAGCCGGTAGTCAGATTGGAGACGATTTCCTTAAAATTTTATTTCTACAACGTTTACCAATCAACGTTCGTTCAATTTTGGCTTCGAGCAACGATTCTCTAGAAAATTTGGCGGTTATAGCAGACAAAATCGCTGAAATAGTCTACGGAGAATCAATCAAACTTCCCACCGACTTTTTCAACAGCACACAAGCTCATGATGTTCCACCACTTATATCTCAGCTGAAAGAAGACATAAGGAAACTTCGACCAGTACCTTTTAAACATCATACTGCAAAAAAAGGTATTTGTCCATCCTAAGCTTATGGAAGCTCCTTTTGTTTTTGTTCGTATTGATATTCCGCGAAAAACCCTCGAACCAGTTTATGACGGCCCCTTTGAAGTGTTATCCCGAACTGACAAAGTCTTCAAAATCAAGAAATCACACGGAGAAGAGACAATTTCTGTTGACCGTCTTAAACCCGCATTCATTCTTTGTGATAACGAACAGACAACTTTCCAGCCTCAGAGACATCCTATTGAAACTGAAAGTGACAGTGAAAGTCCAACACCTAGTGAACCTGAAAGTGACAGTGAAAGTCCAACACCTAGTGAAACTGAAAGTGACAGTGAAGTTCCCGTTCCCGTTTAAACTACACGCCATGGACGTACAGTTCGATTTCCACGAAGATACTTGAACTAATAGCGTTGCCACTGAGAGGGGAGTATGTGGCGGTGGTTCCGACCGCAGTGTTTCCGTCAACACTACTCTATGTTTCTGCATAAATATTCTTGACAGTTAAACGTTGCGTTACGTTATGCGACAGCCAGCTGTCAAGAACTACGGCATATAAGAGACAACAGGCGATCTCTCGCTCTCCTCGCTACCAACCGCTACAGTAAACTGCTATGTACTTGTGTACCGTTGTAATTGTTATTATATCATAAAGTGTATTATAGTTAAATGTATAATATAGTTTATTCAGTTAGTGAAGTAATAAAGTTATATTAAATGCTTACGTATGGATTTAATATCAACAAATTCTTAGTACGTGACAATTATAATGGAACTTTCACTATTTTATCAATTTATCAATCAATTCTAGAATAACTATTAGTACGTGCCGCGTGATATCGCGACATCAACCTTTCACCTATTTGTTTAAATGATAATTGTATCTAAATTATTTCTTGATTATTGTAATGTATTATATAAACTCAGATTTTGTAAAAGACAATTCAGTCTTGTTCTCAATAAAGTTAGTGTAAATAACTTGTAGGGCTTGGCTCGTATTTTTGTCAAATAAATTAATCTTTTAAGGGGTAAACTACCCCCCATCTGATTAGGTGCTCTCCTGTAATTGGGTGGTGGGTCACGCATTGCCGCTATGTAATTATGGATGTTAATTGCACTTGTTAATATTAAATCCATACGTAAACATTTAATATACTTTATTATTTCACTATATGAATAAACTATATAAAACAATCCAACAGTACATAACAGATAACTGACCGAGCGTGGAGAGACGTATCTTTACTGTGTCGGTTGGTAGCGAGGAGAGAGCGAGAGAGATCCCTGGTGTCTCTTATATAGTAGTTCTTGACAGCTTGCTATCGAATAACGTAACGCAACGTTTAGCTGTCAAGAGAAACACAGAGTAGTGTTGACGGAAACACTGCGGTCGGAACCACCGCCACAGTAATAATTCATCCCTAAATCGCCGAATATGATGACAAGACAACCATTTAGAATGAGAAATTTATTACTTTTCTGTTACTTAAGACATAATTACACTTATATTACGGCTTATTTATGAATGTCAAGATTTACTAACGTTTATTTTCCTTGGTTCCACCCTTCTTTATGTAAATATAACCAGAAAACTCAATTTAAAATATTTATCTTGCTGCATGTGAAGTATCTAGATTTGTATTAATCCACAGTTGTGGCTTAAATTTGTCTATGAATAGTATGCAAGTATACTGAGTTTATTTTTATGTGCTACCTTGATTTACAATAATGGTTTTGAGTTTTGTTTTTGCAAAATGATGAAAAAGTGTATTGTTTGTAGAAAATTACCTGGGGATTTGGCAACGGTGTCTCTGCAGGCGTTAAGTACATTCCTGCGGTGCTATCGGGGCGGCAAGGCAACAAAAAAAAACTACATTCCTGTTTACAATTTTCAGTCGCGGCGCTATTTCTAGGTTTCCATATATAAAAAATTCGGGACGCAGCAAGTGCGTTATGGTAGTGAATTTTTATTAAATGCCTCAAATTCAAATAACTCAATTTTCTATAAACTTAGAGAGTTTAATTTCAATACGTACTAAGGTTTTTCCTAAGGCAAGATATCCACAAAATTTCATTAAAATAACTTTGTAATTTTCGGAGAAAAAAATTTTTTTCGAAAGAAAATTTAAAATTTGAATAACTCAATTTTCTCTAAACTTAGAAAGTTGAATTTTGGTACGTAGTAAGGTTGAGGCAACATATATAGTAAATTTCATTAAAACAGCTTTGTTACTTTCAGAGAAAAAAAATTTTTTCGAAAGAAAACTCAAAATTTTTCCGGAAAACCCCGTCTGATTTTTCTGGATAACGAACTCATCCAAAGCCATTAATAAAAGACAGGCACTTGCCAAGTTTCATCGAAATCGGTTAATTATTTTTTGAGTATATATATATATATATATATATATATATATATATATATATATATATATATATATATATATATATATATATATATATATATATATAAATTAAACCTATTTACAAATGAACTTTAATAAGATATTATGCTGGGACAATACCTCTCCCAAGCACCCTAAAATATAATCAAAATGTGCACAGTTATATATGTTTTATTTCTTTTTCCCTTGTCTTAATACACAACATATTTTATGACAATCGATTTAATTTACTTATTTGATTTCATTTATAGTCGGTTAATAGTGACTTGGAATGAAGTAGACACCACATCTTCAAACATATTAAGAGAATATGAGTAAATCAACAGCAACTGGGAATGAATTCGGTCAGTCCCCCAGCCACGTGGTTAAAAAACACTGGCTGTATGAGTGGTTACAACTCTACCTCTAAACAAAAGGACTGTAACAGCGGCAGAAGCAGAAGTCAATGGAAGCTGTGTGTATTCGGAAAGAAACTATTGACTATTAATAACAACAATTGACTAAAAACGCTGCGAGTTGTAAGGAAAAAAATAATTATACTACAGAGGTGATAAATGATAATAAATTACAATAGGGTTATATATAATCGTAAATGCTTCCAATGATTAACAATCAGTGAATTCAGTATTACTGAAATTTCTCTGAAACTTAAAAATGAATTTCATGAGTCAATGACAATAAGAGAAGCATTGACTAACCAACAGCAACCACATAAATGTTTCAAATTTGAATAGCTCAATTTTCTGTAACCCTAGAAAGCTGAATTTTGGCACATAGTTAGGTATTTCCCAAAGCAATATGTAGACCAAATTTTATCGAAATTTTCGGAAAAAAATTTTTTTTTGAAAGAAAACTCAAAATTTTCCCGGAAAACCCCGTCCGATTTTCCTGGCCAACGAACTCATCCAAGCCATTAATAAAAGAAAGGCACTTGCCAAGTTTCATCTAAATCGGTTAATTATTTTTTGAGTTATCAGACGGATATATATATATATATATATATATATATATATATATATATATATATATATATATATATATATATATATATATATATATATATATATATATATATCTGTATATCTGTAAAATTTAGTTTCTCCCTGCCATACAATTTCAATTCAATTTATTAAATCCAACGATACACGTGATCATACACAGAACTTAAGATTCTAAACACTTCCAAATACCAGAAATTACTTAATGCAACTAAAATATATTTCCTTGGATACCTAAGCCAACATGACTTGTTTGTATCCTTTACAGCTAACTCTATATAATCCTCAGTACATTAATTAAACCGCTTAATATCTATAATATTTAATTTTTCCTTCTTTTTTTTTGTGCCCCTATCTAACCAGATGTGCCCTGATCCTCAAAAGATGAGAGATACGACTTTAAACCAAAAGAATGTCATAGTGTTAACCTCAGTAGGGCAATCAACAGCATATCCTAGACTCAATATAGTCCATTTTGTCAACCCTTAGTCTCCCTTTTTCATATCTTTCTTCTGCATATATGATATCCATACGACTAACAGTGCACAAACATTGCATACAACAAAAAGTAAGTTCTTGTGTGTGTTAGGTTTTGTATGGGTTGTTTTAAGAGTGTGTTGTTGGCTTATATATATATATATATATATATATATATATATATATATATATATATATATATATATATATATATATATATATATATATATATATATATATATATATATATATATATATATATATATATATATATATATATATATATATATATATATATATATATATATATATATATATATATATATATATATATATATATATATATATATATATAGTGGTGTTATCCAGGCTCACGTACGCACATAATAAGTATTATTACCGTTATTATCGATACAAAAATTTTTCTAAAAGAGATGGTGCAGCAAATTTGATAACTGCAAATTTAATAGTCACGTAAATCTGAATAAAAAAAATTTGAATCAAATTGTAATTTTCAGTGCTCATCACAGGTGCCAATCTTCACTTATTATGTATGCGCTATGCACTACCAAAATTTTGTACATTTTATAAAAAAATAAAAGACAAATTGAAGAAAACACAACACGGACTCAAATAGGCAATGATATGTCTGTAAATAAATAAGATATTAGTCAGTAGGGTGTAGATGAGTAGTTTAGAAGAGATTTAGGAGTTTAGATGTTACTTACAGACAATAATTTCTTTGTATTGCATAAGATGTTAGTTATAAGAATTCATTTTTTCACATTTTTTTCTTGTATTAAGATAATTGTAGTGGTAATATAGATTACACAGAACCTTTAATTACACTACAAAATAACACCCAATCGTGGGACTGAAAACCATAATACAACAAATCATTACAATATATATATATATATATATATATATATATATATATATATATATATATATATATATATATATATATATATATATATATATATATATATATAAATTTTATTGTTTGCATTTTCCGTGTTGCCTATTAGCCCAGATAATCAGGGGTATACTGTACTTGAAAATCACATACTGAACACTGATAAGACTTCACTTTTGTGTGTTTTAATTTAATATGTGTTAACACTGAATGTCTGGTTGCAGCAGTATAATCACATGATGAATATTTCAGAGCTTTCCTTCTGTGTGTTTTGATTTAATATGATTTAACAAATTATGTTTCCGCACACTTGCATAATCACATGATGAACATTGATAAGGCCTTTCTGCTGTGTGTTTTGATTTAATATGATTTAACAAGTGATATCTCCTTACACTTGCATAATCACATGATGAACATTGATGAGGCTTTTCTCCTGTGTGTTTTGATTTAATATGGCATAACAAGAGTTTTTTATACACACTTGCATAATCACATAATGAACATTGATGAGGCTTTTCTCCTGTGTGTTTTGATTTAATATGAAGTAACAAATGTTGTTTGTACACACTTGCATAATCACATGATGAACATTGATAAGGCTTTTCTCCTGTGTGTTGAGAGTTAATATGGCCTAACAAGAGTTTTTTGTACACACTTGCATAATCACATAATGAACATTGATAAGGCTTTTCTCCTGTGTGTTTTGACTTAATATGACTTAACAAATTTTGTTTCTGTACACTTGCATAATCACATAATGAACATTGATGAGGCTTTTCTCTGTGTTTTGACTTAATATGATATAACAAACTGTGTTTCTGCACACTTGCATAATCACATGATGAACATTGATGAGGCTTTTCTTCTGTGTGCTTTGACTTAATATGATTTAACAAATGGTATTTCTGCACACTTGCATAATCACATAATGGGCATTGATAAGGCTTTTCTCCTGTGTGTTTTGACTTAATATGATATAACAAGCTATTTTTCTGTACACTTGCATAATCACATAATGCACATTGATAAGACTTTTCTCCTGTGTGTTTTGACTTAATATGATATAACAATTGCTGTTTGTACAAACTTGCATAATTACATGATGAACATTGATAAGGCTTTTCTCCTGTGTGTTTTGATTTAATATGACTTACCAAACAGCTTCTGTGCACACTTGCATAATCACATAATGAACATTGATGAGGCTTTACTCCTGTGTGTTTTGAATTAGTATGATTTAATAAATGTTGTTTCCACACACTTGCATAATCGCATAATGAACATTGATATGGCTTTTCTCCTGTGTGTTTGGATTTAATATGAATTAATAGACAATGTTTCTGCACACTTGCATAATCGCATAATGAGCATTGATAAGGCTTTTCTCCTGTGTGTTTTGACTTAATATGCTTTAACAAACTGTGTTTCTGCACACTTGCATAATCACATAATGGGCATTGATAAGGCTTTTCTCCTGTGTGTTTTGACTTAATATGATATAACAATTGCTGTTTGTACACACATGCATAATCACATAATGAACATTGATAAGATTTCCCTTCTGTGTGTTTTGATTTAATATGATATAACAAATTATGTTTTCGCACACTTGTATAATCACATAATGCACATTGACGAGGCTTTTCTCTTGTGTGTTCAGATTTAACATGATTTAACAAACGCTTTTCTTCTGTGTGCTTTGATCGAATGTGACATATCAATTGTTTTTTCCTTATAGTTGCATATCCACACAATAAGCACTTATAAGAGCTCTTTTTACAATTTTGCGATTTAATACAATAAAAAGAATGTTTCTTATCTTCATTTGGTGGCTTTTCGTTCTCACACTGATTAACATTCTGAAATAATTTCTGTAACTCACATTCCGCATCGGCACGCACCTCACCCTTAATGGCCAAAGTAGTCCAGGGCTTTTGATTATTAGTGAAATTTTCACTTTTACTCCAGTACTCTTTTTTTACATCTGGGCATAATACAGCACTGTCCAAAGAATGCTCTTCTATTTCCACTTTTATTAAAGACTCAGTTTGTTGCAGATCCAATGTCGTAACCCGATCAAATTCGCAAGAAAGCGCAAACTTTAGATCGGTGGATGCATCATCATAATTTTCTTTTTCAGCTTTACAGTAGGCTAGAACCATCTCCTGGTCTTCTTGTTTTATATCTTCCATGTTCATAAACGTGTTTTGTTAGCTACTACTTTAATGGGACTCTCTTTTATACACTAATCAATTATTTCTACTATTTCTTTTTTATTACTCATTTATTTATGGTAAAAGTTCTGTGACTTCTGTGGCATTAACGTTAAATCAGGTCCCGGGTCACGGCGAGGGGCGAGGTCTAATGCCCAGTGTTGCCACTAGGTCGACACAAAATTACTGGCAAAACTTGATTGCATTACTGGCATTTCCTGGCAAAACTTAAATATTTTATTACTTGCAATTCCTGACAATTTAATAGTTTAGTTTATTATTTTGGTGATCATTATCTTTGTCCTAATCGGCACGTAAGTCTGCATCTGCAAAATTATCGTGTGATTATTGTGAATTTGCGAATGATATAAAATTACGTCAGGGCGTCAATCTTAATCTTATACAGCATGGGCACTTTTCAGAATACACCGGTGGTACTAAGTCAGTAGCATGCTGTCACGCCAGCTCCAAATAACACAAAGTGTTAAAAAATAGAGACTGGATACAGCTAACTAACAATTTAGAAAATTGTCAGCCCTGGCCCATTTCTACCCCAATATAGGGAACAAAGTATGTAAGACTCGATGCATTTTCGCAACAGTTTCAGGCCGAGATGTACGCCATCCTGCACTGTGTGCGGGAGAACAAGAGGAGGGGCTACACCAACAAGCGGATCCTCATAGCCACAGACAGCCAGGCAGCCCTTAAGGCACTAAGTAGCCCACGGGTAAATTCCTGGCTGGTGAGTGAGTGCCGAGACGAGACGAGCGACCTGGCTGGGCAGAATGAGGTGACCCTCATCTGGGTGCCAGGTCACTCGGGGGTCAAAGGCAATGAAGAAGCTGACAGTCTCGCGAAGAGAGGGTCAGCAGAACCATTTATGGGACCAGAACCGGCTCTGGGCGTGTCAAAGAGCACTGCCAGGGGAGCCATTAAGTCCTGGGTCAGAAACCAACACAAGGTGTACTGGGCGGACTGTCCAGGGCTCAGACATGGGAAGTCAATAATTGACGGACCCAGTTCAAAGAGAGCTGTGGAGCTGCTAAACCTTAGCAGAGGACAGCTTAGAAACACAACAGGTCTCTTGACGGGACACATGGCCGTCAAGAAACACCTGCATAAAATGGGGCGTTTCGAAGGGGACCTCGCATGCAGACTCTGCGGCGATGGGGAGGAATCAGCCCAGCACATCTTGTGTGAGTGTATAGCTCTGGACCGGAAAAGACAACTGATCTACGGTCACTCTAGACCGGAGACAGAGCAATATAAAACTTCACCCTACCAATCGCTGTGCAGACTAGTTCAAGGTACAGTGATTTTGGAATGGGTGGAGTAAGACTAAGGGTATGCACAATCAACCAAGGGTTGCGGTGCTATCGGGGCGGCAAGGCCGCGGACGAGCCCTGAGGGAACAAAAAAAAACAAAAAATAAAAACAATTAGAACCGTAGACCGGTTTCGCTCTTCAGTACGGCATCCTAATTGCAGCAAAAATGCACCAAAAATAACACGGCTATCGTATAGCCAGTCTTAAAATACTAAGTAAGTGGTGGACGTGCCGCCACCTAGTTGCGGAACCAAGTAGTATGCTGTCACGCCAGCTCCAAATAACACAAAGTGTTAAAAAATAGAGACTGGATACAGCTAACTAACAATTTAGAAAATTGTCAGCCCTGGCTCATTTCTACCCCAATATAGGGAGAAAGTATGTAAGACTCGATGCATTTTCGCAACAATTAGAACCGTAGACCGGTTTCGCTCTCATTAGAGCTCTTCAGTACGGCATACTAATTGCAGCAAAAATAGCATGCTGGCGTGACAGCATACTACTTGGTTCCGCAAGATAACAATAGCCAACTCATACAATGTATATAAGAAGTACAGATCCCGATTCAACACCCAAGGTCGCTGACGAATGGGTTAATTAATAGCAGCGCAATTAGAAGAATAGACTATTCATAAATGGGTAAACAACTAGACCTTCAAATCAGCAACCAGCCACCTGCTAGGATCACCTTCAAGACTGCAACTTAGGTGGAAACCGCCTCTCGGTCCACGCCCCACCAGAGACTATATATGGAAGTTACCAGACCACGGACGGACATTCCTACATTGTTATTGCTTTAATCTCTTTTAACTTGTCATAATTTATATTTATCATTTTTTATTATTCATAAGTATTTTTTGTAACTATAATCAATAAATTCTTTTAAAAAGTCAAGTGTGTTAACAAGAAAGTTAACTCGCAACTAGGTGGCGGCACGTCCACCACTTACTTAGTATTTTAAGACTGGCTATACGATAGCCGTGTTATTTTTGGTGCAGTTTTGCTGCAATTAGTATGCCGTACTGAAGAGCTCTAATGAGAGCGAAACCGGTCTACGGTTCTAATTGTTGCGAGAATGCATCTAGTCTTACATACACCGGTGGATTGAATCGGTAGGCAATAACATTATATGAATCGCTAGTTTAAATAACGCAGTCCACAGTATACGTAGCAATCAGTAACGAATTTCGGTCGTTTCCTGCTCGCCGGATTTCGGAGTATCCATAGACAAAGTTCAATATGGAATTTATTAGGCTGAACCAACGGAGGGCGTAGTAAGCGCTTCCAACTCATCGCTCATCCGTCACTGTCGTTTCTCAAGGTTTTAAAATCCTCAATTAATTTTTGTTTAATAGAGTTTGTAAGCAGTATTTCAGTGTTTATGAAACTTAATAACAGAATTTGTGACTACCTCATGATATAACAGGCTATAAGAGATTTAAAAATATTGCTAAAACGAAAAGGAACAATCCGAGGGTGTTCCTCAACGCCTCCAGTGACAATTGTCTCAATATTCGACCATTTAAACGTCTCCCCGCCCAGCACCCCTACTCACGTCAGGCCCCGTTTAGGGGGTGTGCATCTTTTGCGGGGGGCAACTGACATACCGGAACACACTCTCTAGGTGCTGCTGAACACATCTATATAAAATTTTTATCAAAACTCGACCGGCCGCCTATCGACATTCGCTATTTCAAATTTTACTTTCCTACCTGTAATGAAGTTTGATTAGAGCCTGCGCCAGATTTTCATATTTTATTAACCACTTATCCATTTTAATTTTATATTCACGGCACTATGCCACCATAGATAAATGATATATATATATATATATATATATATATATATATATATATATATATATATATATATATATATATATATATATATATATATATATAAACAAACAGGGCCTAAAGTTTCAAATACAAATGAATAAAGCGAAAATCACCAAATAAGCGATATGTAATCATAAATAATATTACTTACGAAATTACTGACAGGTGATTCTCATCTACGAAATAAATAAAGGAACGGGGATTACGGAGTACGGAGAACCGAAGAATTCAAAGTTTGTTTTCCCTTTTTACCAAATATACCTTCAAATACTCGCCTTTGTGTTCTATGTTCAACACCGTGGTATTCATCAGTGTATATAGCTATCACTGTTAACCTTTAATATTAATAAATGTTAAACAAGGATAACTACCAAGGCCAAGTGTGACAAAATATAATAGTTAAGAGGCATCATACATTGTCATCTAGCGGTGATATCGGGAATCTAAATTCTTAAATTGATTTAAGTAATCTGTGCTCTGTGATTCATATGATCTTTTAATAACAAATACAAATGTTGGGGGTTATTTGCAAATCGACATCCCTGAGAATGTTGCTCCTGGCAAATTCCTGGCGTTAACTGGCAGGATTCTTTATTCCTGGCAAATTCCAGTCATTACTGGCAAAATGGCAACCCTGCTAATGCCATTAGACAATAGACAACGAGCGTCTCGCCACAGTAAAAACTCAGTTATATTGATCATGCACACTTCGCAAATTATTTGAACTAACGAAATAAAAGGACTGCCTGCCGTACTGTTCACTGTTTCCTCACAATCCTCCCTGATCTGCACTGACATCACTTTGACTCATCAAAAGCCAAAAAAAAAAAAAAGGAAAAAGGGGAAGGAAAAGTACATTATCCTCACACGAATGGCAGGGTTGATTTCCCCTTTGGCTATCAGGTTAGCTTAGAGTCCAATACGACTCCAAAATATTTTACCTCCCTGGCCATTGGAATGTTCCTACCGTATAGAGTGAGAGTTCTGTGGCTCTCCCACTTCCTCCTCCTCGTAAACGGTATGACGGTTGCTTTCCGGGATTCACCCCGAGCCCTTGACCAACCTTCCACCACTTTCAGTGCAGTCTGCATACGCTCCCACACTGCCTGTGTGACCTTTCCTCGGACTATGATGACAATGTCGTCCGCATAGCCCTGTACCTCATACCCCCCTCCCGAGAGCCTCCCCAGCAGGCCGTCCACGACTAGACACCAGAGCAAGGGAGACAGCACGCCCCCCTGCGGACACCCCACCGCGACCCCCGCCAGAAGAATCCCTCCCGCGAGTGACGAATGTTTTGGAAGGCCCCCAGTGCCACCTCCCGGTTCTCCAGCGTATTCTCCAGTTTCAGCACCAGTTAGTTCAGTGCTGTTTCTGTTGAGACTCCTGCTCTGTATGCATATTGTTATCCCCCCCCCCTCAATGAATTGTATACTATGCATGTGAGAATGCATCCAGCCCTACATACTTTCCCCCTATATTAGGGTAGAAATGGGCCAGGGCTGACAATTTATTAAATTGTTACTTGGTTGTATACAGTGTTTAATTACGTTTTGTACTGATGTACCACATTTTATATGTTTTGTTTCTTGATAGCTCGAAGGACCTGATTATGTTGTGTTAAATTAAACGCTGATGTTGTAACACTTAACATTTAATAACAAACTGTTAAACTTATACAAAGTTACTAATATTATGGTATGCTTTAGAGTTCATGAGAACTCTACGAAATGATTAGTGATTATGCTATGACAAGCGTGGTGCTTGTCTAGAGTCTGTAGAAGAACTACTAAAATGAATATGCTAAAGGATGTTGATTGTGTCGAGTTTACAGAAGAACTGTACGAAATGATTATTATTATGCTGACAAGCGTGATGCTTGTTCGGAGTCTATATAAGAACTACTAAAATGAATATTGAATTTGCCTACGCTACCTACTACCTGAGAGAGGGACGCAGGCCTATGGCCAATTGTAAAGAAGAAATGACCCTTGTTGGGTTATTCCTAATCATGTTTAAAATTACATTCTACAGATGGTAAATATCACAACAATGAACTCCTCTGAGAAATATGTAAATTTTAGAGGTATAATCCTCCAGACAAGACGCCTTAACATACAGTCTCTATTTTTTTAACACTTTGTGTTATTTGGAGCTGACGTGACAACATACCACTTGGTTCCGCAACTAGTTGTCGGCACGTTGCTTCGTGTCTTACCACTCACTTAGAGATTAGTAATTGTAACACTGTTGACATTGGCGCGTTTATTTAAAAATGTCATGTTCGTTTCAGATTACATTCAACAAGCATAATGTACTTTTCTTCCCTTTGTTCCTTCTTTTAGCTTTTGACTTGGCAAATTAATGTCAGGGTAGGTCAGAAAGGTCAGTTGGGATGTCTTTTACTTTTACTTAATAATTTCTGCAAAGTGCGCATGGTCAATGCAACTGGATGTTTACTGTGGCGAGACGCTCATCAGCGACAGGGCGACACAACACGTTGACTGATGACTGACAGATGACAGACAGTTAAAGCCTTTGACTATCTACCTCTTAGACCAGAAAGAACTTAGGACACGTAACACGAGATTTAACGCGTGTAGGCGAAGTGTGCCCGAATCGTAAAGCAATTTTATGCTGTGGAGCCAAATAAAGCGAATGGCACCAGAGTTTTAAGTAGGTATATTTAGTGTTTTTTGCAATAAATTGTGAATATTTTGCATTAAGAACAATGGTTCATTATGCCGCCTTCAATTGCAATAGCCACAGTGACAAAAAAGAGCCCGGTATTACTTTTCACAGGTAAGATATAAAATTAACCTAATTACTTTCAGAACGTTCCTTACATTTTTATGCTTTAATTGTTGAAATAGGAAAAAAAATGTTCCCACTTCACTTACTGTATTAGTGACACACTATTATTTTTGAAAATGCAAACAGAAAATATGTGATTTTCAATGTGAAATATTAAATTACATTTTCACTTTATCAAGTCCAGCCACGATATTCCATAGGCGTAGGTGTGCCCTTCAAAAGTTACGTTGTGGGAATAATGTTATGTTAGTTTATATACTTAATTAGTTATATTAAAGGAAAGAAAATGTTGCAGATATACAGAGGCATGAATACATGTAGCTAAATGTTATTTAAAATAATACAGAAGTTACTGTTTAGTGATTTTCCATTTACATGTAAATCAGATATTATATATTATATAAACCAAGAATAACAAAAAAATGCTTTATACCTATGGTAAATCGTCTAAAGTTTATGAATGTGATGTAATTTTTACCTCGAAACAACTATATGTCGAGATGTTGAAGGAAATTCGTTTCGGTAATTCTTCACTTTAATGTAGGTGGTTAAATTGCAAAGAATCAATAAAACGTACATATGGCACATTCCTATGGAAAATTGTCTGAAATGAACGAATTCGTCAACATTTTTCCTTGGAAAGCCTATTTTCTGATATACTGACAAAAGCCTGTTTTACAAAAAAAATTGAATACCTGTTTATTCAATTTTTCATTTTCAGATACATATAAAACTAGTTTGTAATGGGAATGTAAACAGTAGTTAATAATAAAAATATTAAATAATAATTAAACTTACTTTAAACATGATTCTTTATTGAATTTCCTCCATATTTCGGAAAATAGGCTATCCTAAAGGAAAATGTTGACAAGTTCATTTATCCCAGATGATTACCTTAGGTGTGTACCATTTTCTTTATGTTGTATTAAATATTGACGATTTACACACAAAGTGAAGAATTACTTTCGTCTCACCCAAACACATCTGCTTTTACATATCAAAGTTTCCATTGAAACACTTACTTCTCATACTTAACTATTATGGCAAAGTGGAGAAAAATAAACGAAAAAATGTCCTTAAGAGTTAATTAATAATGTATATTTTAATAATTGATAAAGAGACTCTTTGATATGAAAGTTTATTAAAGTCAGTGAGGCGTTTAAATCTCTCGATCATTGTGTCCAAATATATCCAGACAGGGTGGTGCAGATTTTTTCGTGACCTATTGTAGATTTTAATTATACGGAAAGTAGAACTAGTAGAGTAAGGGTAATGGATGATTACAGATATGTAACGTTGTCAGCAAAATTTCTGAAAACTATTTGAGTTTTTAGTGAATTTTTATTTTAAAAAAATTCACTAATAGAGATGTATCGATGGTGAGAGTTTGCAAAATTGTTTTCAAATGAGCGCGAACTAGGACCCGTAGAACCCATATCCGGGGTCAGTTTCAATTTTTATATGTTTTTTCTTCGAGAATTACAAAGCTATTTTAATAAAATTTGGTGGGTATATTGCCCTGAGAAAGACCTTACTACATACCTAAATTAAACTTTCTACGTTTATATAAAATTGAGTTTTCCAAATTTTAAGTTTTCTTTCGAAAAAAATTTTTTTCTCAAAAAATTACAAATTGATTTTAATGACAATTGGTGGATATGTTTCCCTAGAAAAGACCTTACTACATACCAAGATTCAACTTTCTAAGTTCATTGAAAATTGAGTTATCCAAGTTTGAAGCATTTAATAAAAATTCACTACCATAACGCACTTGCTGCGTCCCAAATTTTTATAGGTTGATTCCAGCATAATTTTATCATTATTATTTCATGTATACTAAATCAGGAGACACTTAAAAGAACAGTGAAAATCAGTATTCTGTGTGCTGCACCCATTGACTAATCCAAGGTTACGCCACTGGTCGAGAGAGTTTGGTACCAAATTGCTTCACTTCCGCCGGTCTTGTTACGTGTCCTAAGTTCTCTCTGGTCTAAGATCTACCTACAGATAGACAAGGCATCTCCCAATGCGATATGCGATGCGTTGTAATGTTTGAAACCAACATTGAATAAAAGATTTGTTTACATGGTCCTCGACACCATAGGCGTCTCGAGAATTAGGATTGAAATTTTCATAAATACGATTAAAATAATAAAATAAAATTTAAAAGATGTTTAACTACCTATACATTATTTAAGTATACTATTAACTAAAAAGTCTGGACGCAGCAAGTGCGTTATGGTAGTGAATTTTTATAGAAATGATTTCTCGAATAAAATGTTCGAAAGTCTCAATATTGTGATTTCGTCACAAGCGATTTTTTTCTATGAAAATTCTGTAAAAAGTGTTTTCAACAAAAATTTTAGAAAAAAATTAAGAAAAAAACTTCAATATCTTGCAGCTCTCCCGGTTTTTCTAGAAATGACCACCTGATTTGTCTGCTACCATGTTTTATAGATCTACAACTTGCCGGATAATTTCTTATTAATTTCATCATGTGGCAAGCATCTGGGAAAATATATACATTTTCATGGGTTACAGGATGCGGCAAATAAGCCTTTAAACCTTCTTAAATAAATGTATCTAAATTTGCTCCCAAACATTTAACCATGCTTATATTTGCAGCTGCTCCATCAAAAGTTATGGAAGTAACGACTATTCTTGCCTGATGGATAAAACTTGAGGCCCGATTTAATAGGCTTGCTTTTTCTTCACGAGAAATGTTAGCTAGGAAGAAATAACCCACTGGAACTTTCCAGTGGCCATTTAAAGCAACTAATAAGGAAAGCAAAACTTTTTTAGCCTCTGGAAGCTTGTTTGAATTATTCATATCCACGCCAATATCTACGTTATTACAAAACTTTTTTCCTGTCCACTCAATTTGACGTCTTATGAACATCTCGTCGATAACTAGGTTACAAAGTATTTTGCGACCCGTTTCAGCTGCTTCTATTCTTTTTGAATCTAAGACCGCTAATGCTTCTTTGCAGAATCCAGGAACAATTTAGAAATTGTTCGAGGATGTGCCAGAGATTTCATAAAATTTTCTCGAACGTAATTATAAGCTTTGTTTGAATAAAAATTTAGGGTAATAGCAAACGATCTTACGTCTGGTGAATAGTTCCGTTGTGGACATTTTAAAAGCTATTTTAAAATGTCAACAGATCTATTTGTGTGGGTAAAGAGGCCTAAAATATTACAATCAATGATATAAATTCAATAACACTTAAAAGTGAGACGTTCAGAGATGTTTCTGTATTTTCCATAAAAGCAATACGACTTTTAAAATGCTCAATCAGCGATTTCTGGTGAAAAACTTTTAAGGCGTCTTTTATGTTGGCGCAATATATTTATTTTCCTCTTTTGTTTTTCTTTTATTACTCGTTTAGCAATAGACCATTTTCAAAAGATGTTGTTGGAGTTCCTCATAAACTGGAGATATCTACAAAATAACAAAGTTTTTTCTTAAAAAATGGACGATATTTGGTAAGTTTTCAGTGAACGAAGTATAAATTTTTAAATGGTTTCTAGTATTTTTCCCTCTATTCTAAGTCCAGGCATATTAACTTACTTTTGACCTGGAGTAATATTAGCTTTTCGTGTTAATTTAGGAGCACTGCAAGTGCCGCACCTGTTGAACATGATAGTTCCAAGGCAGTGAGAGTTGATGATAACGATGATTTATCTCTATTTTCTTCAAAACTACGACTGCAATTTTTATCGGGTAATTTATTAATTTTAACAATAATAAAGGTTTACAAAATAGGAAGCTAAAAAGAATTCTTCACCTTCTTTCTGCATAAGCAAGAGCTTTCATGCCAGAAGTAGAAGGCACTGGAGAACTTACAACTGATGGAGACGCTGCATTTTTAATACCCTTTTCCACTTGGGTAAATAATAAAAGTCTTTATGAAAAAGCTGTGAACATAAATAAGAATATTTCGGCAGCGTATCCGATTTTATATTTAATGCAGTGCACCATGTTTCTCTCCTTTCTTTAGTAGATGGAAACCTAAAAATAGTGCCAAAGTGACGTACCGCCACTGAAAATCGCAAACAGCAATGTACTTAGGCATGAAGAGACACCGTTGCCACATCCCCAACTAATCTTCTACAAGCAATATACTTTATCATCATTTTGCCAAAAGAAAACTTAAAACCTTTATTGCAAATCAAGGTAACACATAAAAAATAAATTCTCAATATACTGGCATACTATTTACAGACAAATACAAGCCACAACTGTGGATTAATACAAATCTAGATACTTCACATGCAGCAAGATAAATATTTTAAATTGAGTTTTCTCGTTATATTTACATAAAGAAGGCAGAAGCCAAGGAATATAACGTTAGTAAATTTTTACATTCATAAATAAGCCCTAATGTAAGTGTAATGTCTTAAGTAACAGAAAAGTAATAAATTTATCATTCTCAACTTGTCATCATATTCGGCGAATTAAGGATGAATTATTACATAGCGGCACCGCTTGAGCAACCGCCCAATCAGAGCAGAGGACCGATGTAAACAGTCCCTTGAATGTTGGCTTCAAACAATTTGGCTGTGTGCCGGGTCTATTCTCTGATATATAGTCAAAGGGCGAGACGCTCATCAGCGACAGGGCGACACAACACGCTGACTGATGACTGACAGATGAGATGACAGACAGTTAAACCTAAAAGCTTGGTTATGGCAAGGGGCAAGGGGCATAGAACAATAGCAATATTAGTTGTTTATTATTGTTATCAGATAAGATAGTTTTTGTTGTATGTTCTGGCCTCGAGGTGAACTCATTCAGCCACCAGGTAAAATTGTTAAATTTATATTGTTTTTCATTTAACATTAAGTTGTTCTTACGGTAAAGGTACTTTCGGGGCGCGTGCGAATTTTTGTATATAGACCTGTTTTAGGGTGTAGATGACGAAAAAAACCATTATTGAAATCAATGCAGTTAAATAATTTATTGATTTTTATTTTATCCATGTTCAGAAGGAAAATTAGGAAATAGGAATATCATGAACGGTAAATATTTTTAGAGAACATTTTAAAAAATACCACCTCCAACTTCAAAGCGCTTGTTTGCTATGTTATTGATAGTGCGAATAGCACGATTAATAGCGTCGCGATGATTACTTATTAAAGTGGCTGCATTTCTAATGTGATCAAGTAATGCTTCTGTTGTGTCTACTTTAGTGGTGTACACCAACGACTTCATCCACCCCCAAACAAAATAATCAAGTGGGTTTAGGTCTGGAGGTCTTGCTGGCCAATTTATTGGACTGCCTCTACCAATCTAGCGTCCAGGAATATGATTGTTTAAAAAATTTCGTACTTGCAGAGCCAAGTTGGAAGGTATCCCATCATGTTGGTTGTATGTCTGATGTCGAACATTTAAAGGAACATCTGAAATTTCTGCTAAATTATCTTCTAGGAAATGTAAATCAGCAAGACACCCAACCAACACAAACGGACCCACTAAGTGATCATTGATTAGGCCACACCAAATATTTATGCTGAGTCGATACTGAAAATTGCTTTCAAACGTAGCATGAGGGTTTTCTTCTGACCATCGGTGTTCATTGTGCAAATTATTTACACCATCACAAGTGAATTGAGCACTGAATAAACTGTATTCACTTATTGTCAGGTTGACGAATCGGTTCACAAAATTGTAACCTTGAAACGTTATTGCCATGTTTAAGATGTTGGACATGGAAAGGCTTTAAACTATTTTTCTTGAGCTTATTGAAAAAGGTTTTCTGTGACATTCTGAGTTGATTTGCAATCCTCCTCGTACCCCCCTTGGGTTTTCTTCAACAATGTTGACAATGTTTTCTTCGGTTCGTATGTATAGACCTTTTCTTTTACTAAAAATCCTTGCACTCAGAAAAACACCAGTTTCCTGAGCACTAATGGAAAGTCTTTCAAAAAGTTTTCTATTAGGCACCCTTCAGTTTGGAAATCGCAGTCGATATTCGTTAACTGCGTGAACTGAGTTTCCGTTACGAAACCCATAAACAAAATCATATCTGCGTATTCCCTATGGGTGAATATTTGAGGCATTTTAGGAATTCGTAAGTAAACCAGTTAATGTCAAACTGACAGATGACTAATTCTGACAAATCATTCAAAATTAATTTGCACATATCACTTAGGTGACATGCAATTGATTTGTGAAAAAACCTGGAAAAGGCTTGATTTAAAAAAAATCTCGGGACGCAGCAAGTGCATTATGGTAGCGAATTTTCTTTAAAATATTTTCAATAGCAAATGTCTTTCTTTGATGAAAGCAGGCATCAAACTTGGTTGCCTATATAGTAGAAACAATGTACCATATTTCATCGAAATAAATTTATTGTTTGAAAATATATAAACATTTTTCAAAAGTCTAGATGCAGCAAATGTGTTATGGAAGTGATTTTCCATAAAAATGTTTTTAATAGCAAATGCGAGCAGGCATCAATCTGATTACCGGTATAGCCTATGTGGTTAGAACAATGTACTATATTTTATCAAAATTACTTATGGTTTGAAAATATACAAAAATTTTCCGAAAATAAACTTAAATGTTGGTTTACTAACCAACAAAGCTTACGTTAATAGCAAATTGAGTTATTGAAATTTGAAGAATTTAATGAAACTGGTAAATTTGCAGATTAGCACCCGAAAGCTTTTCAACAAATTGTTTTCAGAAACATTACTAGGACCTCACCTGCAGGTTTCTGAATAGTTTTTTGAATAACGTTCGGGAGCTAAACTGCAAATTTACCGAAAATTTGCTACCAAAACGCACTTACTGCGTCCAGATTTTTTCTTACAAAAGCATCATATTTCGACAAAAAATGGAGAAATGCATTAACGAATTTGTTCTACAAAAATTAGCTAAACAAATTATGCACCCCTACTCACTCCTGGTCCCGTAACTTCCTTGGGGAGTGTGAACAAGAATTTTTTCTTGGGGTTTGTGGATCCAGGGGGGGCCCTAGACAGGTTTCTGAAAACAGTGTTTTGAAAAGCGTTCGGGAGCTAAACTGCAATTTTACCGAAAATTCGCTACCAAAACGCACTTACTGCGTCCAGATTTTTTTCTTATAGACGCATCATATTTCGATAAAAAATGCAAAATTGCATTAAAGAATTTGTTCTACGAAAATTAGTTTAAAAAAAAATTATACACCCCTACTCACTCCTGCTCCCGTAACTTCCTTGGGGAGTGTGAACAAGAAATTTTTCTTGGGGTTTGTGGATCCAGAGGGGTGGGGGCCTAGGCAGGTTTCTGAAAACAGTTTTTTGAAAAGCGTTCGGGAGCTAAACTGCAAATTTATCGAAAATTCGCTGCCAAAACGCACTTACTGCGTCCAGATTTTTTTTGTTAGAAACGCATCATATTTCGATAAAAAATGCAAAATTGCATTAACGAATTTGTTCTAAAAAAATTAGCTGAAAAAAATTATGCACCCCTACTCACTCCTGGTCCCGTAACTTCCTTGGGGAGTGTGAACAAGAAATTTTTCTTGGGGTTTGTGGATCGCAGGGGGGGTGGGGCGGCTGCGTAGGCAGGTTTCTGAAAACAGTGTTTTGAAAAGCGTTCGGGAGCTAAACTGCAAATTTACCGAAAATTCGCTACCAAAACGCACTTACTGCGTCCAGATTTTTTAAAGATAAACGCATCATATTTCGATAAGAAATGCAAAAATGCATTAACAAATTTGTTCCACGATAGTTACCTAAAAAAAATTATAGGCCGTTAAACCATAAACTTCACTAAACCTACAAATAAATATCCAAACAGCTACCAAACTTAACTAAACTGACAGCCAAAGCTACAGAGAAAGGGTCTATTTGAAATGGATTTTCTGTAAACATTTTAGCAAAATGAAGGGCAATGACGGTTGAATCTGAAACTTAAGGGTTTGCAGAACAGTCTTCTTGCAACATTTTCTTTTCACAATCCGTATTTGTTTCACTTTCTTTGCCTAAACATTGCCAATTTTGACGTTTAATATTGCGAGTTTGACGTTTTGAGGAAAACTACAACATTTATTGCTTTAACTGCCCATAACTTCTTTGTCTTTAAAGCTAGGGACCTAAATTTTGGTACAGAGTTCACTCTTTATAATACAAACACGCGTACCAAATTTGGTTGCCCTTACTTTGTCATTTCCGGAGATATGAATTTTTTTATTAAGAAAACAAAATTTTCCGGGAAAACCTGGTCCGATTTTCCTGGCTAACGAACTTATCCAAGCCGCTTGCAAAAGGAAGGTACCCTGCAAATTTTATCAAGATCGGTCCATTATTTTTTGAGTTATCGGTCGGATATATATATATATATATATATATATATATATATATATATATATATATATATATATATATATATATATATATATATATATATATATATATATATATATAAACACAGATCTCCCCATAAGCGAATTTTAAAAAAAAATTCGCTAAAAGTTTGTTTCACTAAAAAGTTTAAAAAATTAATTATTTGAAGAATGGTTGACATTCGAACTATAACTTATGTGTTTATTTTACTTATTTTTACCCCTGAATCTACCTCTGAAATACTTACTATTTCTCCAGAATCACCTTGTATGTTTATAAACATAAAATTGTAACACTGAAACTGACCCCGGATATGGGTTCTAGTGGTCCTAATTCGCGTTCATTTCAATAAAAAAAAAAAAAAATTCAAAAGTCGCGATCTCTCCATTAATAAATTTTTTCTACGAAAATTTACTAAAAATATTTAGTGTCTGATCATTTCTATGAAAATTCACTACTATAATGCAGCCGCTGTGTCTAAACCTTTAAAATTCGCCTTTTTTGTTAGGGGGGGTTTCTCCATCCCATGGAATTCTGCGTGGATACAATGTGATGTACTACCCTGTTTCAGTAGCTTTCTAAATGAACAGACTTTGTCTTTTGTGGAAAAAGAGCGGTTGATGTGGGGTGCTGTTGATTGGTAGTCCACCTTCTCCTGGACTTCTGATGGAGGTACATTGTGATGTGGTTTTCCCTTCCGATAACCTTTTAATTGGAGTACCAGGGGTCTTTGGGGGAGAAACAGGAGGTGATTTAAAGGGTTGTAGAGGGTACCTCTTTCCTCACTATTTCTGTAACATGTTTTTTTGATACTACATTTGTCACTCCTTTTCATATTGTTTCCCCGCCCAGCACTCCCATTCGCTTTAGGTTCTGTAACTTTATTGGGTGTTAAAAGAACAGCAATTATATTATTGTCCATGCATACAAGAGGTGCTCCTAACCTTGTTTCTGGGGAAAATCTGTAAATATATTGATAACAGACTATTCATCCATTCAAGTATACTTTTGAAGAACCCAATTTACCATCACATATTTTTAAAGATCTGACGATTGTTTCACTAACAAAGTTAGCGTCATCAGATGATGAAATACTATTATTCTTATTCCATAATGATAATTGAGTGCAGATGTCAATTTGATAGAAATGTAGGAAAACACAATTTTGTAACATGTAATTTATTTGTTGATTTTATTAACTAAAGCCTTTCTGTTTACAGATATAATAAATGCTGAAAAGGAGGACATGGCTAGTAGTGGAAGAGAACCTGTCAAGGAAAGTAGTTGTCTAAACACACCCATGGAATATATAAAACAAGAGCAGGAGATTTGTGGAGATTACTGTAACATTATTAAAGTTGAAAAAGACGATGATGTTGTATCTACTAATCAAAAGTTTATACTTTCCTGTGAATTCGAACATGATACGAAACCAGATCTGGAACCACATGAATCTTCAATAAAATTGGAAATAGAAGAGCATGCTTTGGATAGTTCTGTATTATCTGAAGATTTAAAAGAAGAGAACTTTGATAAAAATGAGAGTTCTA
Organism: Tillus elongatus; assembly: GCA_964006375.1. Taxonomy (NCBI): domain Eukaryota; kingdom Metazoa; phylum Arthropoda; class Insecta; order Coleoptera; family Cleridae; genus Tillus; species Tillus elongatus. The sequence continues at coordinate 335,063,985 of OZ023262.1, read as the reverse complement.
CTAATTGTCGTGACCCCTGGCCCACTTTAAAAAGGCCTTATCGGTGTTCATTATGTGATTATGCAAGTGTAAAGAACGAAAACTTGGTAAAGCATATTAAATCAAGACACACTGAAGAAAAGCCTTATCATTGTTCATTATGTGATTATGCATGTGTACAGAAACAGAAATTGTTAAATCATATTAAGTCAAAACACACAGGAGAAAAGTCTTATCAATGTTCATCTTGTGATTATGCAAGTGTACACAAATACTATTTGTTAAATCATATTAAATCAAAACACACAGGAGAAAAGCCTTATCAATGTTCATTGTGTGATTATGCAAGTGTGTACAAACAACACTTGTTAAATCATATTAAGTCAAAACACACAGGAGAAAAGCCTCATGAATGTTCATTATGTGATTATGCAAGTGGACACAAACAGCAATTGTCAAATCATATTAAATCAAAACACACGGGAGAAAAGTCTTATCAATGCTCATCTTGTGATTATGCAAGTGTACACAAATACAATTTTTTATATCATATTAAGTCAAAACACACAGGAGAAAAGGCCCATCGGTGTTCATTATGTGATTATGCAAGTGTGGAGAAACGGAAATTGTTAAATCATATTAAGTCAAAACACACAGAAGAAAAGCCTTATCAATGTTCATTATGTGATTATGCAACTGTACTGAAACAAAGTTTGTTAAATCATATTAAGTCAAAACACACAGGAGATAAACCTCATCAATGTTCATTATGTGATTATGCAAGTGTACTGAAACACCGTTTGTTAAATCATATTAAGTCGAAACACACAGGAGAAAAGCCTCATCAATGTTCATTATGTGATTATGCAAGTGTAAGGAGATATCACTTGTTAAATCATATTAAATCCAAACACACAGGAAAAAAGCCTTATCAATGTTCATCTTGTGATTATGCAACTGTACTGAAACAAAGTTTGTTAAATCATATTAAGTCAAAACACACAGAAGAAAAGCCTTATCAATGTTCATTATGTGATTATGCAACTGTACAGAAACAAAGTTTGTTAAATCATATTAAGTCGAAACACACAGGAGAAAAGCCTCATCAATGTTCATTATGTGATTATGCAAGTGTGGAGAAACGTCATTTGTTAAATCATATTAAATCCAAACACACAGGAAAAAAGCCTTATCAATGTTCATCTTGTGATTATGCAAGTGTGGAAAAACAGCAGTGCTTACATCATGTTAAGTCAAAACAGAGAGAAGTGTCTTATCAATGTTCATTGTGTGACTATGAAAATGTAAAGAAAGTTAACACGTTAAATCATATTAAATCAAAACACACAAGGAAAAACTTTATCAATGTTAATCATGTGATTAAAAATGTGTGAATGGTCTGCAAGCGCAGCTATAAAGTACAACACAGACGTCATGTGATTATGCCCAAGTGGAGAAACGGTAATTGTAATCATATTAAATCGAAACATATGTCATTCATGACAGAATAACTACATTAGATATCGTCCTTAAAAGTGCAAAACCTCGTATTTGTGTTTTACACAATTTTACAGGAAAAGGTAAAAACCAGTTTATTAAAATAAAAGAGATTCTAAAATGATTTTTTTTTGTGTTAAAATATGTCAGAGAAATTAAATGTTATTGGTTTATTATCTTCGTTTAAGTAATTTGTTACTTTTACCAGGGGTTCAGAGAACAGGTGATGCCTCATAACGGCCCTAATAGCCTTAGAAACATAATTGGTAAAAACACTAAAATAATTATTAAATGTAGTTCAGTTTAATTTATTAAGTAAGGAATGTAAATATTGCATTAATTAGAGGTCAGCATTGTATCGATTGACATTGAAAATATCACGTAAACAATAACAAGCAAATTTACAAGATATACAGGAATGTTGTAGTCAGCAGATCAGAAGGTTAAGAATCAAAAATGTGTTATTGTTTTGGAAATATAAATGAGATTACTTTTAGTGAGGAAAATAAGTTAATTAAATAAGCTTCTACAATGTAGACGGAAAATATTAGATTGCTTCAAAATATAACGCCGCGATACTTATAATTTAATTATGTAAACATAAACACTGTTAAAATTAATAGTCATCATGTCAGTATCTACGTAAGTTCTTTCATTTTTTTTGTTATATAATAATGTTATGTCTACATATAAGCTTAGTTCTACGATTTTATCCCTAAAATTCTCCTACGCTTCCTTAACACCAGGTTTTGTAGCAGAAAGGTAGACAGTTTAAGTACAATTTTGTACACCTTACTATACTAAGTGAAGATTGGAACCTGTGATGAGCACTGACAAGTACACTTGGAGAACCCAAATGTGTTGTGGTGATTTGGGTTCTCCAAGTGTACTTGACACCTTACTATAGGTAAGAAAGATAAACTAGATAAAAAAACCTGGTAAAAATAGTTAAATAGCTAACTGAACACTTTAAAAGAACATTTAAAATTATTATGGTCAACGCTGGAGACGTCAGCCGACGGCAGAGACAACCACAAGAAGAAGGGGTACCTCAGGTAGAAGGGACCTCTAGTATGAGAGTCGGAGAGTATTCTTTTTCTAGTACGCATTCAACAATCAGAATCAAAAAGAGCAACACGCCTAGGTGTAGAACACTATTATCATACTATTAAGTGTATCATTTTGTAAAGTATTAGTTAAATGTATTAAAGAGTGTTCAAACAACAAGAAATACAGTCCACTAATTTAAACGAACCAGCAAGATATTCAAGCGGACATCATTGGTCCGCAACAATTATGTTACAATTAATGAGGTAAACTGCCATAAACATCCCAGTATTTCTTTAAAGCTCGCAAATGGTGATATTTTTCTATTCTAATTTTCTGCTCAGCTTTGTACAAAGGAGTATCATTCATTTTATAAGCGACTATTGATTATGTTTACGGCAGTAGGGTAATATCAGATTAATTTTTTTTATTTTAATTATTTCAACAACACACCACGAGGGCTTACAGCCTAAATACTATCGTACCGTGGGTGTCGACAAGGAGGAAAGAGGCAACTTGTTAATTCTGGACTTGAAGGTTTGAAGGTTCGGGGGAGAAGGAAAAACATGTGCCGGCAAGGAATTCCACAACTTTGAAGTCCTCGGGACAAAAGAGCGGGCATAACAAGATGTTCTATGTCTGGTGACCTGAACAGTAAAAGGGTGCATTCGCTCTGTTCCCCTGGTAGATCTGTTGGGGGCAGTTGTGTTGAGCAGTGCCTGTGAAGATATCTATAAAAGAGAGAGAGGTCACCAACGGCACGTCGGTGGGCAAGCGATGGCAGCCTTTGGGTGAGGGTAGGGTCACCGATGAGACGCATAGCTCTCTTCTGAATGGAATCCAGGATAGCGAGTGTAGAAGCGGCAGCAGCACCCCAGATGTGGGAGCAGTATTCGAGGTTTGGTCTTATTTGTGAATTATATAAAGTATAGATATTAGCTGGTGAAAAGTATTTGCGAGCCCGGAAGAGGAAACCTAATTTCTTAGCAGCCGCTTCTGCAATTGAGGTGACATGTTGGTGCCAATTGAGATTTCGATCCACAGAGATGCCAACAAGTGAAAAGGACTCATTACTTTGAATAACAAAGGTGACAAAGGAAAGGAGGTCAGCAGTTGATGTGCGCTGACGAAATCCATACTGCCTGTCGTGGATTAGACTGTGTTTTTCAAGAAGTTTTAGTAATTCGGTGTTTATATACTTTTCCATCACTTTAGAGATGACTGAAAGGAGAGAAATAGGCCTGTAGTTGCTAGGAAGCGCTTTCGATTCTTTCTTGGGGACGGGTTGTATTCGAGCAGTTTTCCAGTTACTAGGGAATATGCCTCTATTGTAAGATGTCTGAAACAGACGAGTCAGGACGGGGGCAAGTTCTGGTGCGCATTTTTTGAGAACAATTGTTGGGATCTCGTCAAGTTTTAGTTTTGAAAATGATATCCGTCATTTTATGCGCGACATTGGAGACTGTTGGTGGTTGAACATTTGGAGGTGGGTTGAGAGTAGAATTGCCGGCGAACAACGAGGCAAAAAGTTCAGTCTTGCCCAGGGCGGTAGAAACAATTTCATCCCCTGAGACAAGAGGTGGGAACGTGCTCTTGCAGAAATTATTCCCAATAGATTTAGCAAGAGTCCAGAAGGGTGTGCTGCCGCTGGAGCTTAAGAGGACTTTGTTTTTGATGTGGTTATTAAACGATTTTTTGCCTCAGAAAGAATGCGGACATAGCAGTTTCTTGCGTCGTTAAATGCTTGACGGTTTTCTTGACTGGGATTGTGTAGAAGCTTTTTGTGAGCTTTGACCTTTTCAAGTCTGGCCTTGTCACAGGATTTAGAGAACCAGGGCTTTTGAGTGGCTGCAGAGGTTTTCTGTGTATGTGGAATAAATAATTCCATGCCAGCCTGGATAATTTCGGTGACGTTTTGTGAGATATCAGAGGGGTCAGGATGAGAGAAGCAGACAGACGCCCATGGAAATGGGGAAAAATAATCTCGCATTTCGTCCCAGTTCGCGGAGTTGTAGTGCCAAACGATACGTGGGTGCGATGACTGTGTGACCTTGGGTTGCATTGCGCAGGAAGCAGTGACCATGCTGTGGTCTGAGCGTCCCAGGGGGGCGGTGACTGATATCTTATAGCAGTCAGAATTTGTAGTAAGAAGGAGATCGAAGGGATTTGAGCTGTGTGTTGGGATGCGAGGAAAGTAAGTAGGTTGCTGAACCATATTGGCTAAAGAATTGCCGACTGCAAAGGCCTCCGCTGCTCTTCCTTGTGGATCGGTTTTTGAAGATCCTAGCCATTCCTTATATGGACATGGAAGTCACCAAGAATAGTGACCTCGGAGGAAGGATATTCAGAAATCAGATGGTCGGTTTTTTCAGAAAGGTAGTCAAAGAGCTGGACAAAGTTGTTGTCAGAAGGTGACCGGTAAATGTAACAGATGAATTTAGTTGCAGCCCTGAAAGAGAGTTTTATCCATAGTATGTCTTTTCTTCCAGCTTCTAAATTGGGGAGTCTGGTGCAGGGTTGATTGCTACGGACGTACGCGTACACGCCTCCATGCAATCTAAAAGAAGTAAGGAGCTCATACCCCTGGAAATTAAGGTGATTAGTGGCTGTTTTGGCACTGATTTGGGTTTCGTTATTGATTATATTTCATGTTGTAACCGGGTAGATATCTACCGTTTACCGAATGGTACACAGCTGGCTTTATGATAAATGGACCGGTGCAGTAATTTTCGAACGCTTTTAAATGCGCGGTAACTAAATGACAAACGCCAAACTGTCAAAGGTTCGTCTTTGTTGTCCGATGATACTTTGGCTTTGAAGTAGTAATATTAATATATCAGTATGGATATTGAAAAAATTGCTTTAGTTAATGTTGTATTTGAAATATTAGATAGCGGTAGCAACAGCAACGAAGAGCTTTTAACAGGAGTTACGAGTTATACATTTAAAAAAATCCAAAAAGAAGCGCCGCGCCATTGAAAATTATGTATCTGATGTTGCTCTCATTCACAATCCTGATGGTAACACCTTCCTTCAAGTATCGATTGAGAAATGAACGAATGAAAATCAAAAACCTTAGGGTATTGGTATTATTATTTATTTACATCCCGTTTTTAGGTTAGACTTTAGACAATTTGTATAGAGAATCGAGTTTGTTCTCTATATAACTCAATTTACCGACTGTTTTTTTTTTTTTTTTTTTTTTGTTCCCTCAGGGCTCGTCCGCGGCCTTGCCGCCCCGATAGCACCGCAACCCTTGGTTGATTGTGCATACCCCTAGTCTTACTCCACCCATTCCAAAATCACTGTGCCTTGAACTAGTCTGCACAGCGATTGGTAGGGTGAAGTTTTATATTGCTCTGTCTCCGGTCTAGAGTGACCGTAGATCAGTTGTCTTTTCCGGTCCAGAGCTATACACTCGCACAAGATGTGCTGGGCTGATTCCTCCCCCTCGCCGCAGAGTCTGCATGCGAGGTCCCCTTCGAACCGCCCCATTTTATGTAGGTGTTTCTTGACGGCCATGTGTCCCGTCAAGAGACCTGTTGTGTTTCTGAGCTGTCCTCTGCTAAGGTTTAGCAGCTCCACAGCTCTCTTTGAACTGGGTCCGTCAATTATTGACTTCCCATGTCTGAGCCCTGGACAGTCCGCCCAGTACACCTTGTGTTGGTTTCTGACCCAGGACTTAATGGCTCCCCTGGCAGTGCTCTTTGACACGCCCAGAGCCGGTTCTGGTCCCATAAATGGTTCTGCTGACCCCCTCTTTGCGAGACTGTCAGCTTCTTCATTGCCTTTGACCCCCGAGTGACCCGGCACCCAGATGAGGGTCACCTCATTCTGCCCAGCCAGGTCGCTCGTCTCGTCTCGGCACTCACTCACCAGCCAGGAATTTACCCGTGGGCTACTTAGTGCCTTAAGGGCTGCCTGGCTGTCTGTGGCTATGAGGATCCGCTTGTTGGTGTAGCCCCTCCTCTTGTTCTCCCGCACACAGTGCAGGATGGCGTACATCTCGGCCTGAAACACCGTTGCATGGGCTCCGAGGGAAATACTGTGACTTACCCTCGGTCCTTCCGAGTAAACACCTGCCCCCGTCCCACGCTCCCCGCCAGATCCGTCCGTGAACCAGACGAGCGCGTCCCGTGGTATGCCCGGTGTCTCCTCCCGCCATGCCCCGCGATCAGCGATTTCCACTGTGAAGTTGTTTTCCCTGCACATTCGCGGGCTCGCGAAGTCTGACCTCATTTCAAGCATGGGTTCCTTCACGATCTCCTGAATTTTGCAGTGGCCCCTGAAGCCTGGGTTGATCTTCAGTCTACCATTGCAGGCTAGTCTGTATAGTCCTAGCCTGGCCTCTCCCATAATAACGAAGTGTAGGGGGGGTAGATCCAGCAACACCTCCATGGCGGCTGTTGGGGTTGAAGACATGGCCCCTGTGATGCCTAGGCAAGCCATCCTTTGGATCTTGCCTAGTTTTTGTTTGGCACTGGATTGTGTCACCTTAGGCCACCAGACCAGTGCCGCATATGTTAACGATGGTCTGACCACCCTTGTGTACAGCCAGTGGGCCATACTAGGTCTTAGTCCCCACGTTTTTCCATATAGCCGCCTAGTGACGGCTAAGGTCATGACTGCCTTACGCAGTATTTTTCCAATGTGACCATTCCAGGTTAGCTTAGAGTCCAATACGACCCCAAGATATTTTACCTCCCTGGCCATTGGAACGCTCCTACCGTATAGAGTGAGAGTTCTGTGGCTTTCACACTTCCTCCTCCTCGTAAACGGCACGACGGTTGCTTTCTCGGGGCTCACCCCGAGCCCTTGATCAACCGTCCACCCTTCCACCACTTTCAGTGCAGTCTGCATACGCTCCCACACTGCCTGTGTGACCTTTCCTCGGACTATGATGACAATGTCGTCCGCATAGCCCTGTACCTCATACCCCCCTCCCGAGAGCCTCCCCAGCAGGCCGTCCACGACTAGACACCAGAGCAAGGGAGACAGAACGCTCCCCTGCGGACACCCCGCCGCGACCCCCGCCAGCAGAGTCCCTCCCGCGAGTGAGGTGAACACCGCCCTGTCCCTGAGCATGGAACCGATCCACCTGCAGCAGGTCTCCTCTATTCCACGCTCCCGGGCAGCTGCCAGAACCGATCCGAACGAGGTGTTGCTAAAGGCCCCCTCTATGTCTAGGAAGGCCCCCAGCGCCACCTCCTTGTTCTCCAGCGTATTCTCCAGTTTCAGCACCAGTTGGTGCAGTGCTGTTTCTGTTGAGAATCCTGCTCTGTATGCATATTGTCCGCAGTGTAGAGGATATGCTTCCAGTACACCGCCCCTAATGTGCCGGTCGAGCAGTTTTTCCACTGTTTTCAGCAAGAAGGACATGAGACTTATTGGCCTCAGGGACTTTGCCTGGTCTGTTGGACGCCCAGGTTTAGGAATAAATACAACCCTGGCCAGTCTCCATGCCCTCGGAATGTACCCCAGAGCCAGGCTGGCCCTCATAATGAGGGTAAGCACCGGCGCCAGTATATCTATCCCCTGTTGGAGCATGATGGGCATTATTCCATCAAATCCCGGCGATTTGTATGGCTTAAAGCTGTTAATGGCCCATCTGATTTTGCTCCAGGTAACCACCTCTTTAGCGACTGTCCAGTCTACTCTAGATGCCCGCCTATAAGGCGCCTCTATTTCTGAGTGTTCCCAGTCCGGAGGTGATTGGTTTATTATGTTACAGCCGGGGAAGTGCGTCTGGAGTAAAATTTCCATAGTTTCCTCCCCCGAGCTTGTAAAGCCTCCCGTGGGTGTTCTAAGGGAGCCTATGTTAGTCTGAGGGCCCTTAGACAGGATCTTGTGTAGTCGAGCACTCTCGGACGTGTTTTCCACTTCTTCGCAGTGCCTCCTCCACGACTCCTTCTTGGCGTCCCTCAGTCTTTTGTTATAGGTCGATAGGGCCTGTCTATATTCATCCCATGCTCCCGACCTTTTGGCCGCGTTAAACAGCTTACGAACCTGCGTCCTCCTTTGCCTGAGGTCCTCGTTCCACCATGGGACGTTCCTGGTGGACACCCTCATTTTCAGGGGGCAGTTGGCGTTATAGGCCGAGGTAATTGCGTCTCGCAATTGGACTGCTGCAATCTCGAGGTCTATTGAATCCCTTATGGCCCTCTCAACCCCCCGCAGTTCCACAGCTAGGTCTGCCCTGTAGGCTTCCCAGTCCGCCTTGCGGGGGTCCCGGTACCATACCGTTTCTCTTTCGACTTTGGCGATTTCAAACCGGATGTATCTGTGGTCTGAGCTACTCACTTCCCCAGACACAGCCCAGCTTTTAACAAAGTCACCCAGAAACTGGGTGGAAACTGTTAGGTCTAAAACTTCCTCACGCCGTGTTGTGACGAATGTCGGTTTATTACCTCTATTCAATATGTCTAAATTAAATTTCATAAAGAATTGTAAAAGTGCCTCACCCCTAGAGTTTGTGTCCGAGCTACCCCACAACTCATGGTGCGCATTCGCATCCATGCCGATGATGGTCTGCCATCCACCTGCTCTGCTACCCACCATCAGCTGCTCCAATTCGTTGGGTGGAGGAGGGTCCGTGCTGTCCCCTGGCAGATAGGCTGACGCGACAGTAATGTCCCTCAGCCCATCCGCTCCACCACATCGGATTTTGATCGTTGCCAGGTCCCTGGAACAGAAATTCATTAGAGGGAGAAACTCTATCCCTTCCCTGACAAAAATGCAGGCCCTCGGATTCTCGCTGGACCTGCTGTAGATGAGCTTTCCATTAGCTCCGCCGAGTCCCTTGATCTCTCCTTTGTAGGAGTACGGTTCCTGGATGAGGGCCACATCCGTGTTCCTCAGAGCCATTAGTAGTCCGGCCGTGGCTGCCCTACTGTGTTGGAGGTTGACCTGAAGGAACCTAAGTCCCATTAACCCTTAATTGCTTCCCCAGTGGGCGGAAGCTAACCCTTCCCATGCCCCAGAATGCCTTGAAGGAGGTTCCTTCAAGGGCTCTGTAAGATGTCGGGTCGATCGAGAAGGCGAGCGTCTGTCCTTTCTCCTCTGCCTTCCTGCTTAGAACCGACCAGTGTTGCGTCCCCAGTTCAGGGTTCTGGATCTTAAGTCTGCTGATCACCGTCTCCTGCGGGACGGTGTCAGGGATCCGTACGAGGACCTTGCGTCTCTTTGGGAGTTCCTTGGGCTCGACGGCTGTCAAGTCCGCCCCCTCCCAAATCTGACCGAGGCCCCCGATCGTTTTCCGCAGCCAGTCCCGCGACTGCGGGCCGGCACAGGTTATCCAGAGGATGCCCCCCGTCAGGCGCGTCCGGTGGAACTGAGGCGGGCTCTCCCCTTCCTGAAGAGAGTCCACTGCAGCTACCACCGCAGCCTGGATCAGGTCTGCCTTCCCCTGGTCTAGCGTGACCTCAGGATGGCGTCTGTCAATCACCGCCATCCCGAGGCCCTCCGCAGCCTCCCTGTAAGAGCCAGTCTGCGCCGGTGTTCCGGCCTTAGTTCCTTTGGGAGGTCTGTCTGTAGTAGGCGTGCTAGAGCCAGAGCGCGGCGTCTTCCGACTCGCACTCTCCTCTTGCGCCTTTACAGGCACCCTGGCCCTTTTGGAACGTCTGTCTGTAGTGGGCGTGCTAGAGTTCGAGCGCGTCCTCTTCTGACCCGCACTCCCCTCTTGCGCCTTTACAGGTTTCTCGACCGTCCAGGTCCCGGCCGCCATTTTTTGCGCCCTCCGGAGCTTCTTTCTTTGCGCCCCGGAAAGACGCTTGGACTGCCGGGGCAGTCCCTCTACTCTAACAGTAGAGTCCTCACTGGTGGAGGGGCCCCCGGAGTCCGCGGAGCTCGCCGCCCTCCGGTGGGACCCAGCCTCCAGCTTGGGTGTCGGGGACAGGTCTCTGGCCGAAGCTACCCCCTGATCCCCCGTATCTACGCCGGTCGTGGGACCTCCAGAGTCCGCTGCCGCACCCTGGCTCGTCTCCGTTTCCGGGATAGACTCAAGGCTCAAGTCTGTAGCCGGAGCCACTCCTCGAGCCTCATTGGTTTTGGTTTTATATGTATTTATAATCTTCATGTTGTTCCCACGAGAATGGGGGAAATACTGTCCACACCATCAGAACCCCCTGTGTGGTGCAAGGCGGGTTACTCTGGAGGGTTGCCTGGTACTCCAGAGGTTCCGTTCACGACACCATCGCCCTGGTGCCATCCATCCATAGGCACGGGTCACGTGACACCGTAGATTGGGGGAGTTTAGTTCGACCTCCTTGTCTAGATCCGTCATGTTTAGTTATTAGCAGGGTCACCTCGTGCAGGATGCGGATTTTTACCGCGCATGACGGTCTTGGGGAAAGCTTCATCGGGAGTTTATGTTGTTATTTCCACTTCCTCAGCTTGCCCCCTGGAGTCCTTTGGCCCGCGACTCCTTAACCCCTACCGACTGTTTGGTTCGGTACACAAATCCTGCACCAGGTTGATGAACCGGGTAGATACCGTATAATATTCGAACGATGGACAGAGTAACCAGTTACATTTTCGAACGCTTGCGGTGTAACCGATATCTACCCCGTTACTTTTCGTAAACGCCTATTAGTAAATGGATACTGTCTCCTTAAAAGTGTAAACAAAGCTTATATCTAAGAAATTGTAACGAAGTAGATATTTTCAGAACAGCTGTAGATATTAAAAGCGACTGTTCGAAAATAAACATAATATAAATCACACGGGTGAACATTCTATGCAGTTAAAATAATAATTTTATTATTAATATTTATTAACAAGTACGGATTTCGAATTATCGCTACAGAGTAAAAACATATCCGGAGAAGATAAGGATAAGGTATCTACCACCGAATAAGATTTTTCAGCCGGTGACTAGAGAGACAATAACGACGAGATGCAGAAAGAGTTCACCATTTGCCGTAGCGTGGTTAAGCTTATAGTTTGAGTTTCGCATCAGTGAATTAAAAGTCCGTTTGTTTAAAGTATAACAAAGTATTATGATACAGTACCGTCCGTCCCGTTGTAGCATAGAACACTTTTTACTCCAGTAATTCTTCCGAATACAGTCTAGGTAAGAACCTTTCAAGTTTTTCTTATTGTATTTATATATAGCGAATTTTCGGATATTTTCTCAGGTCCGTGTGTCTCTGCGGTGACGTCGAGATCGTGGGATCGAGCGTAATCTCCTTCCGTTCCCATATACTATTATTGTTGGCATCTCATAAAACATTCGGAAGGTGATGCTGTAGCTAACACAGACTTTTCGAGTGTATTACGTACGACCGTTCTGATTCGACTCTGGTCTGTACGCTGTAAGTACACAAGCAGGCTTAGGTCGAGTTAGTACGCGGCAATATCCTTCCACAGGGTGTTCCCCTATAATCCTTCCCGTTCCTTAGCGACGCCCCGACGTCGAGGTGCTTGGTCCCGCGATACCGGCTTCGACGGATAGACGCCATTTAGTTATTTGAGCAGCGTTTCACCAGTCGACCCACTTAACGGCTGCATCCACCAGTCGTAAATCACAGTACTCGAAGTTTCCGCCCGCGTGTCTTCCGTATTTCTTCCCCGTGGGGAATAATTAAATTTGTTGGCCCGTCATCAGTTATATAATTTGTTTTAGAATGAATTAACGTAATAAGTACCATTCAGATTGTAAAAATACCAGTGAATTGTAACGTATCATTAGGTAATAAATAGTGTGGAAAGCATACCTAGTCTATACTATACCCACAAATAAATCTGCTACACCTATACAGACTTTCAGAAGGTCAGGGAAATACCGGGGGAGCGATTAAAGCCCGCAACCTCGGAGGTATCTACACGGCCTGTTATATCATAGGCTACCGGACCATCTCCACAGAGCTGTCAGGCACTCTACCGTGGCTAGAGCCTTGTGACATCATCGCAGGGAGTAAACCCTTTCAAAATCTGGCGCTCGAGACCGTTCCCGTAAATCCGTTGATGTGTTTCACTAAATAATTCACCGCGTAAAGCAAGGCCTCGTTACAAAATAGTGATTGATTTTTTGTTTATCTAATTTTGTTGTATTGTAATATGATATTTTGTTTTGTTTCTGTGATATGTTTATACTTTCCTTTTATTCCTTATATCAGTTTGAACTAAGTTTTTTCTCTGTTTTATATGAATGAATTTATTTAGAAAATTTTCTAACAGTTGTTTTTTATTTGCCTACATATGAATATATATATATAAATAATAAACATAAGTGCATATATCTTTTCTATATAATACAATGTGAACTAATTTCTCAAATATGTTACAAATATTTTAGTGCTTTTTTAAATTTTTTATTGTATTTATTTATTAGAAATTATATAATATATGCAAAAATTAAACATAATTCAAGTCTTGAAAACTCAATTGTCAGACGAGTTTTCTAAAATTTTGCATTGTATTAATAAAATATTTGTAACATATTAGTGTCATTAGTTTTTGTATTATTTTAGAAGTGATACATATATGTATTTTAAAACATTAATAAAGCATTATCGAGAAGGTATCAACACTTTGATCAGAAACATTCCTGCAACTTTTTGAAAACATTACACAGGTGTTTATTATTGAACCTTTAAGGTATCAGGTAGCCAACCGATGCCTTTGAAGTAACAGGTAGCCGACCGAAACAGTCCCTCTAACCTTTTAAGGGTAGGTAGCTCTCAGTCCGCTATGCACTGGACATTGTCAATTGCGATCCCGTAGATATAACTTCTGCTAAAGCTCGGTCGCTGGTGTGCAAGCTTGTAACATAAGATGTAAATATACTTATCGTTCAACACATTGCGTGTCATCATTCAACACATTGCGTGTTTATAAAGGTATTGCCATCCTCAACACATTGCGTGTGTATCCAAAGGTACATCCCAAGGTGATTAACCTCGTTTCTAATAGAAAGAGAATCACCATCTATCGACACATTGGTCCTTCTAGAACCGGATATAAAGTGCGAAAGTGATTGTTACCTTTTAAACGGTTTTTTCGTTCGGATAGTGCATCCGCATAGAAATTATACCAAGAAACAAAAAACCGCCAGTGTCTCCAGGCAGAGAAGTCCACATCAATCAGATTCTTCCAAGGGCGGCGGCAACAACGCAGTAGTCTCCACAAGCAAGCCAAGGATCTAAAGTAAGGGTAAGGTGCACCGTTTTTATATGCGTTTCCACTTGATGTAAACTTATAATTGTTCGTTTAGTTAATTATTCTCACAGCGGTGTGCTTGGCAGACAACCCCCATATTTACATTTTTTTATTATATTTTTTTGCACATTATTTCGTATTACACTGCGTAATCTATTAATCATTATTGCAATACTTTATTAGTGAAAAATTGAATTACATTTAATATTATTATTCGTTGCATTTTCTTACATTACGTAATAATAATTAAAAAAATCATTTATATCACGCGATTCCTGGTCATCAATTGAAAATTAAATAAATCTAATATTTTCATTCGTTAAAAAAAAATGGCAGAGTTAAAATCTCTAAAATCCCGCAGAGGTATTCTCGAGTTCGGGGATTTTGAAGAGCTTACAGAACGGGTTGAAATAATGCAAGGCTACTTTGCCGAATTTAATAACGTGCAAGACAAAATAGAGGAGCTTGAATTAGATAATTGTGAAGAACACGAAACTGATGGACAAGATTTTGAGGACAGGCATTTAAAATGTGTAGGTTTATCAAAAAAATACTTAAAGCGGCAATTAGCCAACAATCAAACTGTAGCTTCATGTTCTAATAGCGGTCCCTCTGATCCTATAGACTTAACGAGTAGCATTTTGAACACTAAATTACCTCAATTAAAACTGCCAGAATTTTCCGGGTCTTATGATAAATGGACACAATTTCATGACACCTTTACTGCGTTAATTCATACTAATAGAAAACTAAGCGCTATTCAGAAATTTTATTATTTACAAGGATGCCTCAAGGGCGAAGCGACCCAGGTAATAAGTTCTATTGCCGTCTCTGAGGTCAATTACGCTGCAGCATGGCAACTTCTTGTTGAAAGATACGAAAATAAGAGAGCTATTATTACTTCACATATTAAGGGTATATTTGAATTAGTTAACGTGCAAAGGAATTCACATGATTCATTGCGTTCCTTTTTAGATACATTTCTTAAACAGTACCGTTGTTTGCAAAAACTTGATGAAACCGTAGAATTTTGGGACACATTGCTATTTTACATAATAACCTCTAAATTAGACATTGACGCTAGACGAGAGTGGGAAGGCAAAATAAAAAATGTACAAAATCCAAAAATTGAGCAATTCATAAAATTCGTTACTGAGAGATGTAATTTCCTTGAGAATTTTGAATGTAAGGCGCCAGGTATATCTAGGCCGCCTCCATTTCAAAGGCCTCGGCTTAAGCAACAGACCTGTATATCAATGAATAGTGTTTCTTGTTTGTATTGCAAAGGGTCTCATTTTATTACCGCTTGTAAAAGACTTTTAGAATTGCCGGTTGAAAAGAGGGTCGACGAGATTAAGGGATTACGGCTTTGTACAAATTGTTTACGGCCGGGTCATTCTGTTGCTGCTTGTCGATCGTCTTCGTGCAGATTATGCCATAAACGACACAATACAATTTTGCATTTCGAGGTAACTACTCCGAAGGTAAATATACCTGAACAAAATATGTTTGTAAATAACCCCATTGTAAATAGACATTCATCCCAGGAACCTTACTTTGAAGCGAGCCGCGAGGCGCCTGATATTCCGACCCTTGTAAATAATACGCATTGTGCGTATGCCCAGGCCAACTCCTTCGTCTTTCTGTCTACTGCCATTGTATATGTAAGAAATTGTAAAGGAGAATTAGTTAAATGCCGTTGTTTGCTGGACAACGGTAGCCAATCGAACTTCGTCAGCAGACAGTTTATGAATATGTTAGGGTTCCGTTCTTCGAACATTCAGATGCCAGTTTTCGGTATCAATGGCACGGTGGTTAATATATCAAATAAATGCATAATAAATGTTTATTCAGGACAAACAGGGTATAATACTGAAATACCTTGTTTAGTAATTGAAAAAATCACCGACTGCATACCACTGCAAACAATTGACGTTTCAAAACTCTCAATACCCGTGAATTTACCTCTCGCGGATCCAGATTTCAACAAACCGCTTCAAATTGACTTATTATTGGGCGCTGGAATCTTTTACGAACTGATGTGTGTGGGACAGATTAAATTAGGTCGCAACCAGCCCACATTACAAAAAACTAAATTAGGATGGGTAGTTTCGGGTCCTATGTTCATGTCGAGCTATCAAGAACCTAAACAATATTGTTTATTTACGCAAAACAATGCAAATTTAAACGAACTAAATGAAACATTAGACGACAATCTTGTAAAAAAGAGCCATATATCAAACTATTCAAGAAATATTAACAATATCTTAGAAGAAAGGCGTGCTGTAAGTTTTCCGTGCCTTTTATTAGCCACTCAAACAGATTTCACATGCTTCGAAAAATTTTCTAACTTCTCTGAATTACAACGGGTGATTGCATTTTGTTTGAGATTTGCAAATAATTCTAAGTGTACTAAGGCTTCTGGGAAAATTGGACTGTTATCTAGTGCCGAGATAACACAAAGTACAAAAGTCATAATAAGGGCACTGCAAAAACAGAGTTTTCCGCAGGAAATTTATTCACTTAAACAAATTAATCAAGTACTTCCCGCTAGCAAACTCGATTCTTTATCCCCCTTTTTACAAAATGATATTATACGTGTAGAGGGTCCGCTAATTAATTCTAACTTAAGCTTTGATAAGAAATTTCAAATTGTTTTACGAGACAAACATCATGTCACCAAATTAATAATTGAGCAGGTTCATATACAAAACTTACATCCTGGTCCGCAAACTACGTTGTCAATCGTGCGACAAAGATATTGGCCGTTAAATGGCAAATCAACGACAAGGCGTATTTTGCACAATTGCGTGACCTGCTTTAGAGCTAATCCTAAGGTAGTTTCACAAAAAATGGGCGATTTGCCGGCGGACCGGGTCATCCCAACTAGAGCGTTTTCATGCTGCGGCGTAGACTATGCAGGACCGTTTAACATTAAAGATGGTAAAACAAGAAACCGGAAATCAGTAAAGGGTTATGTGTGTGTTTTTGTGTGCATGTTTAGTAACGCCATTCACCTCGAACTTGCGCCGGACTTGACAAGTGCGTCATTTTTAAATGCTTTAAGGCGTTTTGTATCTAGGCGCGGTTTTTGCAAAACTCTATACTCAGATAACGCCACAAACTTCAGAGGCGCTAACAATGAAATGAAGGCTATTAGACGGTTATTAAACGACCAGCCATTTCAAGATTATTTATCACAACATAGTATTGAATGGTAATTTATACCTCCCGGGTCACCTCATATGGGCGGCTTGTGGGAGGCGGGGGTAAAGTCTGCGAAGCACCACCTTAAGCGCGTAGCAAACCATTTTAATTTTACATTTGAGGAATTTTACACCCTCTTAACTCAGGTGGAAGCGGTATTAAATTCGCGGCCACTAACTCCCTTGTCGGATTCACCAAACGATTTGGAGCCCCTAACACCAGGTCATTTCTTAATCGGAGAGGCGATGGTTGCCGTCCTAGACGCTAGTTGGTGCAGTTTAGATATAAGCCACGTTTTACGGTACCAACATCTGCAACAAATGCGGTCCCCAAAATATCGCGAGTTAACTTTCTTGTTAACACACTTGACTTTTTAAAAGAATTTATTGAGTAATGTTACATAAAATACTTATGAATAATAATAAAAAAAATGATAAATATAAATTATGACAAGTTAAAAGAGACTCAAGCAATAACAATGTAGGAATGTCCGTCCGTGGTCTGGTAACTTCCATATATAGTCTCTGGTGGGGCGTGGACCGAGAGGCGGTTTCCACCTAAGTTGCAGTCTTGAAGGTGATCCTAGCAGGTGGCTGGTTGCTGAATTGAAGGTCTAGTTGTTTACCCATTTATGAATAGTCTATTCTTCTTATTGCGCTGCTTTTAATTAACCCATTCGTCAGCGACCTTGGGTGTTGAATCGGAATCTGTACTTCTTATATACATTGTATGAGTTGGCTATTGTTATCTCCTCCATCCTTTAGAGAACGAAGCCTATGGTTCGTTCCGAATAGTCATCGGGAATCCAGTAATTGGTTTGGAGTCAGCAGTTTTCGTTTTTGATTTTTGCCAGAAGTATCTTGAAGTTATTGTGATTATTGTTATTATTATCACAATGTATAGTATAATTGTCCATACACTAGGGTGGTATATGGGCAAATCGATGGTTCCTGGAATTTTGCCATTGATGGATTGTAACTGGGATTTGATATTGTTCAAGTCGTGCAGTTGGACATTTTCTAATTTTAGTTCTGGTAATTTGTCTGGGAATATGGGTGCTTTATTTGTTACCAATTCGATGTTTGGGATATTGAATGATTGTTGTGTTTCCGATGCCATTTGTACTGAACTAAATCTTTCGTTATTGATGACAAGTTGGCATTTGGGTTTCAGAGTCGCCAGTTTTGTTCCGCTGATTATTTTGGTTTCTTCATTTTCTTCGCAGCTAAGTTTGATTTTCGTTTCTTCGGGTGCCACTATTATGTATTGGGTATTGCCATATTTAGAGACTGTTGTTTTTGTTATTTTGACAAGTTCTTGCTTGCAATTGTTTATCGGTTTCTGGAAGTTGATCAGTTTAATTTCGCATGGGTTGTTTTCGTTAAGTGCTGTCGGGTTGTCATTTTCACAAAAGTATGTCTGGTCTTTTAGATTCCTACACTTTTCGTTTCTGTAAGCGTAGTGTTTGCTGCTAAGGATTAGGTACTTGGTTCTAGGGACAATCATTCTGAAGGTATATGGATTTTTAGGGACTGGTAATGCATACAATTGATAATAAATATAATCTGATTTGTCTACTAAGGGTATATCTATTTGGAATATAATTTTAAAATCAATTTGAACGGTTTTTATGTTAAATATTTTTTCATAAAGTGAAATGTCGGATTTTGTTATTAATCTTGATTTTGAGATATGGTTTTCAATATTTTCTAATTCTTTTGATATAAATTTTGGTTTCAGTATTGACGTATGATACGTGTTCAATTTTGAAAAAGTAATTGCATTTTCTGTTGTTAATATCATGTTTAGTACATTATTTAACAAATAACTGATTTGAGTGAGTAATTCCAAATGTTTTACTCTATGAAAATTTGTCAGTTGGTCGCTTTTTAGACTATCTATTGTATATTCCAAATCGTTTATTCTCGCTACTATGGCTTCTTGGTTATGGTTCAGGTTGTCTATTGTTTTATTGAACTCTGTTATAGCATCTATCATTAGGGATGTCTGTGAACTAAAAAGTTGATGTACTTGATTTTGATCTTTCCTCAAAATTTCAAGAGCTTTATATATTCTGTCGCCGTCATCTGCATCTAAGTTCCCAGTTATTGATTTGAATATTGATCCTAGTCCGTTTATTATACCTCTTTTGTTCCTAATCGTTCTTGGAAATATTCGACAAAATGTGTCATCAATATTGCTGATGGTGAAATTGATTGTTAAAATAAAATTTTTATATTCTAACTTGTATTCTGCATTCATTACGCTTATTATGTTGTCAAAGTAAGTTTTTAGTCTGTTAAAGTCGTCGTATAGTTGTCTTAGGTCATGTATATGAATCATTCTCCATTTATCGTTTTCTGAAAAGGCTTGTCCCAGTTTGCGTGGCAGTATGCCTGGATTGTCTGTTAGGTATTCTAATTGTGGTTTTACTCTGGTGAAGAGAATGAACCTGCAAGGCGAAGATTACGTAAATTGGTGATCGTCTGTTTGTCAAGTTTGTCGTTTAGTATTATGGTTTTATTAGTCCGTTTCTTACGTCATGTCTCGTTTGTCGATTATCCGAATATCTAGGTTCGACTTAGCTAGGTGATATAATCGTACTGTTTGTTTAATCTATTTAGTTGGAACGAGTTATTTTTTTCGTTATTGCAATATTGGCAAGCTCTAATAAAAGCTTTTATTTTTTGTTTCATTTTTGGAAAATTAATTTTAGTTTTCATCCTTAAATATGTTTCTTTAGCATTTATGTGATTTAATTTACTTCCGTGAAATAATCCGATTGCGTCGTTAATTTCATTGTCGTTTATATGTATGATTTTCTCTTGTTTATTTATATTATTTAATCTTGATTGAGTTTCATTATTTACGGGATTTATTTCCGACTTGTAAACCTTATAGTGTAATAATTTCTTTTCGTTATTGATTTTTGATTTTATTATTTGTGAAATTTGTTCCTTACCTATTTGCCGATGGTCGTCCTGTACCTGAATTAAATTATTACTTAACTTATCATTTTGCGTGGTGCCTGTATATTTTATTTTGTTCGGAATAACCGCCCTGTAACAATGTGCTTTTGTATTTGGGATAAACTCTTCGATTTTAACGGGTTGGTCGATTTTATTGTGTTCTTTACACATTGAATATACATATTTCATTATACTGTCTGCATTGCTCGCTTTTTGTCGAGGCTTGTGCAAGACATCTAACCTAATTTTATCTGTAATATTTTTTTGTACACTCCCCGTATAATTATTATTATAATTCTGGTGATAGTAAGAATTACTTAATATCCTATTCGCTTTATTTTGAATTTGATCCGTTATACTTTTTTGTATCGTCCTCGTATCACTCACATTTTTATTTCGACGATATTCATATGTGTTTAATGAAACTTGATCCCGTTTACCTTTATTGTGGGTGAACATTTCTGTTATGTCATTTACTCTTTGTAACCTTCTATCGTCATCATTTAATGGCTGATTACGCTTTCCTAGGTCGAGTTCAAGTGCAATAATGCTTCTGTCTATTGTAT
Source organism: Tillus elongatus (assembly GCA_964006375.1). Classification (NCBI taxonomy): domain Eukaryota; kingdom Metazoa; phylum Arthropoda; class Insecta; order Coleoptera; family Cleridae; genus Tillus; species Tillus elongatus. Next base: position 335,043,563 of record OZ023262.1, on the reverse strand, counting down.
TACTTACGTTAAGGTGATTCATTTCATCATTTGCTTTGATGAGCCTACTTATCCGATTGTTATTGCTACTACTATTACTACCCATCTTATCTTCATGATCCCTTGTATCAGGGAAGTTTATCTTAATGCTTCGATTTTTTAAATTGAGTCTCTGGTTTTTAAAATCAATGTTCGCTTGATTTTTTATCAAAAAGTCAATTCCAATAAGAGCTACGAAATTTTTGTTAAATTCAAATAGGCAAAACTCTTGCTCACTGTCCGTTAGTGAGTTTAAAATTATTCTGGCTCGATTATTATGGCTAGAATAACCATGAGCACTTTTAATTAAAAACGGGTGATTGTAAATCTTATTATAAAAGTTGTTATATGCTATGGACGGGTTTAAAAGGCTCTTAGTACTACCGGAGTCGAGCAGTATTTTTCCGGGTAGTTCTTTTATTATTACGTAGGGTAATTGGGATATTGTGTTAAAATTATTAATATCTATTACGGTTCTGTTTTTGAGCTCCCTGCTATCGGAAAATTTTGATGCTGTGCATCGTATAATTCGGAGGGTGATTGTTCATTATATGTTGCGTCATAATTTAATTCTTCTGGTAAGAAATGTTGTCTTCTTTCTAATTCATTGAAAGGAAAAGAATTATTCGTTTCGTTATAGTTTATCTCTTCTGGTATGAAATTTTGTCTTTTTTGAAAATTGTTGGAAGGAAAATTGTTTCGTCTATTTTGTGAGGGTTGTTGTCGGCTGAAATTAGTATGTCTCGTGTTGTTACTGCCGACATCCATAGCTTGTGGATATCTTCTAGTATTGTCATTAGGGTTGTACGTCGGTCTTCTCATTGAGAATTGATTTGAAGGGTTTCCCTGAAATTGTGGGTGAGACATTTGGGGTCTGTTTAAATTATAGTTAAAAGGTGCACGATAATTTTGTTGTTGGAAGGGTTTTTGAAATTGAATATTGTTAAAATTTGGGGTATTTCTTTGGAAAACTGGTTTTTGTTGTTTGTCGTGCCTGTTATTGTTATTATTGTTGAAATTTGACCGTTGTAATAATCTGTCCCTATATTCATAATTTTCCTCGGAAAATATAAATTTTAAAGCTTGTTCTATGCTGTCCGGTCGAGTGGATCTGACCACCATACCGAGGGGGTTTTTTAATCCACCGATAAACGCTTTCAGTGTCTGTTGTCTGTACATGTTTTGTTTTAATCATAAAATTCCCTCGTTACGTTCATTAGATATTAAATTAGAGATGAGTAATTGTTCAATGTGTCTGCAACGATTACTGAACGCTAAGGCATCCTCGTTATGTCTCTGTTTCAATGTTAATAATTCGCCTAGTAAGCTAATTTCATCTCGCTGGTCGGTGAAGTTCTCAACAATTGCCCGTCTTAAGTCTACCCATGTGTTTATAATTTTAGTGTTAATAATTAACCTGGCTTGTGCAATTAGTTTCGTTTGAATATAATTTAATAGAAAATGGTTTAGATATAAATTTGGATTATCTGCATCATAGAATTGGTTCATTACTAGATCACAAGCTTTTAAGAAGTTCCCTACATTTTCAGGTTGTCCGTTAAATTCGGGGATTGCTTTAAGGTAAAACTCTTGGAATTGATTTGCCATATTTAAATTAGAATTATTTATATCGGGTTGTTCTACAATATCAATTTCGCCAATACTAATATTTCTTAATCTATATTCCAAATGTTCTAAATTATCAATATCGCTATCAGACATATAATATTATCAATATATGAGGAAATACAGTATATATATATATATATATATAGGAAATAAAGGAAGCAAACAACTTACAGAATCGATGCTATTGCTGCTGTCTTCATGACGTCTCTCTTGATCGGTTCTTTGGCTGTTAAGCGTTGAAACGCAAAGAATCAATATACTTTTGGTTCTTCAGCACTATCCGTTGCGACTGCGCCAGTTAACTTTCTTGTTAACACACTTGACTTTTTAAAAGAATTTATTGAGTAATGTTACATAAAATACTTATGAATAATAATTAAAAAAATGATAAATATAAATTATGACAAGTTAAAAGAGACTCAAGCAATAACAATGTAGGAATGTCCGTCCGTGGTCTGGTAACTTCCATATATAGTCTCTGGTGGGGCGTGGACCGAGAGGCGGTTTCCACCTAAGTTGCAGTCTTGAAGGTGATCCTAGCAGGTGGCTGGTTGCTGAATTGAAGGTCTAGTTGTTTACCCATTTATGAATAGTCTATTCTTCTTATTGCGCTGCTTTTAATTAACCCATTCGTCAGCGACCTTGGGTGTTGAATCGGAATCTGTACTTCTTATATACATTGTATGAGTTGGCTATTGTTATCTCGCGTAACTGGTTACTCCAATATTAGGTATCGACATAAACAGTAGTGATGGAAAAACGGTTATTCTCTGTTAACAGTTGAAGCCGTTAACGTTATTTAATAATAACCGTTGAAAATAACGGCTTCAGTTATTTATCTGTTATTTTAAACTGGATAGTGGATCGATAGTATCCTACATTCCCAAATCTGTGAGCGAGAGCGAGCACACTAGTATAAATGCATTGTATTTTTACCCCGTTATTTCACGTAGTGTATAAATCTCAAATTTTGTCGATATGAAAAGGAAACAAAGGGTTAAGAAATTATAATAAGCGTGCCGTAAATCTTTTGCCAATCTGAAGTGAAACTTTTAGAAATCAGAAAGGAGTCTTATATTAGTATTTACTTAGATGTTTTAGGAATTATAAACTAGTCATTTCTAACAAATTTATTTTATGAGGGGTCTTTACGTAAATGTCAATGCCACAGCAAGAATCAATAAATATCATTATTTATCACGTCTTGGGACGTTAGACGTTAGAACTTTTATTGCTACACAGGGAGTGATTCTAAGAACTCCATAACATAACGCAGCTCATAAAATTTCGGTAAAGAAATTTGCATTTATTCTGCACATATGGTTTGTTATTACATTATGCTTTTATTCTTTGTTAGAAAGATCTCTATCTCTAGTTACATTTTCGGTTCACTGGTCATCTTTATCAGTCCACTTTTAAAAACTGTGCAAACAACAACCAACAGTATAAAAAATTGAGTTTGAGTTTTAAAAAAAATTGGAAGATATATAGTATTAATTGTTTATTTACTTATTTTAATATTCGCTGTTTTAAAATTAGTTTCAAAAATTTCAAAGGGCTGTAACTTGGAGGAGAAGGGGTTTCAAGAAAAATTTAATAAAAAGACACCCCTTATTTTTCCAAAGAATTGCCCTGTAAAATTTTTCGCATCAATTTGGAAACACCCTGTATTGTGAGGGGTTTAAAGGAAGACGCTGCGCTCCCTCAGGACTATATCTCTGTCCTCGGTTGTTATTTACAGATACACGGACCCAGGGTACACTCCAGTGGAGACAGGGTTCGCCTAAGTCCTCAGGCAAAGTCCCTCAGGACTCCTTAATTATGGCCTGTATATTAGAGATCAGAATGTTGCGTTATGTTGGGGTGGATTGGTTGGGAAGCTTTAAATGAAATACCGTATAAAACAAATAATCTATTTATAAAAGTATTGGTGGGGAAATATTTACAAAATATATACAAAGAAATATTTACAAAAGGGATTCTCCCAGCATACCCCACGTTTAAACTAACTTATTTGACAACAAATCAATTTATTAGAGACCAGAGGCAGAAACTGAAATATTCGCGAGTTATACGGACGGTATCACGAATAGGGGTGGTAAACTCGCGGCTTGTAAGCGGGCAGAAGCGTCCCGGGATCGCCAAAGCAAAGCACCGGACAGGTGGTCGGTTTAAGCAGGCATGCAATATGTGAATTGAAAGCCAACTCTAGGTGCAATATCAAGATCAACTAACGGCTTGTTCTACTTTCTACTATCACTTAATTAATTACGGACCCTTAAGCATGCGTTGCAGTCATACAGACTCTCTACTACCTGAGGAAGTGTCTCCCTAAGGAGATGGAAATTTCCCCTCGACAAAATAAAGGAAGTCCTCACTATCAAGTTAAAAGAAAACACAGCCTCCAAACGGTGCCTTCAGGACGGTCGGGGTACCGGGTATTGCCAGACTGTTTCGATCGCCAGGAATGGTGAAGACCTACTGCAGCCCGAAATAGCCCAGCTGTCGTCCAGATCCAGGAGCACGAGAGCTGCGCCACGGGAGACCGCCTTGGGTGATTTGATCGTGACTAGACCGCCACCGGGTTCAAATCAACGTGCAGTCAGCTGCTTTGCTAGTGCTCTCGCGTTCTCGGGAAGACTCCAGCCCAGGAACGCAACCCTTTGCGCCTCCTGACGGAAACAAAGAAAGCTCTTCCCACGAAGACTGAAAACGACAAGGTTTTCCCAATAATGTCGGTCGGACGGTCGGGACACCGGGTATTGCCAGTCTGTTTCGATCGCCAGGAATGGTGGAGACCTACTGCAGCCCGAAATATCCCAGCTGTCGTCCAGATCCAGCAGCACGAGAGCTGCGCCACGGGAGACCGCCTTGGGTGATTTGATCGTGACTAGACCGCCACCGGGTTCAAATCAACGTGCAGTCAGCCGCTTTGCTAGTGCTCTCGCGTTCTCGGGAAGACTCCAGCTCAGGAACGCAACCCGCTTGCGCCTCCCGACGGAAACAAAGAAAGCCCTTCCCCGAAGACGGAAAAACGGCACCCCCTCCGAACGTCCAGGAGGTCGAGTCTCGCCGGGCTGGTTCGATTGCCAACACTGTTGGGAATCTATGGCAGCCCGAAGTACCCTTACTGCAGTCGTTCACCGAAACCGAAGGGCTGGTCCACGGGAGACCACTTTGGGTGATTTGATCGTGACTAGTCCGCCACCGGGTTCAAATCAACTTATAGTCAGCCGTTTTGCTAGTGCCTCCACGCTTCCGGGAAGACCGCAGCTTTGGAAAGCGAGCCCCGGCTCCCCCAGGTCGCTCCGCTGATACAGACAGAAGCGAACGATGGACCTATTTATGCGAAGCTCCTCTGCGGCCGTCTCTCTGAAATAAAACCACTGACAAACACAACAACATTCAATATCTTTTCCACACCTGGACTTTTAACGTCACCTTTGGCGAAGGCCACCAGGCGCGCCCAGGTGTTCGCCGCCAGAGAAATATGTCGATCCGTGGAAAACCCCTTCCATTGTGTAAAATAAAAAGAGAAACCTGTGCATTTGGATTATAGTTAATTTTCAATGTTAGTTGATTACCTAAATTAATAGCAGTATTCTTTTATAATGTTTTGTTTCATTATAAGTTACACTTGCCTTTATTTGAGATATATATATAGAATATTAACAATTTACAATAGACGTACACCTACTCCCTTTTCCCTTCTAGTGAATTTTCTTAGAAAAAAATCACTATTGGGCAGATCTCAACTTTTGAATTTTGAATTATTTTTTTCAAATGAGCGCGAATTAGGACCCCTAGAACCCATACCCAAGGTCAGTTAAAAATGTATATATATATATATATATATATATATATATATATATATATATATATATATATATATATATATATATACATATTAAAAAAATTACGGACCTTGGTTTCGGCCCAAATTCGCGCTCAATTGAAAAAAAGTTTGGAAACGGGTTCGATCGGACTGGCTAACGAACTCGCCCGCAGTCTTAATAAAATTAAGGTAGGTATGTGCCAAGTTGCTTTCAAATCAGTAATCAGTTTATTATTTTTTGACTTATCGCTCGGATAACATTATATATATATATATATATATATATTATATATATATATATATATATATATATATATATATATATATATATATATATATATATATATATATATATATATATACCTATATATAAAACATATAAAAAATCTAACGGACCTTGGTTTCGGGTTTTATAGTGACCCAAATTCGCGCTCATTTGATAAAGTTCGGGACGCAACAAGTGCGTTATGGTAGTGAATTTTTATTAAATGCTTCAAATTTGAATAACTCCATTTTCTATAAACTTAGAAAGTTTAATTTTGGTATGTAGTAAGGTCTCTCCTAAGAATATATATATATATATATATATATATATATATATATATATATATATATATATATATATATATATATATATATATATATATATATATACATATAAAAATTGAAACTGACCTCGGATATGGGTCTAGGGGTCCTAAATCGCGCTCATTTGAAAAAAAAATTGCAAAGTCTCACCATCGATACCTCTCTATTAGTGCATTAAAAAAAATTAATTAAAAAACGTTTGGAAAGTCTCACCATCGATACCTTTCTGTTAGCAAATTTAAAAAAATAAAAACGCGCTAATATGGCGTGTGTTTGTTTAGATTTAGAACAAATAACATATTAAGCTGATGTACCTAATGAAATGTTTTAAGACATATATTTCTCATTTTTTCCGCATACTTATTTAATAAACGAAAAAGTTATACAATTTATTTGTTTTATTACTATTACTATTATTTCATTGCTTTTGTAACTAACAAAATCAAGCATATGTTTCTTTTGCATTTTAAATATTGAAAATACAACTGAAGGCGGCTAGACATGAGGCAAGTATAAGTAATAAGTAGCAATTAGCAATGTTAAATGTTAGGGATAAGCTTTTTATAGCTGTGCGTTATTATTTTTAGGTCTGATATTTTCACTGTCTCTTTCTACATCTACAATATATAGGCATGTTAGGGTTTTGGGTTTTAGGAGTCATAAATCATAAGGCCCATGTAAAACTAGAGTGGTTAAGAATTAAGAGTGAGAAATACCCTGGTGACTGGCGACTTATTTTACGTTACGCCACGTTATAGATCCACGGTCAGGGAGCGGTTCAAGATTTTAGAGTTACAAATCACAATACATCAATAGGATTCTTGCAACTCTGATTCAGTTATGGACGACTCATGAGTCATGAGTCTTGAACGAGGTGAGTCGAGTCCGATTCCGATTCAGTCATGACGACTCCGAGTCTTAAACAAATCATTAAATCATGAGTCGAGGTGAGTTGGGATTGGGAGTCGGATTCGGAGTCGACTCAGTGAGTCGATTCATTTCAGTGAGTTGAATCTTGGGACTCGACTCACTTAAATGACTGATTCTGCCCATCACTATTCAGCGCGTCACGGCGGATCTGCTGCCTCTCGCACGGTTCACAATTTATGCGCTGCGAGGTGCGCGTAGGTATGCAGTGGACCAGCCCATCCGTCCCCGCTTTCATCGCTTCGCATACCGCAGGACCCGTCTGGGCGATCTTACCCGCTATAATCCTTTCCACCGGTCTCGCGATGTGTTCTTGAAACTATATTTTATCAAAAATTTACGAATGTTTTAACAACCAAAATAAATTAAATTAAATACAGATGGTACGGATCTATTCCCCTGATTAGATTATCTAATGGCAATTACGTCACTTCGTGACAGTATATATATATATATATATATATATATATATATATATATATATATATATATATATATATATATATATATATATATATATATATATATATATATATATATATATTCATTTAATTTTTTATATTTAATTGTATATAGATATTAAAAAATGTTGTATCATTATATTTTTTTATCAATTTGATAACTATTATCAGACAAACGAAAATGACGTGTTAACTGTTTTCTTAGGTAATGTAGGTATATAAATTTAAATAAATAAGTACTTTAATTTCACGTGAAAAAAACCCATTTTGCGTTGTCTATAGTGAAAGTAATAAGACGTTTTTACAGAAATTCATCTTTTCACCCAACATTTTTTATTATTAAATATTTGGATTTACATTTACATACTAGTGGGAAACTCAACTGTTTCAAAAATAACAGCTTCTCAGTTTAACAGAATAACTCTGTGTAGTAGTGTCCGTATGCCGTATCCCCATCAACAACCGGTTAAAGTTAAAATTAAAATGAAACCGTTTTATTGTACCGAAGATCCTACGTCCCTAAAGCTGTGAGCTGGTAGAGAGCGAGCACACTAGTATAAATAATAATGTTATGAAGTACAGTCCGCTCTATACTGTATACCCATACATATTTAGCATTCCCAATCTCAAGGCTATTTATCCCGTTAAATGGTTAAATAACAGTTGCCGATGAAAACCGATGTTTATTCATCGAACCTAGTTGCAGTGGAACTGAAACAGACACGACTCCGAATTCTAGTTTAGTGTAAAAAGCGTTATTTTTTAAGCTGTAATTTTTATAAGTCCATAACTGGTGGTTACCGTTACGGCTCGGGAACCGTTTAAAAATAACTGACAATTAAATAACGACCCAACACTAATAAACAGTTTTTTGGGAGTAACTGGTTAATTTCAACGGTTACCGATTAATCGCCCACCACAAGCTGACTGACAGATGACAGATAGTTAAAGCTAAAGCCAAGAGGCATACAAAAATAGCAATATTAGGTATTATTACTTATTATAATAAGAAGTGAATATTTAATTTGTGTTTTACTATGTTTCAATCTGCCAAATTGATTTCTGCACTTTATATTAGAATTAGGGCACACTATAGATTTATGATAAACGTGTTGTCCCAGAACTGAAACTAAAAGCTGTGCTAGTCAATCAGGTAAGATATATATATTTTAATGTTCTGGCCTCAAGGTAAACTCATTCAGCCACCAGCTAAGATAGTTAAATTATATTATCTTTCATTTTATATTAACTTGTTCTTAATAAGTTATTTAGATTCGATTGTAGGCCTTATATCACAGCAATGATTATTAAATTATAATCGAGTAAAAATGTTAAGCCTGTCAGGTGACAGGACCCTGCTCTGAAAATCTGGTGGCAAATTAAGTGGAACGCAAACAACAACAAAGTCCTCTATGACTTTGAATTCATACTCACCTAGCGTAGAAGACCTAGCAGCATTTTCTTTTTTAAGCATGTCGTATAATGGCTTAGCTATAATTGAAAAATTGTCGATAAACTTTCTGAAGTAGCTTGCAAGACCAAACTGTGCAGCTTACGATAATTAGTAGGTACGGAGAAATAGAATATACTTTCGATGGCATGATCATGGTCATCACACCCACGTATCGTTTGGCACTACAACTCCGCAAACTGGGACGAAATGCGGGATTACTTTTCCTCATTTCCATGGGCGTCTGTCTGCTTCTCTCATCCTGACCCCTCTGATATCTCACAAAACGTCACCGAAATTATCCAAACTGGCATGGAATTATTTATTCCACGTACACAGAAAACCTCTTCAGCCACTCAAAAGCCCTGGTTCTCTAAATCCTGTGACAAGGCCAGACTTGAAAAGGTCAAAGCTTCCAAAACGCTTTTACACAATCCCAGTCAAGAAAATTGTCAGGCATTCCACGACGCAAGAAACCGCTATGTCCGCATTCTTTCTGAGGCAAAAAACTCGTTTAATAACCACATCAAAAACAAAGTCCTCTCAAGCTCCAACGGCGGCAAACCATTCTGGACTCTTGCTAAGTCTATTGGGAATAATTTCTGCAAGAGCACGTTCCCACCTCTTGTCTCAGGGGACGAAATTGTTTCTACCGCCCTGGGCAAGGCTGAACTTTTTGCTTCGTTGTTCGCCGGAAATTCTACTCTCAACCCACCTCCAAATGTTCAACCACCAACAGTCCCCAATGTCGCGCATAAAATGACTGATATCATTTTCAAAACTAAAAAGGTACGAAAGATGCTCTCTTCTCTTAATACCAGGAAAGCCTCTGGCCTTGACGAGATCCCAGCAATTGTTCTCAAAAAATGCGCACCAGAACTTGCTCCTGTCCTGACTCGTCTGTTTCAGATATCTTACAATAAAGGCATATTCCCTAGTAACTGGAAAACTGCTCGAGTACAACCCATCCCCAAAAAAGGATCCAAAGCGCTTCCTAGCAACTACAGGCCTATTTCTCTCCTTTCAGTCATCTCTAAAGTGATGGAAAAGTATATAAACACCGAACTACTAAAATTCTTTGAAAAACACAGTCTAATCCACGACAGGCAGTATGGATTCCGTCAGCGCAGATCGACTGCCGACCTCCTTTCCTTTGTCACCCATTCTTGGAACAAGTCTATGGAACAACACGGTGAATCCCAGATTGTTGCTCTAGACATATCCAAAGCATTCGACCAGGTCTGGCACGCAGCGCTGCTTAATAAACTTCCGGCCTATGGCCTACCACCAAAACTTTGTACCTGGACAGCAAATTTCCTCTCCAACAGGAGCATATCTGTTGTTGTGGATGGCCATTCCTCTAAACTGTATCCAATTAATGCAGGAGTTCCTCAAGGTTCAGCTTTAGCCCCTACTTTGTTTCTTCTCCACATAAATGACCTCCTCTCTAGCACATCCAACCCAGTTCACAGTTACGCGGACGACAGCACCCTCCACTCCAATATACAATATTCTAAGCCTGTCTCTTTAGCCCAATTAGATGAGGATCGCAGACTCATGGAGGGTTCTGTCTCCGTGGACCTCCAAAAAATATTAGACTGGGGAAGTAGAAATCTTGTACAATTCAACCCCACCAAAATTAAGTCTTGCTTTCTTTCTCACAAGAGATACAGCAGCCCTAGACCCATCACAATGAACAACCAAGTTATTCAAAGTAATGAGTCCTTCTCTCTTGTTGGCATTTCTGTGGATCGAAATCTTAATTGGCACCAACATGTTACATCAATTGCAGAAGTGGCTGCTAAGAAATTGGGTTTCCTCTTCCGGACTCGCAAATACTTTTCACCAACTAATCTCTATACCTTATACACTTCACAACTAAGGCCAAACCTCGAATACTGCTCCCACATCTGGGGTGCAGCTGCCGCTTCTACACTCGCTATCCTGGACTCCATTCAAAAGAGAGCTATACGTCTCATCGGTGACCCTACCCTCACCCAAAGGCTTCCATCCCTTGCCCACCGACGTGCCGTTGGTGACTTCTCTCTCTTTTATAGATATCTGCACGGGCACTGCTCAGAGGAGCTTTCCTCCATAATTCCCCCACCTGCTGCCCCCAGCAGATCTACCAGGGGAACAGAGCGAATGCACCCTTTTAATGTCCAGGTCACCAGACATAGAACATCTTGTTATGCCCGCTCTTTTGTCCCGAGGACTTCCAAGTTGTGGAATTCCTTGCCGGCACATGTTTTTCCTTCTCCCCCGAACCTCCAAACCTTCAAGTCCAGAATTAACAAGCTGCCTCTTTCCTCCTTGTCAACACCCACGGTACGATAGTATTTAGGCTGTAAGCCCTCGTGGTGTGTTGTTGACATTAAAAAAAAAAAAAAAAAGATTATTTGGTCTGATTCCCTGATCATCAATATCATACCCCAAATAATCAGTCCTAGTTTGTAAAAAGGTACATTTATTTCATCTTAAATCTAACACATTTTTGGTCATTAACATGAAACTAATATGTACCAAAATTCAGATCTGTAAGTTAAAAGGAAAAAAGTTATAGGCATTTAAAAAAATATATTTGGAATTTCCTCTTAAAAATCAAAGTCGCGATTTGACACGTCAAAGTTGACAACATTTAGGCAAAGAACCTGAAACGAATACGGGTTATGTAGAAAAAATGTCGCAACAAGAGTGTTTTACAAACCCTTAAGTTTCAGCTTCAGCCATCACTGTCCTTCATTTCACCAAAATGTTTCCAGAAATTTTATTTCAAATAGACCATTTCTCTGATGCTTTGGCTGTCGGTTTAGTTAAGTTTATGGTTTAACGGTCTATAATTTTTAGCTAATTTTCGTAGAAAACATTCGTTAATGAGGGGACCAGTGACTTGTGAATTTTATGAAGATTTCTTCAAATGAGCGCAAACTAGGCCCCCTAGAATCCATATCCGGGTTTAGTTTCAAGTTCTATCTGTTTACATATATACAGGGTGACGCATTTCTACGGTAAAGCTCAATATAATTGTTATTATACAAGATATGTGAAACAGTTGTAAACGTTAATTATGGGGTGTCTTGAGCTGCATCTTATAAAATTATTTTGACAATTACAGGCTGGCCCATAAGTTGGTGATACCTACATTTATTTTTTGAACACCCTTATATCGCAATTTTGCATTTTTTATCAAAATATGATGCATGTTTGTGAGAAAAAAATCGAGGCGCAAGTAGTGTGCTTTGGTAGAGAATTTTCATTAAATGCTTCAAATTTCAATAACTCAATTTGCTATTAACCCAAGGTTTGTTGGCTAGGAAACCAGTTATCTCGGAAACAGTTTATTATTGTCCATGCATACAAGATGTGCTCCTAACCTTGTTTATAGGAAAAATCTGCTAATATATCGATAATAGGTTATTTATTCATTCAAGGACACTTTTGAAGAATCCAATTTACCATCACATATTCTTAAAGAGCTGACTATCGTTTCACTAACAAAGTTAATATCGTCAGATGATGAAATATTATTATTATTATTATTATTATTATTATTATTATTATTATTATTATTATTATTATTCTTATTATTATTATTATTATTATTATTATTATTATTATTATTATTATTATTATTATTATTATTATTATTATTATTATTATTATTATTATTATTATTATTATTATTATTATTATTATTATTATTATTATTATTTACGATGCCGTCGAGTGAGGTAGACGATAAATCGAGAGCTCCTCAAAAACCGTGCAAGAGGTGTAAAAGTGTGGCCCGTACGGGTTTAAAATGTATCAAATGTGGTACAATAACACATAACCGATGTGCGGAGATATTAAAAACAATCGAAATAATTGATGATAAGACGATTATATGTTGTGAAAGTGAAATGTCTGGTGCAGAAAGTGTGGAAGATTTATCGAAGTCACAAAATGTAAACAGTGAATTGATTTATCAAAAAGAAATTAAATATCTTCAGGAACTTTTAAAGGCAAGAGACAAGATTATCAGTCAACAAGAAGAGATAATTGTTAATTTAAAAGAGAAGATCATTTTAATAAAGAATGATAAGCAGAATCAGAATATGAAGGGCTCCGTTCCAAATAAAATAAATATTGGTAGCGAAGAGCCAAATTATTCCAGGCCTCCACTGTTAGTACCCAAGGGTGTTGATTCGATAGATGGGGAAGGTACTTATCATTTGACTGATGGGGGTGCTTCCTTGATTTCTTCATACACACAGGTTATGTCTGCGAGCGTAAATAGCAATAAAAGTTTACAAAAAAATAAATCAAATGCAGAGTTTTTGGAGGCACCAAATGATACAGCAGATGATGGCTTCAAACAGGTAATTAATAGAAGGAAACAGAAAAAAAGACATGTCAATGTAGGGTCTGCAAAAAGTGAAGATACTTCGTTTGAAGGTGCTGTGGAAAAACAAAAAAAAGCGTGGTATTTCATTTCGCATGTGAAATCGTCGGTGACGGCTGATATAATAAAGAAATACATAGGAAGCAAAGTTATGTCCGATGGAGAGAACCTTGAAGTGAATGAGATACATACAAAATATGAAAGACAGGATAAATGCTTCCAGATAGGTGTCCCCTTTCAATATAAAGACATTTTATACAAGAATGAATTCTGGCCAAGTGGTGTTACATTTAGGAGGTTCCGGTTTCGCTGGGAGAGAAAAAGTGTGGATACTGCAGAGAAGCAAGATTTTTTAGAAGATGCAGTGCAGAATTGAACTTGAGCGAAGGAAACTCTGAATGTCAGAAAAATAAGGCAGAATTGTTTCATCAAAATATACAGAGTTTACGAGCAAAAACTCTCGAACTGGAAGTATTTATTGAAGACAAACAGCCTAGTGTCATAAGTTTGACTGAACACTGGTTGAAAAGGGATGAAATTCCCTATATAAAGAATTATTATATGTCCACCTGCTTTGCAAGAAGTGAGATGTCGCATGGGGGGTCCTGCATCTACATCCGAGATGACTACGAATCAAAAGCAAGCAAGGAATTAATGGAACTGGGCACAGAAAATACATTTGAGTTGAGCTGCTGTGAAATAGAGCAACTGAAAACTATAATAGTTTGTGTTTATCGGACACCAACTAGTGATTGTGAAGTTTTTATGGAAAAAATGACAGAAACTCTAGATATGCTAAGCAGAAAATCGCTAAAAAAATCAGTAGTGGTGTGCGGTGATTTTAACTTGAATTTTCTGGAGACAGAAGGCACAGAGGGAGCCAGAGTCAATTGCTTTGTCAATTTAATGACGTCCTATGGCTTTGGTCAAACTGTTCTTGAGCCAACTAGAATATCCCACAACAAGATCTCACTGATCGACAACATCTTTGTCAACCAACATCCAGTGCCTCAGAGTCGTGTCATCAATACAGCTCTGTCTGACCACATGGGACAAATGCTGGAAATAGGTAAGGACACTAGCAATAGCGAAAACGAAACAGTTAAGATAAAAAGGCAATATTCCGAGAAAGGAATCGAGAGATATGTAGAATACTTGTCAAACAATACTTGGGATGAAGTCTATAGAGGAGAAGATGCAAATAGGGCATATGACCATTTCTCTGAAATCATCTCTTCCTGTCTGAACACAGTCTTTCCGAAGAAAGAAGTACGGACCAGACAGAAAACATGTTGCTCATGGATTACGCCGGAAATACGTGCATCGTGTAAGACAAAAAGAACTTTATATACATTGATGATTAGGGGCAATGTCAGTAGAGAAAGCTACAATCAGTATCGTAGCTCTTTGAAAAGAGAAGTAGTTAAGGCCAAGAGACTGTCCCATGAAAAACGGATTGAGAACTCTGAGAATAAAATGAAAACAATGTGGCAACTTATAAATCACAGTACAGGGCGAAAACCTCCTCAAAATAGAACATTACTACAATGTATACATCATGGCGAAGGAGAGACGCAATGCTTAAATCAAGTCAATAGACTTTACATTGGAACAGGCTCAAGTTGTCCCAGGACGAGCTCTGGACAAAATGTTGCAGTGAACCAAAAAAATCTATTTTTTTACCCCACAGATTCCTCAGAAGTCTATAATACCATTATGAGTTTAAAAAACACAAGGTCGGTAGGTCATGACGAAATACCGGTAACTCTCTTGAAAAGAGCTGCATATATAATAGCGGAACCTCTTGCGCATATTATAAACTTAAGCATGTCGACAGGAGTATTTCCTGACCAACTGAAGTTAGCTGAAGTAGTGGCCTTATATAAAAAAGGAGATAGCTCAGACCCTCTTAATTACAGACAGATAGCCTTGCTTTCAAACATATCAAAAATATTTGAGAAGATCATAAACAAGAGACTCATGGCATTTTTTGAGACGAATAAACTGTTAACTGACTCACAGAATGCATACCGGAAAGGAAGGACAACCTCCCGAGCAGTGTATCAACTAATCTGTGAAATCTTTGAAGCTTTTAATGAGAGACAGGAAGTTGTGGGAGCTTTCTTGGATCTTAGTAAGGCTTTTGATTCAGTTGATCACGACATGTTGCTTGAGAAGCTTGAAAAATATGGGGTGACAGGTGTGACCTTATCATTGATAGCTTCCTACCTAAAAGGAAGAAGGCAGCGTGTCTCATGCCCTAGCAGCCTGAGTGGAAAGTTTGTCAGGTCAGATTATGAAACAGTAATAAGAGGAGTTCCACAAGGCTCCATACTAGGGCCCACACTTTTTATAATTTATACGAACGACCTGCCACAGTCATTAGTAAGCAGGGTAGGATTATATGCTGATGATACCTGTGTAATATTTCGGGACGTAAAGCAACACAGGCTACTTGATATGATATATGGTGAGTTTTGTGAATTAGAGTCCTGGTTCTCAAACAACAATCTGAAATTAAACATGGATAAAACCAACATGATAAGATTTAGTTCGGTGGCCATGTTTACTGATACACTGGAAATAAGGCTCAACAATACTGCAGTAAGTACCAACTGCCCCCTGAAAATGAGGGTGTCCACCAGGAACGTCCCATGGTGGAACGAGGACCTCAGGCAAAGGAGGACGCAGGTTCGTAAGCTGTTTAACGCGGCCAAAAGGTCGGGAGCATGGGATGAATATAGACAGGCCCTATCGACCTATAACAAAAGACTGAGGGACGCCAAGAAGGAGTCGTGGAGGAGGCACTGCGAAGAAGTGGAAAACACGTCCGAGAGTGCTCGACTACACAAGATCCTGTCTAAGGGCCCTCAGACTAACATAGGCTCCCTTAGAACACCCACGGGAGGCTTTACAAGCTCGGGGGAGGAAACTATGGAAATTTTACTCCAGACGCACTTCCCCGGCTGTAACATAATAAACCAATCACCTCCGGACTGGGAACACTCAGAAATAGAGGCGCCTTATAGGCGGGCATCTAGAGTAGACTGGACAGTCGCTAAAGAGGTGGTTACCTGGAGCAAAATCAGATGGGCCATTAACAGCTTTAAGCCATACAAATCGCCGGGATTTGATGGAATAATGCCCATCATGCTCCAACAGGGGATAGATATACTGGCGCCGGTGCTTACCCTCATTATGAGGGCCAGCCTGGCTCTGGGGTACATTCCGAGGGCATGGAGACTGGCCAGGGTTGTATTTATTCCTAAACCTGGGCGTCCAACAGACCAGGCAAAGTCCCTGAGGCCAATAAGTCTCACGTCCTTCTTGCTGAAAACAGTGGAAAAACTGCTCGACCGGCACATTAGGGGCGGTGTACTGGAAGCATATCCTCTACACTGCGGACAATATGCATACAGAGCAGGATTCTCAACAGAAACAGCACTGCACCAACTGGTGCTGAAACTGGAGAATACGCTGGAGAACAAGGAGGTGGCGCTGGGGGCCTTCCTAGACATAGAGGGGGCCTTTAGCAACACCTCGTTCGGATCGGTTCTGGCAGCTGCCCGGGAGCGTGGAATAGAGGAGACCTGCTGCAGGTGGATCGGTTCCATGCTCAGGGACAGGGCGGTGTTCACCTCACTCGCGGGAGGGACTCTGCTGGCGGGGGTCGCGGCGGGGTGTCCGCAGGGGAGCGTTCTGTCTCCCTTGCTCTGGTGTCTAGTCGTGGACGGCCTGCTGGGGAGGCTCTCGGGAGGGGGGTATGAGGTACAGGGCTATGCGGACGACATTGTCATCATAGTCCGAGGAAAGGTCACACAGGCAGTGTGGGAGCGTATGCAGACTGCACTGAAAGTGGTGGAAGGGTGGACGGTTGATCAAGGGCTCGGGGTGAGCCCCGAGAAAGCAACCGTCGTGCCGTTTACGAGGAGGAGGAAGTGTGAAAGCCACAGAACTCTCACTCTATACGGTAGGAGCGTTCCAATGGCCAGGGAGGTAAAATATCTTGGGGTCGTATTGGACTCTAAGCTAACCTGGAATGGTCACATTGGAAAAATACTGCGTAAGGCAGTCATGACCTTAGCCGTCACTAGGCGGCTATATGGAAAAACGTGGGGACTAAGACCTAGTATGGCCCACTGGCTGTACACAAGGGTGGTCAGACCATCGTTAACATATGCGGCACTGGTCTGGTGGCCTAAGGTGACACAATCCAGTGCCAAACAAAAACTAGGCAAGATCCAAAGGATGGCTTGCCTAGGCATCACAGGGGCCATGTCTTCAACCCCAACAGCCGCCATGGAGGTGTTGCTGGATCTACCCCCCCTACACTTCGTTATTATGGGAGAGGCCAGGCTAGGACTATACAGACTAGCCTGCAATGGTAGACTGAAGATCAACCCAGGCTTCAGGGGCCACTGCAAAATTCAGGAGATCGTGAAGGAACCCATGCTTGAAATGAGGTCAGACTTCGCGAGCCCGCGAATGTGCAGGGAAAACAACTTCACAGTGGAAATCCCTGATCGCGGGGCATGGCGGGAGGAGACACCGGGCATACCACGGGACGCGCTCGTCTGGTTCACGGACGGATCTGGCGGGGAGCGTGGGACGGGGGCAGGTGTTTACTCGGAAGGACCGAGGGTAAGTCACAGTATTTCCCTCGGAGCCCATGCAACGGTGTTTCAGGCCGAGATGTACGCCATCCTGCACTGTGTGCGGGAGAACAAGAGGAGGGGCTACACCAACAAGCGGATCCTCATAGCCACAGACAGCCAGGCAGCCCTTAAGGCACTAAGTAGCCCACGGGTAAATTCCTGGCTGGTGAGTGAGTGCCGAGACGAGACGAGCGACCTGGCTGGGCAGAATGAGGTGACCCTCATCTGGGTGCCGGGTCACTCGGGGGTCAAAGGCAATGAAGAAGCTGACAGTCTCGCAAAGAGGGGGTCAGCAGAACCATTTATGGGACCAGAACCGGCTCTGGGCGTGTCAAAGAGCACTGCCAGGGGAGCCATTAAGTCCTGGGTCAGAAACCAACACAAGGTGTACTGGGCGGACTGTCCAGGGCTCAGACATGGGAAGTCAATAATTGACGGACCCAGTTCAAAGAGAGCTGTGGAGCTGCTAAACCTTAGCAGAGGACAGCTCAGAAACACAACAGGTCTCTTGACGGGACACATGGCCGTCAAGAAACACCTACATAAAATGGGGCGGTTCGAAGGGGACCTCGCATGCAGACTCTGCGGCGAGGGGGAGGAATCAGCCCAGCACATCTTGTGCGAGTGTATAGCTCTGGACCGGAAAAGACAACTGATCTACGGTCACTCTAGACCGGAGACAGAGCAATATAAAACTTCACCCTACCAATCGCTGTGCAGACTAGTTCAAGGCACAGTGATTTTGGAATGGGTGGAGTAAGACTAGGGGTATGCACAATCAACCAAGGGTTGCGGTGCTATCGGGGCGGCAAGGCCGCGGACGAGCCCTGAGGGAACAAAAAAAAAAAAAAAAGTACAACTTAAAATTTTTGGGTTTGCATTTCGATGCGAGACTAGATTGGAAAGAGCATGCTTCTCAAGTAGTAAAAAAAATTTCTAAACTAACTTACATTCTGGGATCTGTAGCTTACTTGGTGACCAGGGAAGCAGCTCTAACAGCTTACTATGGGCTAGTGGAGTCTTGCATCCGATATGGTATAATTATATGGGGTGGTTCTGTGGAGGTAGGCAATGTCTTCCGAGCACAAAAAAAATGTATCAGGAGAATTTTTGGTTTGAAACCAACCGAAAGCTGCAGAGGCTATTTTATGTCGAGAAATATTCTCACCTACTACTCGCTGTATATCATTGAATGTGTCAAGTTTATGAAGGAAAATGGTGATCTGTTTGTTCATTATGAACAGCAGCATACTTACCCCTTGCGCAACAGAGATGACCTGATACAACCCCACACACGCCTGACTAGGTTGCAGAGAAATGCAAGGTACAATATTATAAAAATATTTAATCAGCTGCCCGTTGAGGTAAGACAGTTGCCCATGCCAAAGCTGAAAGCAAAGTTGCACAAATACTTGTTGCAAAAAGCCATCTACGATATGGATGAGTATTTCAATGCTACCGATCTGCAGCATATTTTGGTTTAGGCTCCCTCAAAACAAGGCCTTCTTATAATACAGTTTGTGTTTGGCGAGGTTTTTGTCTTTTTAGTTATTATAATTTCTTTATTATACATGTAATTTTATGTTTGTATTTTATATTTTACACTTTTTGTATACTTAATTATTATGTTTTTATTTATACATAGTTATTATTTTTACATGCAATTTTAATGTGTTTAATGTTTTTGTGTTTTATATTTTACAATTTTATATACCTATTTATATTTTATTTATACATAGTTTTTTTTCTATACATACAATTTAAATGTGTTTTAAAGTTTTGTATTTGATATTTTACACTTTTTGTATGATTGTGTATATATTAGTGAAAACTGGCTCTACGCCCAAGTGGGCATTTGTATCATATTTGAGTCAATAAAGATTATTATTATTATTATTATTATTATTATTATTATTATTATTATTATTATTATTATTACTATTATTATTATTATTATTATTATTATTATTATTATTATTATTATTATTATTATTATTATTATTATTATTATTAAAACAAAAACAAAATGGAAAGTCATAAAACAACAACACACAGAAAAAATGTCACCCAAAATTACAGACAATAAGACAAAAAAAGTAAAGGTCTTAAATGAAGCAAATAATATATTTTTGCACATGTGTCCAAATATCCAAGGTGCAAAACCTTTGCTAGATAAAATAGAAGTCAATGAGAAAAGTTTCTTTTTAACTCCAGTTACAGAAGATGAAATATATCATGTCATTATGGGACTGAAAAACACAACAGTAGAAGGATGGGATGAAATTCCTGTGGTGATTTTAAAGAAAAGTGCAGAGGTATTGTCGGCTCCATTATGCCATCTAATTAATAAAACTTTTGAAACAGGTATATTTCCAGACAACCTTAAAATAGCCAACGTACGCACCCTATACAAGAAAGGTAATACCACAGGCAACACAGAAGATCTTAAAAACTACAGACAGATAGCAATTTTACCAAACATATCAAAGATTTATGAGAAGGTATTACAAACACGAATTATGAAGTTTTTTGAACAAAACAATCTGCTTACGAAATACCAGTACGGCTTTAGAAGAGGGAAAAATACAATAAAATCAGCCTACAAAATAATATCCGCGGTGTATGATGCTTTTAATGATGCTCATGTGGTATATGGACTTTTCCTTGATTTAAGTAAGGCATTTGACTCGGTAAGGAATGATATACTGTTGCGCAAAACTAGAAAAATATGGTATTAGAGGTATTCCTTTGAAGCTTTTAAAATCTTATTTAGATAACAGGAAACAGAACTTAGTTGAGTATGGTGACAATGGCAAGAAAATAAGTTCCACATATGGAATCATAAATAAAGGAGTTCCCCAAGGTTCAATTTTGGGACCTTCCTTGTATATAATTTACACAAACGACCTGCCAAACTGGATAGATAAAAGGATCAACATGTATGCTGATGATACCGCAATTGTTTTTTCAGACCATAACCTCCCCAGACTTAATACTGACATACAAGTTTTGTCTAAAATACAGTATTGGTTCACGGTGAATAACCTGACACGGAATCTTCATAAAACAACGGTCATTGAGTTCAACACCAAAGCAAAGGGAGAAGAAAAAAAGAATATTTAACTGGAAGCTTCAAAATCCGTACCATTGGTATACTCAGCAAAGTTTCTTGAGTTAAAACTAGACGCGAAACTGGACTGGAAGGACCATATAGACGAATTGGCCAAGAAAATTTCAAAAAGCATGTACCCTTTAAGAACGCTCTCTAAAGCATCTTCTAAAGCTACAGTGATTACAGCTTATATAATGCATTGGTTGGATCTATATTGAGATATGGGATAATACTGTGGGGCGGTTCAGTAAATATGAATAAGCTGCTTTTAGCACAGAAAAGATGCATAAGATCAATGTTAAACCTGAAACAAGATCATAGTTGTAGAAGTTATTTTAAAGAAAATAATATACTTACCTGCTATGCCATTTATGTACTGGAGGCTTCACTTTTTGTGAAACAAAACATGGACATATTTTCTACAAATATACAAGATCACAACTACGAGCTACGTGGAAAACAAAATTTAAACCTGCCCAGAGCAAGAGTCACTCGGCTACAGAAAAATGCAAAATTTACTTTAATAAAAATTTACAACAAGATTCCAATAACAATCCGAGATGAAACAAACAAGCATTTTAAAAAAAGCTTAAAAAATATATTGGAACAGAATCCTATATATACCATGGAAGAATTTTTCAATATAAACTTTTAGTTTTGGATTTACTTTACTAGAAATGTGTTGTATAAAATATGGTTGTATTATATGTAGAATTTGTTTTGATTTATTTATATTGTACAAATGATAAGCTCAACACCCAACGGGTAATATAGTTCAATTGACTATATATATTGAGTTAATAAATGATATCTATCTATCCATTTATCTATCTATTATTATTATTATTATTATTATTATTATTATTATTATTATTATTATTATTATTATTATTATTATTATTTCATAATTATAATTGAGTGCAGAAAATATAGGAAAACACAATTTCGTACATCTAATTTATTTATTGCTTTTATTAACTAAAGCTTTTCTGTTTACAGATATAATAAAGCATGAAAAGGAGGACATGGCTACTAGTGGAAGAGAACCTGTCAAGGAAAGTAGTGGTCTAAACACACCCATGGAATATATAAAACAAGAGCAGGAGATCTGTGGAGATTACTCTAAATGTATTAAAGTTGAAAACAACGATGATGGTGTGTCAACTGACCAAAAGTTTATACTTTCCTGTGAATTTGAACATGATACGAAACTAGATGTGCAACCACAGGAATCTTCAATAAAATTGGAAATAGAAGAGCATGCTTTGGATAGTTCTGTATTATGTCAAGATTTAAAAGAAAAGAACTTGAATAAAAATGAAAGTTCTACTAATAATCTCAACCCCTGGGCCGCTTTAAAAAAACCTTACCAGTGTTCATTATGTGATGATGCAGGTGAAAAGAAAGATAATTTGTTAAATCATTTTAAATCGAGACACACAGGAGAAAAGTCTTATCAATGTTCATCATGTGATTATGCAAGTGTACAGAAACACAGTTTGTTAAATCATATTAAGTCAAGACACACAGGAGAAAAGTCTTATCAATGTTCATCTTGTGATTATGCAAGTGTACAGAAAAACCATTTGTTAAATCATATTAAGTCAAAACACACAGGAGAAAAGTCTTATCAATGTTCATCTTGCGATTATGCAAGTGTACAGAAACACACTTTGTTATATCATATTAAGTCAAAACACACAGGAGAAAAGCCTCATCAATGTTCATTATGTGATTATGCAAGTGTACAGAAACACAGTTTGGTAAGTCATATTAAGTCAAAACACACAGGAGAAAAGTCTTATCAATGTTTATCATGTGATTATGCAAGTGTGGGGAAACGGCAATTGTTAAGTCATATTAAGTCAAAACACACAGAAGAAAAGCCTTATCAATGTTCATCCTGTGATTATGCAAGTGTACAGAAATACCATTTGTTAAATCATATTAAGTCAAAGCACACAGAAGAAAAGCCTTATCAATGTTCATCTTGTGATTATGCAAGTGTACAAAAACACAGTTTGTTATATCATATTAAGTCAAAACACACAGGAGAAAAGCCACATCAATGTTCATTATGTGATTATGCAAGTGTGGAGAAAGTTGGATTATTAAACCACATTAAGTCAAAACACACAGGAGAAAAGTCTCATCAATGTTCATATTGTGATTATGCAAGTGTACACAAACAAAATTTGTCAAGTCATATTAAGTCAAAACATGCAGGAGAAAAGCCTCATCAATGTTCATCTTGTGATTATGCAAGTGTGGAAAAACGGCAATTGTCAAATCATATTATATCGAAACACACAGGAGAAAAGCCTTATCAATGTTCATTATGTGATTATGCAAGTGTACAGAAATACCATTTGTTAAATCATATTAAGTCAAAGCACACAGGAGAAAAGTCTTATCCATGTTCATCTTGTGATTATTCAAGTGTACAGAAACACAGTTTGTTATATCATATTAAGTCAAAACACACAGGAGAAAAGCCTCATCAATGTTCATTATGTGATTATACAAGTGTGGAAAAAGTTGCATTATTAAATCACATTAAGTCAAAACACACAGGAGAAAAGTCTTATCAATGTTCATCTTGTGATTATGCAAGTGTACACAAACAAAATTTGTTAACTCATATTAAGTCAAAACATACAGGAGAAAAGCCTCATCAATGTTCATTATGTGATTATGCAAGTGTACAGAAAGTTGCATTGTTAAATCATATTAAGTCAAAACACACAGGCTAAAAGCCTTATCAATATTCAGCTTGTGATTAGTTCAAGGAAAGATCGCTTCTTAAATCATATTGTATCGAAACACACGGGTGAAAAGTATTATCAATGTTCATCTTGTGAATATGCAAGTGTAAAGAAAGATAACTTCTTAAATCATATTAAATCAAAACACACAAGAGAAAAGCTTTATCAGTGTTCATCATGTGATTAAAAAATGTGTGAATGGTCTGACGACTGTAGCTATAAAAAAGTCTGGATGCAGTAAGTGCATTATGGAAGTGAGTTTTCATTAAAATGTTTCTAATAACAAATATGTCTCTCTCGTGCAAGCAGGCATCAATCTGTTTACCAGTATAGCCTATGTAGTAGAAACAATTTTCCATTTTTTATCAAAATAACTTATTGTTTGAAAATGTATAAAAAAATTCCGAAAATAAACTTTAAATGTTTCCGAGAAAACTGGTTTCCCAGCAAGAGACTCTTTTCACTTTTCAGAATTTATAAAGGATGTTACACTTCCAAATAATTATGTAATTGTTAGTCTTGATATTGTTTCACTTTTTACTAACATACCACTTCAACTCTTTAAAGATAGCATTCAGAAAAGATGGGTGTTTAAGAAGCGGAGGATATGTATAGGGCATAACTATCGTCGAACTAGGCGAATGTAGACATAGGTAACTGTATAATTGTAACTATATTAAAGTCACAAAACTCAACAATAATATTAAATAACAAACTGAATGAATTCTACACTCGGACTGTTTACATCGTGAATCTTAATTAAACAGTGTTTTTATGTTAACATAATTAAATCACAAGTGTCACGTCTTTACATTTTAAGCTATCTAAATTAACTGTCTTACTCTGACAAACTCATACTATCTTTTATGTTTACCAACAAATACTACTTATAGTGTTTTAATTAGTTTACGTCCTTGCTGATTTCAGCAGTCCAGCACTCTTTGTACACTGCACATTTACCTTGTTTACTATTTACATCACAATAAAATTGTTTCAATGCCAATGTTATAGATACAGTTTTGATCTACAATTATGTGCAATATTTACATTACTTAATGTAGATAATTTTCCTATAACGAACTTTACATATTATTTTAGTGTTTTTAACAATTATGTTTCTACGCCTACTACGGCCCTTCTGCAAACCTTTACTGTTCTCTGAACAATGGGTTTCTATTTCTCTAGAAACATCTATTCCAAAAAATACATTTCTTGATATAGTTGATTTTATTTTTAACTCTAGCCATTTTGTTTTTGAAAACTTATATTATAAACAAATTTTTGGAACTCTAATGGGTGCTTGTAACTCTACAATATGTTATAGAGGATTTACTTGAAACATGTATACCAAAATTAAATGTTAATATTTCTTTAAAAAAAAAATATGTTGACAACATTATTTGTAGTATTCCTCTAAATTCAATAACAAACATTTTAGATGTTGTTTAAGGGGCGGAGGATAACAGGGGATTTAAGTTGTCGAACTAGGCGATTTTAGACATAGTAACGATGTAATAAAACTTTAATACTCACTAAACTTAACAATGCGTACGAACTAACTTAACTTAATGAATTTTAAACCCGAACTCTGTACATAGTGAATCTTAATTGAACAGTCTCTTCAATGTTTATCAACAAATACTACTTATAGTTTTTAATCGGTTTACATCATACATAATTTGCCGACTTCAGCAGTCAGCATTCCTTGTACGCTGCAATTTTACCTTGTTTACTATTTACATAATGTAATCGTTTCAATGCCAATGTTATCGATACATTTTTGACCTACAATTATATGCAATATTTTTACATTACTTGGTGTAGATAATTTTCCTATAACTAACTTTATTTATAAATTGAATGT
Source organism: Tillus elongatus (assembly GCA_964006375.1). NCBI lineage: Eukaryota > Metazoa > Arthropoda > Insecta > Coleoptera > Cleridae > Tillus > Tillus elongatus. The sequence continues at coordinate 335,017,875 of OZ023262.1, read as the reverse complement.
TCTTAACAATTATGTTTCCACGCCTACTACTGCCCTTCTGCAAACCTCATTGTTCTCTGAACAGATGTTTATAATTCTTATAACCAGTTTATTAAATTTACATAGAATAGAAATCAGATAATAGTGTACCATTCCTAGATACAAAATTAACTAGAACAAACGATAACAACATAATTTTAGATTGGTATATAAAACCAACTAATTCTCAAAGGTATATTAACCCATTAGTGCATATAATCATAAAAATTTGATTTCTTTGTTTTTTTTTCAGTTTCAGTATGTCTGTAAATAGCATGCTTCAGTGAGTATAACAAATAATTTTTGTTTAGTTTTTTCTATAATGGGCGTCCGTTTTATCGGGCGCTATGCAATAGAGACTCAAAGGTAAGTTTCAATTTTATGAAATAAAGATTTATTTAAATAAGCCAGTTGTAACATGTCAAGTGTGACATGCCACACGCGTCAACGCCGTTTACTTTTAAAGCTTCTGAATCGACCCCTTTTATGACGTCAGCGTGCAAGTCCCTTCAGTGACGTCAAACTCTTCGGTCGATTCCTCTACCGCACTCAACTCGTAGAAACGTGCCTTCGTGCGAGCTGAATTTATGACCGATTTTCGATAAGCGAATCTTTAAATACGCGTGCGACACCTGCCAGGGCTCTCTCTTCTAAATCGACCTTAAAAGATGAAATATCACCATTAAATTTCAATCCGAGAGCAGCATGCTTAAATGGCACGCCGCTAGGGCAGGGTCCCCTCAACAACACCATTGTAAGTGAAGAGCCCCCTTGACATCACCGTTGGTAGGAAAGCACTTTTCAACCACACCGTTGGTAGGGAAGCACTCTTCAACCCCACCGTTGGTCAGGAGTCTCCGTCAACAACATCGTCAAGGAGGACCCCTCATAGCATCCTTTCTTGGAGGCTTTCAACACCACCGTTAGCAAGGACCCCAAGACAACATCAACAAGGAGTCTCCTTCAACAACATCGCCAAGGAGGACCCCTTCAACCTGAGGCTGAAAGTTAAGTACATTGCTGATCTGTGGCTTTCATTTTATTTTATAGAATGTGCTTCACAATGCATCCTTACAGTGTCACCAGTGCTTAAATCAAATATCTTTTCTTTCATATAATACATTAAACTTAACCAACTGCATTATATAGAGTCAATAATTTTTTAAATAAACTAATTTTATTCATAACGCCTGATTTTATTTGTACCATTAAAAACCAACCAACCGCTAGTGCCTGAACTCAAGCCCTGAGATGTTTTGTGTCATATATTATATTTATTACAGTTAAATATTTATTTTTCTTTATACTGTCCACACAAACAGTGGGGGCATTTATTAGAGTAAATATGATTTTACTTTATACTGGCGCCCAACGTGGGACCGAAGCCTAGATAGGCGTCTGGAACTCGTGGTTGGTGGTATGAGAGGTGCAGATGTCAGGTCAGGTCAGGTCAAGAAGCCATTCATTTACTGCTGATGCATCAAGGAAATAACAAAAAATAGGCCAATACCATTTTCTTTGTCTCATTCGTGTTCTATAACCAGCAATAAGCATATCTAGCTTATCTACCCCTCCCATTCCTTTGTTATAATTAGATATCATTTTTGGCTGAGGTACACTCTTTTTCCCCTTCTCCTCTCTGCTCCATCTAGTTGTGTTCATTACCAAATTAGTTTCAAAATTGGATGCTACTGTAACAATCTTATTATCGTTCTATTGTACCAGTGATAGATGCTCATTTGACATGAATCTATAGGCTCCATTTTTTTCTTTTGACCAATATTTTTTATCAGGAAATTTTTTTATTTTTTATTTATTTCAACTACACACCACGAGGGCTTATAGCCTAAATACTATCGTACCGTGGGTGTCAACGAGGAGGAAAGAGGCAACTTGTTAATTCTGGACTTGGAGGTTCGGAGGAGAAGGAAAAACATGCGCCGGCAAAGAATTCCACGACTTGGAAGTCCTCGGGACAAAAGAGCGGGCATAACAAGATGTCCTATGCCTGCTGACCTGGACAGTAAAAGTGTGCATTCGCTCTGTTCCCCTGGTAGATCTGCTGGAGGCAGCAGGTGGAGGAACTATGGATGAAAGCTCCTCTGAGCAGTGCCCGTGCAGATATCTATAAAAGAGAGAGAGAGAGGTCACCAACGGCACGTCGGTGGGCAAGGGATGGCAGCCTTTGGGTGAGGGTAGGGTCACCAATCAGACGTATAGCTGTCTTCTGAATGGAGTCCAGGATAGCGAGTGTAGAAGCGGCAGCAGCACCCTAGATGTGGGAGCAGTATTCGAGGTTTGGCCTTATTTGCGAAGTATATAAGGTATAGAGATTAGCTGGTGAAAAGTATTTGCGAGCCCGGAAGAGGAAACCTAATTTCTTAGCAGCCGCTTCTGCAATTGATGTGACATGTTGGTACCAATTGTGATTTCGATCCACAGAAATGCCAACAAGTGAAAATAATTCATTACTTTGAATAACTTGGTTGTTCATTGTGATGGGTCTAGGGCTGGTGTATCTTTTATGAGAAAGAAGGCAAGGCTGAGATTTGGTGGGGTTGAATTGTACAAGATTTCTACTTCCCCAGTCTAATATTTTTTGGAGATCCACAGAGACAGAACCCTCCATGAGTCTGCGATCCTCATCTAGTTGGGCTAAAGAGGCAGGCTTAGAATATTGTATATTTGAGTGGAGGGTGATGTCGTCCGCGTAACTGTGAACTGGGTTGGATGTGCTAGAGAGGAGGTCATTGATGTGGAGAAGAAACAAAGTAGGGGCTAAAGCTGAACCTTGAGGAACTCCTGCATTAATTGGATATGGTTTAGAGGAATGGCCATCCACGACAACAGAAATGCTCCAGTTGGAGAGGAAGTTTGCTGTCCAGGTACAGCGTTTTGGTGGTAGGCCTTAGGCCAGAAGTTTATTAAGCAGCGCTGCCTGCCAGATCTGGTCGAATGCTTTGGATATGTCTAGAGCGACAACCTGGGATTCACCCTGTAGTTCCATAGACTTGTTCCAAGAATGGGTGACAAAGGAAAGGAGGTCAGCAGTTGATCTGCGCTGACGGAATTAATACTGCCTGTCGTGGATTAGACTGTGTTTTTCAAGAAATTTTAGTAATTTGGTGTTTATATACGTTTCCATCACTTAAGAGATGACTGAAAGGAGAGAGATAGGCCTGTAGTTGCTAGGAAGTGCTTTGTATCCTTTCTTGGGGACGGGTTGTACTCGAGCAGTTTTCCAGTTACTAGGGAATATACCTTTATTGTAAGCTGTCTGAAACAGACAAGTCAGGGCAGGAGCAAGTTCTGGTGCGCATTTTTTGATAACAATTGCTGGGATCTCGTCAAGACTAGAGGTTTTCCTGGTATTAAGAGAATGGAGCATCTTTCGTACCTTTTTAGTTTTGAAAATGATATCCGTCATTTTATGCGCGACATTGGGGACTGTCAGTGGTTGAACATTTGGAGGTGGGTTGAGAGTATAATTGCCGGCGAACAACGAGGCAAAAAGTTCAGCCTTGCCCAGGGCGGTAGAAACAATTTCATCCCGAGACAAGAGGTGGGAACGTGCTCTTGCAGAAATTATTCCCAATAGATTTAGCAAGAGTCCAGAAGGGTTTGCTGCCCTTGGAGCTTAAGAGGACTTTGTTTTTGATGTGGTTATTAAACGAGTTTTTTGCCTCAGAAAGAATACCTTATAGCATTCAGGATTTGTAGTAAGAAGGAGATCCAAGCGATTTGAGCTATGTGTTGGGATGCGAGGAAAGTAAGTAGGTTGCTGAACCATATTGGCTAAAGAGTTGCTGACTGCAAAGGCCTCCGCTGCTCTCCTTTGTGGATCAGTTTTTGAAGATCCTAGCCATTCCTTATTATGGACATTGAAGTCACCAAGAATAGTGACCTCGGAGGAAGGGTATTCAGAAATCAGATGGTCGGTTTTTTCAGAAAGGTAGTCAAAGAGCTGGACAAAGTTGTTGTCGGAAGGTGACCGGTAAATGCAACAGATGAATTTAGTTGCAGCCCTGAGAGAGAGTTCAATCCAAAGTATGTATTTTCTTCCAGCTTCTAAATTGAGGAGTCTGGTGCAGGGTAGATTGCTATGGACGTATGCGCACACGCCACCTTCTAACCTATTCTGTCTGACGGTACCTGTAGCGCAAAAATTCTCTTTGGAAAAATGTTCCAACAAAGGAATGCTAGTAAAGTAGTTATCAAAATAAAGTTTGTGTCCTTTATTTGACTCAATTCCAGCTTTTTTCACCAACTCAGTAACAACATCACCTCCTAAGCCACATGTTCTTGCGATATCCGATTTGCCAGTGTATATATCAAATGCTACTAGGTATCCATTACTCGTACACAAGGCCCAATTCTTAAAACCAAATCTTATTGGCTTGCCTTTTATGTATTGCTTGGCGTAGTGTTTTCCGTAATATGGAATCATGCTCTCGTCTATAGACAAATGTTCTTCTAAACCACCATGCTCCCGGAAATTATTGTTGAGTTTCTCTATCAGGGGTCGGAGCTTATACAATCTATCATTATCACGACCGAGGTTATTGTTGAAATGGATACATTTAAGTATGAGCTCGAACATATTCAAGCGCATGATGTTCTGCAGAATATGTAGAATGTCATCATTTTTGTGCCAATACTTCGCTTGTTTGGATATGTTGCATACCCAGACAACAAGAATGCCCCTAACATTACATAAATCTCACTTTGTGTAACATATAGGAGAATATTTTTCTGTTGTGCATAATTGTTTGTTTAAACAACAATCTCTTCAATTAGGTTCTCGTCAGAAAATAATTTGAAGAAATCTACTGGCGTTTCAGCATTCTCTCTTTCGCTGAAGGACACCTTGCAACACAATCCAAAGTCATTGAAGAAAAGTCTAGAGCTTGCTCCCTCCACTGATGCTTGCGACGTTTTTTAGATACGCTTGTGGACCTTGGCATAGAAGACTACATTCTAGTTCGCAAAACTGCTAATGGAATATCATATTCTTCGTCAGATACATGGACCTCTGACTCTTGATCCCGCACAGTCCTACTTTGCAAATTGCCCACGGAAATATCACATTCTTCATTGGACTCTCTATCAGAGAAACGAAGTTCACATCCCTGGCGCAATATACCATCTGATATTGGCTGAGTTTTCATCATCAGAAATATCGCTATCTTCTTCTGTCTCAGCCCCTCTGTCTTCAGGCGGTTGTATGTAAATAGATGCACCTGAGAGTATGTCATCATCATTCTCTATCAGTTTTAATAATTCATGAAGGGATAATCTAGAAACGAGTAAAACATTGAAATTACTACATGAAGCGCTACCCTGCATAACGTCCGTTATAGCGGACGCCTGAGAAATTGCAATATTGCAGTTCAACTTTAATACATTTACATAAATCTATCATACAAGAGTAACCCTGAATATATTATCATCCCTTTCACAATGACAAAGTATAATCACCTTCACGAATAAAACAAATAATTAATATACTTACCCTCCATTTCTAGTACTGTATAAACTGGGATCCATTTCTAAGTAAAATAACAAAATCACTACCACTCACAATGCATTCAACGCTATATTTGGCATTCCTAGTAGTGATGGGAAAAACGGTTATTTTCTATTAACAGTTGAAGCCGTTAACGTTATTTAATAATAACTGTTTAAAATAACTGCTTCAGTTATTTATATGTTATTTTAAACTGGATAGTCGACCGATAGTATCCTACATTCCCAAAGCTGTGAGCGAGAGCGAGCACATTAGTATAAATGCATTGTATTTTTACCCCGTTATTTCACGTAGTGTATAAATCTCAAATTTTGTCGATATGAAAATGAAACAAAGGGTTAAGAAATTATAATAAGCGTGCCGTAAATCTTCTGCCACTCTGAAGTGAAACTTTTAGAAATCAGAAAGGAGTCTTCTATAAGTATTTACTTAGATGTTTTAGGAGTTATAAACTAGTCATTTCTAACAAATTTATTTTATGAGGGGTCTTTACGTAAATGTCAATGCCACAGCAAGAATCAATAAATATCATTATTTATCGCGTCTTGGGACGTTAGACGTTAGAACTTTTATTGCATTGCAAGGCAGCACTAGCTTCAACAAATAAATGCTTTATACACTACACAGGGAGAGGGAGTGATTCTAAGAACTCCATAACATAACGCAGCTCATAAAATTTCGGTAAAGAAATTTGCCTTTATTCTGTACATATGGTTTGTTATTACATTATGCTTTTATTCTTTAGTTCTCTAGTTACATTTTCGATATTCGGTTCACTGGTCATCTTTATCAGTACGCTTTTAAAAACTGTGCAAACAACAGCCAACAGTATAAAAAATTGAGTTTGAGTTTAAAAGTTAAAAAATAATAAAATTGGAAGATATATAGTATTTGTGGCGGTGGTTCCGACCGCAGTGTTTCCGTCAACACTACTCTATGTTTCTCTTGACAGCTAAACGTTGCGTTACGTTATTCGACAGCAAGCTGTCAAGAACTACGATATAAGAGACACCAGGGATCTCTCTCTCTCTCCTCGCTACCAACCGACACAGTGATCACACGTCTCTCCACGCTCGGTCAGTTATCTGTTATGTACTCATGTACTGTCTGTGATTGTTTTATAGTTAAATAGTTTATTCAGTTAGTGAAACAATAAAGTATATTAAATGTTTACGTATCGATTTAATATCAACAAGTGCAATTAACTTCCATATTGGTGACCCCGTGCCGCAAGCCGAAGATGCCCAGCCTGATGTTCCAGCCGACGTCGCCTTACTTCCACGCACGTGCCCATGCCTACAGAAAACGAATATCTAAACAGGTCAGTCCTTTCTAATTTAAAAATTATCTAATTTTTTTCACAATGGCCGAAGATTCTTCAAGCAGCAATATCATGGCAAGGGTTGCAATAAAATTACCTCCTATATGGAGACGTAACGTGAAAATCTGGCAAATGCAGGTTGACGCCCAGTTTGATATATCGCAGATCAGTTCTGAAAAGACAAAATTCAGTCATGTACTCGCTATACTCGATCCTGATGTCGCAGAGTCAATTTCAGATTTTTTTAACCCAACCATTATAATCAACCCCCTATTCAGATCTAATGACACGTCTTTTATTAGAATTTGAAGAGTCCGAAAGTCGCAAAATAAATAAACTTTTAACAGAATTAGAATTAGGCGACAGAAAACCATCGCAACTTTTACGCGAAATGAAGTTTTTAGCCGGTAGTCAGATTGGAGAGGATTTCCTTAAAATTTTATTTCTACAACGTTTACCAGTCAACGTTCGTTCAATTTTGGCTTTGAGCAACGATTCTCTAGAAAATTTGCGGGTTACAGCAGACAAAATCGTGGAATTTTCCGGAGATAAATACAACGTGGCTGAAATTCAGTCACGCGAGCCCGACAAGCTAGCATAGTTAGAAGCGCAATTAGAGAAGCTAACAGCATCAGTCAACGAATTGCGAACGCGTTCCCGATCTACCTTCCGAGAAAGACCCAAGCTTTCTCGAAATTCCATAACCGCAAATTCCTCAACCTCCACGTGTTGGTATCATGAACGATTTGGCAACAAAGCCAAACGTTGCATCCAACCTTGCAATTTTAAAGCAAAACGTGTCGGAAAACTAATAAGACACTCCCCCCACGCGGCAGGAGACGAGAGCCACCTAACACGCCGCCTTTTTATTTTTGATAGACGCTCCAATATGAAATCTCTAATCGACTCTGGAGCGGATATTTCAGTTATTCCACCCACTCACGACCAACGGAAATTTCAATCGAAACGTACCTTGTATGCTGCAAACGGGACCCCTATTCATACCTATGGCGAACAACTATAAGATTTGGATCTAGGTTTACGCCGTAGGTTCTGCTGGCCCTTCACACTTGCCGATATCAAGCAACCAATTATAGGCGCTGATTTTCTAGCAGAGTTTGCTTTACTTGTGGATATGAAACATAGACGTTTAATCGATACAAAGACAAACCTCTCTAAGGCCGGTGCTAACCCACCACCAGGATTTAATTCTAAAATTCATCTCGTAGACCCGACACACCAGTACTTCAAATTGCTACAGTAATTTTCTGACCTTTTTAAGGAAACTTCTTCTAGCAACCTTCAAGAGGTTGAGTTCTTCCATACTATAAGTACGGAAGGACCACCTGTCACTGCGAAAGCTAGAAGATTGCCCCCGGAAAAGCTAGCTCAAGCAAAGCTAGAATTCCAGCACATGATAAACTTGGGAATTTGCAGACCCTCCAAAAGTCCATGGTCAAGCCCCCTCCACATGGTGCAAAAAAAGGATGGCTCATGGAGACCATGTGGGGATTACCGAGTACTAAACGCTAAAACAATCCCAGACAAATATCCCATTCCAAATTTGTAGGATTTTAATGCCCAGTTAGAAGGCAAACGTATTTTTTCAAAATTAGATATCATTGGCGCTTTCCATCACATCCCAGTAGCACCTCAAGATATTCCCAAAACAGCAGTCATAACTCCATTTGGGTTATTCGAATTTGTTAAAACCCCATTTGGCCTTCGTAATTCAGCACAAACATTTCAAAGATATTTACATTCAATTTTAAGACATCTTGACTTTGCCTACTCCTATCTTGACGATATTCTCGTTGCATCAGCCTCCGAAAAAGAACATCAAGAGCATCTAGCAAAACTTTTTCAGACACTTCAAGAAAACGGAATCCGTATCAATTCATCTAAATGTGAATTCGGAGTGGCCGAAATTTCATTTTTAGGTTTTCGTGTAAATAAATCTGGATTATTTCCACTTCCTGAACGCATCAAAGCTATTACCGACCTACCTCTTCCCGATACCATTGAAAAACTCAGAAGATTTCTAGTTCTCATAAATTTCTACCGTCGTTCCCTTCCACGTGCTGCGGAAATTCAGCAACCACTATTCGACCTCTGCCAGAAACCCAAAAAACGCGACAAACGTAAAATCAAGTGGACTCCTCAGACTCGAGAAGCATTCGAACGTTTGAAAGAGGCACTAAAAAACGCTACACTAATAGCTCATCCGTCTTCTTCGCTACCACTGATTCTCCATGTCGGTGCTTCTGATTATGCCGTAGGTGCTTCCCTCCAACAACTACGTGATCAAACACTAGAACCCCTAGGTTTCTACTCTAAAAAGCTTACTTCAGCCCAAAAATCTTACAGCACCTACGATCGCGAACTTCTAGCCGCTTATCAAGCAGTTAAATACTTTAGATATACCCTAGAAGGTCGTCACTTCACTATTTATACGGACCACAAACCTTTGACATACGCTTTTGAACAACGCGTCGATAAAGCATCTCCAAGGCAACTACGACATTTAGTCTTCCTAGGTCAATTTACCACAGACATTCGCTACATACCAGGTCCTACAAACATTCCCGCAGACTATTGTTCTCGCATTTAAACAATTTCACTTTCTTCCACTGTGTCACTCCAAGAAATTGCGCGAGCTCAGTCATCTTGTGAGGAACTCAAACACCTTCTGTAGTCTAAATCTTCCTCATACAAATTTCAAAACATGCCTCTTGACAACGGATTGAATCTTATTTGCGATTCTTCTTCAAAGAAACTTCGCCCATTCATTCCGCTCAAATTTCGCCGAAAGATTTTCGATTCTATCCATAATTTATCTCACCCAGGCATATCAGCTTCAGTCGATCTGGTCCAGGATAGATTTTGTTGGCCCAAATTGAAACGCGATGTATCTCTTTGGTCTAAAACTTGCATTCCCTGCCAGAAAGTCAAGATATGGAGACACACTCCCAGTGCCATTGGACAATACACCCCAGCCATGAGAAGATTCTCGCATATAAATGTTGACATTGTGGGACCATTACCGCCATCACAAGGTCAACGCTATCTGTTAACAATAATAGACAGATTTTCTCGATGGCCCGAAGCAATTCCATTGTCAGATATTACAGCAGAAACAGTAGCGAACACTATTTTATCATGCTGGATCTCTCGTTTCGGTGTTCCGCAATACATCCCCACAGACAGAGGTAAACAATTCGATTGTCACCTTTTCACATACCTCACTAAAACACTAGGTGCAAACCACATCAAGACCACAACTTACCACCCAGCAGCAAATGGTGTAATCGAGAGATGGCATAGAGCTCTGAAACAGGCCTTGAAAGACGAAAACTGGGTCGCTAAATTGCCAATTGTGTTACTAGGACTCAGATCGTACATAATTCCAGAATATCGCTCAACACCCGCTGAAATAGTCTACGGAGAATCAATCAAACTTCCCACCGACTTTTTCAACAACACACAAGCTCGTGATGTCCCACCACTTATATCTCAGCTAAAAGAAGACATAAGGAAACTTCGACCAGTACCTTTTAAACATCATACTGCAAAAAAGGTATTTGTCCATCCTAAGCTTATGGAAGCTCCTTTTGTTTTTGTTCGCATTGATATTCCGCGAAAAACCCTCGAACCAGTTTATGACGGCCCCTTTGAAGTGTTATCCCGAACTGACAAAGTCTTCAAAATCAAGAAATCACACGGAGAAGAGACAATTTCTGTTGACCGTCTTAAACCCGCATTCATTCTTTGTGATAACGAACAGACAACTTTCCAGCCTCAGAGACATCCTAGTGAAACTGAAAGTGACAGTGAAAGTCCAACACCTAGTGAAACTGAAAGTGACAGTGAAGTTCCCGTTCCCGTTCAAACTACACGCCATGGACGTAGAGTTCGATTTCCACAAAGATACTTGAACTAATAGCGTTGCCACTGAGAGGGGAGTATGTGGCGGTGGTTCCGACCGCAGTGTTTCCGTCAACACTACTCTATGTTTCTGCATAAATACTCTTGACAGTTAAACGTTGCGTTACGTTATGCGACAGCTAGCTGTCAAGAAATACCGCATATAAGATACACCAGGCGATCTCTCTCTCCTCGCTACCAACCGCTACAGTGAACACACGTCCTCTACGCTCGGTCAGTTATCTGTTATGTACTCGTGTACTGTTGTGATTGTTTTATAGTTAAATGTATCATATAGTTTATTCAGTTAGTGAAATAATAAAGTATATTAAATGTTTACGTATGGATTTAATATCAACAAGTGCAATCAACATCCATATATATATATATATATATATATATATATATATATATATATATATATATATATATATATATATATATATATATATATATAGAAACGAGTATATAAGTATTCTCTTATTGTGTATAAAGTTTTGTATCTTGAAAAAAAGTTCATTTCATGACCTGACCTGACCGCTGGCCCTTACCCTGAATTTTACAGTTATTCTGCTAATAACGAGTTGAATTCTAGCGAATTTTTTTTACATATTATGAATTTTTTTTCAACCAGTTTGTTCTCTCTGTACTCCATGATAATTGAACGTCAAAAAAGCATTGTCTGCTTACTTAATTTATTTTATAAAACTGGTAAACTACGAACCTAAACAAAATTATCATAAATATAATAATATAATAGGTATTGCGTTTTACGCAGTCGTCTCAAGGTCGGGTTTTTCATCGTCTAATTAATGTACGGTAATTACCTCAAATACGGTAATTTGAAATGGGCGACTCCAGCTGTTGGCAACCCTGCTGACTGACAGACAGTTAAAGTTAAAGCTAAGCTGAACATAAACTGCTAAAAGCTAAGCTAAGCTAAAGTCAAGGGGCATAGAACAATAGCAATATTAAGTATCATTACCACAGAACACTCCCTATAGAAGTTTCACCAAAATGGAGCTAACGTGGACTTTATTAGGGCTCTAGTTCGTACATCGCATATAGTAGATGTCGCTAGTAGTGCTACAATTCTACTGAACAAGCTGTTCAGTGCGCCATTTTATCATACATTCAAAATTCAAATGTTTTGAATGCAAAAAAGTTTTTGTTCGCTTCTAGTTTTTTCATTGTATAATTATAATACAAGTTTGTTGCTAAACGTTTCTTTTAATTAAGTTTTACCTATACTAACTTTTAGTGGATACTTTACAGTGATTTCATGGTTCGTCTGTTTTGTGTTTTAGAGGTGCGTTTTTTTGTGAATCAAAATATGATTGTTATCATAAGCTTTGTGTTTAAACAATCATGTAATTTCAATTCTATTTTCAGTTTTCTTATCAAAAAAGCAAGGTGCTTTCATAGTTCAAGGTGTTTTGGTGAAACATAATTACAACTGTTTTAGTTTTCAGACAAGTTTATAACGTTTTAGTAGTTCATAGGTTATAAGTAAATAACGTTTTCTTACAGAAGCTTTGTGGATATAAATATACCAACCAAGAAAACGATTTATTGTTAATTGTGTTCCGGGGTGCCTGGAATTATTTTGCAAAAGACATCGTTTTTCGTTGAAATCATCTGAAGACCATTTTGATGACTGGGTGAAAGCTGTACAAAACAATAAGATGCTTGGTTTATATCCACAAGCCATTTACGATAGATTTTATATTTGTGATCGTCATTTTGTTGATGAGGACAAAGTACCTGAAATAAGAAGAGGCCTGAAAATAACTGCTGTTCCCATATTACATCTTCCTTTGAGTAAGTATTCATATATTTTAAAGTGCAAATAAAAATTTCTATTTCTATTTATACAACATCTTAGAAGTAAACAATGGATCGGGTGGATTCGGAAGGCGACCAGAAAGCCCGATAGTGTACATTGTTGTCAGATGAATATTACCAAGTGTCATTTTAAATAAAGAAGGAAATTAAAGGGTGCACAAATGTTTTTCTAATAAATGACAATATGACGTCATTTATACATACCCTAAAAGAAGGAAAAACCAACCTTGCCATACATTGTGATCATGTGAGCATATAAATGTAATAGTGTACAAGCACCAGACTGCTGTAATATACCTACCTATCGATAAGGAATGGCAATATATACTTTATCTTACTTTCAGAATTAAAATGGTTTTTAAATAAATGTACTAGGAATACTGTTCTAGGTTTTTAAATAAATGTAAAAGTAATACTGTTCTAATAAAACAAGTGTATTTTATCTTGTTTGATTTTCCATTAATCATATCGATAGTAAAAACGGATGCTGCAAGTGTTAGAAGGTTCAAATTGCCAATTATTTTTTCCTATGATTGCAAAGCTTAAAACAGGCATATGTGTGTTATTAAAACATAACTTGTTTTTCTATTACTATAAAAATCATTTAAAAAATTATTTGACTAATTTAATCTCTTTACTGGCAGTGGTATAAAATTAAATAGAATTTATTTGGATTTGTCAAATTAAAATGAAATCAAATTTCCCGCGTGTGACTATAATTCATCGCATCCGCCAGAGGCGCTGCAATATTGTTCAAAACGTCAGCATTGGCGTTTCCCTTCTATAGTGGAGATGTTCTGTGATCATTACTTATTATAATTATAATAATAAGTGAATATTTAACTTGTGTTTTACTATATTTCAATCTGGATTTGAAATGGATTTCTGCACTTAATATTATAATTAGGGCACAGTCTATAAATTTATTATAAACGTGTTTTCCCACAACCTGAACTAAAGCTGTGCTGGTCAGTCAGGTGAGAAATTTTTTTTTGTATGCTCTGGCCTGGCCGCGAGGTGAACTCATTTAGCCACCAGGTAGGCTAGTTAAATTTATACTGTTTTTATTTTATATTAACTTGTTCTTACTTAATAAGTTATTTCGATACGATTGTAGGCCTTATATCACAGCAATGATTATTAAATTATCACCGACTAAAAATGTTAAGTTTGTCAGGAGACAGGACCCTGCTCTGAAAATCTGGTGGCAAATTAAGTGGAACGCAAACCACATTTTTTCCATCGTTTCTAACAGTATATTTATCATTTATATGATTTATGCTGTGACATCGATCCTTCATATGTTTAATTTAACTTTAGCTAACATCCCATTTCAGTGTTCGGTATATTTGCAACAATACAAGTTGTCCTTCCAGCGTTTGAATTCGACCGTAGTTTATTAATTTTTATGTTTCAATGTTATTAATGTTCTTTTGTCATAAGGTATATCTCTATAATCTAAGCTGGGAATCCGACTGTTTAATTAAAACAAAGCATTGTTTAATCTATTTGTAACAATATTATGCATAAATTTCATCATTTTGCACTCCTACATATGAACTTTAACTATTCCAGATCTCACACTCCTCTTTGCAAGCAAGGTGCTTAAAAATGGGTACAAAGTTTTTTATTCACTCATTAATATTTATTAATATTTATTTATTTATGGTATCAGTACTAAGTATTGATACCATAACTTAGTTTTACAGTTATTTGGATTTATTATCTAAATATTATGTGCATTCTTCATACAGACTTGGAGATTACTTCTTTGGCTTCACTGTTCGATTTCATTTCTGTAGGTGAAGGACGTAGCCAGTGCGTTAGCTAACTGGAGCAAGTGGCCCTTATGCATTCTGGAAGTTCTAGCATGTTCTTCAACATTTCTGTGACTAGTTTAGCTGCTTGACAGCATTCTCAGACAGATTAAAATTGAATTAGTACGAAATCATGACAACTACAAATAAAGATCGGTTGCTATGTTATGATACGATGTTTTGATTAAAAAATGTTTATCAAATTGAAAATAAAATGAAACACAGATGACAGATGAGGCTTTCAAAATGTCTATGTGATGTATGTCAATATTTAACATAAAAATAGAACTAGCCTATAATAACTATGTTAACAGTTATAACAATAAAATAACTAAACAATAACAGTATAAAAGCAGTCTCTATACAACGAAAATATCGACATACATCAGCTCATTATGTTATTAGAACTTTTTTGAAATAATAGTTGAATTTATTTTTGTTTGACTTATTTAATTAAAGAGAAGAATATCCAAGAAAGGGGAATTCATTAAATCAGTTCTCTTGTTTAAAAGAAGGTAGCTATTGTCGTGTGTGTGCTTTTTGACTTCTAAAGCTTCAAAAAAGTCTAGTTTACGTTTGTCATTATAAAAATGTAGTGGTTGTATGCGGTTATTTACTGTAGGTCTATGTTCTGTATCAATAATATGTTTTGCAAATGTAGATTTGTCAGCGTGGTTATTTCTAAATGCAGAAATATGTTCTTTGTATCGGGTGTTAAAATTTCTAGAAGTTTGACCTATGTAGATTGCGTTACAATGTGTACCGGGTGGCCAATTAAGCGAGGTAAGCGGATATATCTCGGAAACCGTTTACCATAGAGCTTTGTGGAACAAATATCTTTAGTCAATGTGGCCAAGAGAAATCGTTGGAAATTATTTTCAAGTTCGTCAGATGGCCGCTAGGGGGCGTAACACCACGAGTAAATGGAGAAAATAGGATATCTCAGTAATATGTCCAAATAGACTATTGAAAATACCTGCAAATAAATTTCGTGTGTATCACCAACAATTTCTGTTTTAACTATTTTTCTCTAACTCTTCAGATAAAGTGGTGGGGGTAAGGCAAACATTGATTAGGAAAAAATGCAATAACTCGGGATCGCCTCATTGGAAAATATTGAACTTTTTTTTTTTTTTTTTTTACTTCCCTCAGGGCTCGTCCTCGGCCTTGCCGCCCCGATAGCACCTTGAGTGTCATTTAAAATAGTATTTCTTGCCCTATCAACTGCATTGCAAGCCATGTCTTTGTTATTGTTACTGTAATCACTAGATGGCGCTTTTTTAAAATTTAACACATTTTATGATTTTTCTCAAGAAACCTAAATACAATGATATAAATATTACTACATAGATAGAAAGAGGACTAAACGCCAAAGCAAGTGGTGAAAATTCCAAGTCTCTATCTTTTGTTTAGCCGGAGATATTAATGAGAAACTGGAATTTAAACAAAACACTTTCAGCATTGACTAATTTAAAGATTGAAAACAGAAATTTATTAATTTGCAAATATAGTTTTATAGTTTTTTGTTAAAAATAAGACTTATTTACGCATTCCTAACGGAATTATAACTTATTCGTTCGGTCCAATAATTATACTCTAAAACTGAAATAGGTAGGCTTTGGAAAAAAGACAAAACTTTAAAGAAACGTCAAATTAGTTCCTCTGAGTTCTTTCGTGTATAATTTAAATATAAAACATGTTGTTTAGAAATGATGAAGCCGTTGATATGATTGGTGTTTACTTTGAGTGCTTTCAAAATGCGGCAGTTGCTGAAAGAGTGTATGCAATGCGGTATCCGAATCGCTACCATTACAACAGAAGAGTC
This sequence comes from Tillus elongatus, assembly GCA_964006375.1. Taxonomy (NCBI): domain Eukaryota; kingdom Metazoa; phylum Arthropoda; class Insecta; order Coleoptera; family Cleridae; genus Tillus; species Tillus elongatus. Next base: position 335,001,598 of record OZ023262.1, on the reverse strand, counting down.
TTTCCTCGCTTGATGCAAAACTTACGTGAAACTGGAAGCTTAAGCGGCCCGGTGCTGCGGAGACTCCTTTTGCCAGAACTGAAGAAAATATTATCAATGTTTTGGCATATATAGAATTTAATCCTCACGTTAGCACAAGAACATTGCATCTTGACTTGGGAATATCACGGACCACCATCCAAACTATTTTAAAAGAGTATAGGTAAGCTTATTATTTCGTGAAATTCAAAATAGTTAATTGTTATTTATCTCACAGGGATCATAATGACGGTTGTGAAAATGATCAGACGACAGTCGTAAAAATTATGATATGATAACATGACATGTTACCATAATGATCGTTTATGATCCGAGTAAGATACAAAACTTTATCTGCTGGCATTCATTAAAACTTAAGACGCTTAAAAGATTTGGATTTTATTTGCAATACGATGAAACTGACATTTTTTTACTTAATTTCATTGGTGTGAATGTCGCGTTTGTTTGTCTTTATTATTGAATTAGTTAGCCAAAGATTCGTGTTTTGTTTCTCGTTATAGTAGCAGTAGTGCTATAGTGAATCTCATTATCGCACTATGGGCTGTTCACCCAAGCTAGACAGTTACATCATCAACCACCAAAATCTTCGCATATCAATAACAAGTATGTTTTCTCGAATTTAGTTGATTTTTGGTATATGATTACTATTTTACTCAAAGTCTATTGACAGCATTGAAATTACCGCAACTGTTGAACTTTCAACGTAGTAACAGTTAAGCTTTATGGATTGTTGATGACGTAACTGTCTAGCTTAAGTGAACGCCCCTTGCGGTATAATGAACAGCTTTATGTTACTTATATCCGATAACATAATGCATCTATTATGTCAGCAGATAAACATATTTTTATTACAATGTCTTTTTGAATATATAATGATACTTATTTTGATTTTAAATTACACCCTTATCATATTGTTATAAATCAAGCGCTGAATGAGCTGGATTATGATCGGAGGCTGGATCATTGCCATTGGCCTTTAGACATGATCAATGAAAATCCTAATTTTTTAATGCAAGTTCTTTGGATGGACGAGGCTACTTTTCATAGTGACGGTAATGTGAATTTGCATAATATGCATTATTGGTCTACTGAGAACCCCCACTGGATGCAAGAAGTTCAACATCAAGGACGTTGGAGTTTTAATGTATGGTGTGGTGTAATAGGAGGTACAATTATTGGACCCTATTTCTTTGACCAGTCTTTTACTGGTAACATCTTCTTGGAGTTTCTAAGAAATGATTTGCCAGTTTTATTGGAAGATGTGCCCCTTGAAACCAGGCAAAATGTGTTTCTGCAGCTTGATGGTTGTCCAGCACATTTTTCAATTAATGTGAGAGAACATCTCGATGAGACGTATTCAGGCCGATGGATAGGAAGAGGAAGCATATTTCCCTGGCCAGCGAGGTCACCTGACTTAACATACTTAGACTTTTATTTGTGGGGACGAATAAAGGACCTTGTCTTCCAAACAAAGCCTACGAGCAAGGAAGATATGAAGAATGGAGTCCGAAATGCAATTCGTAGTCTGTCAACAGCGGAAGTGGAAGCTGCCGTTTTTTCTACCCGAAATAGGCTCGACCAGTGTGTAGAACGTGACAGCAGACGCTTTGAGCATTTAAGGAGACACTAGAGTGCTTATCGTTTAGAATTACATACAGAGAGAAGGAAATATTTTGTTTTAGGTTTCAGTTACAGTTTTTCATTAATATCTCCGGTTAAACAAAAGTTAGAGATTTGGGATTTTCACCACTTGCTTTGGCCTTTAGTCCTCTTTCTATCTATGTAGTAATATTTATATCAATGTATTTAGGTTTCTTGAGAAAAATCATAAAATGTGTTAAATTTTTAAAAAGCGCCATCTAGTGATTACAGTAACAATAACAAAGACATGGCTTGCAATGTAGTTGATAGAGAAAGAAATACTCTTTTAAATGACACTAAGTTCAATATTTTCCAATGAGGCGATCCAGAGATATTGCATTTTTTCCTAATCAATGTTTGCCTTACCCCCACCACTTTATCTGAAGAGTTAGAGAAAAATAGTCAAAACAGAAATTGTTGGTGATACACACGAAATTTATTTGCAGGTATTTTCAATACATAGATATTACTGAGATATCCTATTTTTTCCATTTCCTCTTGGTGTCACGCCCCCTAACGGGCATCTGACGAACTTGAAAATAATTTCCAACGATTTTTCTTGGTCACATTTACTAAAGATATTTTTTTCCCAAAAGCTCTATGGTGAACGGTTTCCGAGATACAGCCGCTCACCTCGCTTAATTGGCCACCCTGTACAAGCTAATTTATAAACTCCAGCTTTTGTCAGGAAACAAGATTTTTCTTTAGCGTTAAATAGTAAATCACGCGTCGTGTTGTAAGATTTAAAAGCTACCTTTGTATTTGTACAGGTGTTTAAAATTTTTGAAATGTTTTCCGAAACGGTTCCAAAATAAGCTATCGAAACACACCTGCTGTTGTCTTTTTGTCTCTAGTATTTGGATAAATTAAATTAATCACTAATTTGTATTCTTTTCTCTCTATCATTTTATCTATTATTTTAAGAGAGTAGCCATTATTAAATGCTGTTTGCTTAATTATTGAAAATTCTTTTTCAAAATTGTTTTGTGACATAGGTATTGAAAATGCACGATGTATTATAGAATGATAGGCTGATAGCTTTTGTGAAAAAGGGTGACATGAATCGTATGGTATGGTTGTGTCAGTGTAAGTTGGTTTCCTATATATTGAAAAGTCAATGAATTATTTTCTAACTTTCTAATTGTTAAGTGTAAAAAAATTATGCAACTGTTATTTTCTTCTTCTAAGGTAAACTTAATATTTGTGTGAAAGTTATTAATAAAATTCCAAAATTCAGTTAATTCTGTATGACTACTTTGAAAACATGCTAAAATATCATCTAAGTATCTGTACCAAAAGACAATATTATGCGAAAGTTCTGATGTTAAAATTTGGTTTTCTAAGTTTTATATTTATTTTACTTATTTTGACCCCTGAGTCTACCCCTGAAATACTTAGCATTCCTCCGGAATCACCCTGTATGTTTATAAACATAAAATTGTAACACTGAAACTGACCCCGGATATGGGTTCTAGTGGTCCTAATTCGCGTTCATTTCAGTAAAGTTTTTCAAAATTCAAAAGTCGCGATCTCTCCATTAGTAATTTTTTTCTACGAAAATCCACTAAAAAGGTTTAGTGTCAGATCATTTCTATGAAAATTCACTACTATAATGTATTCGCTGCGCCTAGACTTTTAAAATTCGCCTTTCTTTGGGGGGGGGGGGTGGTCCTCCATCCCCTGGAATTCTGCGTGGATACAATGTGATGTACTACCCTGTTTCAGTAGCTTTCTAAATGAACAGACTGTGTCTTTTGTGGAAAAAGAGCGGTTGATGGGAGGTGCTGTCGGTTGGTAGTCCACCTTCTCCTGGACTTCTGACGGAGGTACATTGTGATGTGGTTTCCCTTTCCCATAACCTTTTAATTGGAGGACCCGGGGCCTTTTGGGGAGAAACAGGAGGTTGTTTGGTAGGGGGTACCTCTTTCCTCACTATTTCTGTATCATGCTTTTTTGAGGCTACGTTTTTCGCTCTTTTTCTTCTTGTTTCCCCGCCCAGCACTCCCATTCGCTTTAGGTTCTGTAACTTTATTGGGTGTTAAAAGAACAACAATTATATTATCGTCCATGCATACAAGAGGTGCTCCTAACCTTGTTTCTGGGGAAAATCTGCAAGTATATCGATAATAGACTATTCATTCATTCAAGTACACTTTTGAAGAGCCCAATTTACCATCACATATTCTTAAAGAGCTGACGATCGTTTCACTAACAAAGTTAGCGTCATCAGGTGATGAAATACTATTATTCTTATTCCATAATGATAATTGAGTGCAGATGTCAATTTGATAGAAATGTAGGAAAACACAATTTTGTAACATGTAATTTATTTGTTGATTTTATTAACTAAAGCCTTTCTGTTTACAGATATAATAAAGACTGAAAAGGAGGACATGGCTAGTAGTGGAAGAGAACCTGACAAGGAAAGTAGTTGTCTAAACACACCCATGGAATATATAAAACAAGAGCAGGAGATTTGTGGAGATTACTGTAACATTATTAAAGTTGAAAAAGACGATGATGTTGTATCTACTAATCAAAAGTTTATACTTTCCTGTGAATTCAAACATGACACGAAATTAAATCTGCAACAACAGGAATCTTCAATAAAATTGGAAATAGAAGAGCATGCTTTGGATAGTTCTGTATTATCTGAAGATTCAAAAGAAGAGAAGAAATTGTTAAATCATTATAAGTCAAAACACACAGGAGAAAAGTCTTTTCAATGTTCATCTTGTGATTATGCAAGTGTAAAGAAACAGTATTTGTTAAATCATATTAAATCGAAACACACAGGACAAAAGTCTTATCAATGTTCATCTTGTGATTATGCAAGTGTACAGAAATACAATTTGTTAAGTCATATTAAGTCAAAACACACAGGAGAAAAACCTTATCAATGTTCATTATGTGATTATGCAAGTGTAAAGAAACAGTATTTGTTAAATCATATTAAATCGAAACACACAGGACAAAAGTCTTATCAATGTTCATCTTGTGATTATGCAAGTGTACAGAAATACAATTTGTTAAGTCATATTAAGTCAAAACACACAGGAGAAAAGCCTCATCAGTGTTCATTATGTGATTATGCAAGTGTACAAAAACACGTTTTGTTAAGGCACATTAAATCAAAACACACGGGAGAAAAACCTTATCAATGTTCATTGTGTGATTATGCAAGTGTGGGGAAACAGCAATTGTTATATCACATAAAATCAAAACACACAAAAGAAAAGTCTTATCAATGTTCATCTTGTGATTATGCAAGTGTACAGAAAGGCCATTTGTTAAATCATATTAAGTCAAAACACACAGGAGAAAAGTCTTATCAATGTTTATTATGTGATTATGCAAGTGTACAAAAACACGTTTTGTTAAGGCACATTAAATCAAAACACACAGGAGAAAAACCTTATCAATGTTCATTGTGTGATTATGCAAGTGTGGGGAAACAGCAATTGTTATATCACATAAAATCAAAACACACAAAAGAAAAGTCTTATCAATGTTCATCTTGTGATTATGCAAGTGTACAGAAAGGCCAATTGTTAAGTCATATTAAGTCAAAACACAGAGGAGAAAAGTCTTATCAATGTTCATCTTGTGATTATGCAAGTGTACAGAAAGGCCAATTGTTAAGTCATATTAAGTCAAAACACACAGGAGAAAAGTCTCATCAATGTTCATCTTGTGATTATGCAAGTGTACAGAAAGGCCAATTGTTATATCATATTAAGTCAAAACACACAGGAGAAAAGTCTCATCAATGTTCATTATGTGATTATGCAAGTGTGGAGAAACGGCATTTGTTAAATCATATTAAATCAAGACACACAGAAGAAAAGCCTCATCAATGTTCATTATGTGATTTTGCAAGTGTGTACAGAAGCAGTTTGTTAAATCATATTAAATCAAAACACACAGGAGAAAAACCTTATCAATGTTCATTATGTGATTATGCAAGTGTGGAGAAACATCATTTGTTAAATCATATTAAGTCAAAACACACAGGAAAAAAGCCTCATCAATGTTCATTATGTAGTTATGCAAGTGTATACAAACCACACTTGTTAAGCCATATTAAATCAAAACACACAGGAGAAAAGCCTCACCAATGTTCATTATGTGATTATGCAAGTGTGAAGAAACATTATTTGTTAAATCATATTAAGTCAAAACACACAGGAGAAAAGTCTCATCAATGTTCATTATGTGATTATACAAGTGTGGAGAAAGTTGCATTATTAAATCATATTAAATCAAAACACACAGGAGAAAAGCCTCATCAATGTTCATCATGTAGTTATGCAAGTGTATACAAACCACACTTGCTAAGCCATATTAAATCAAAACACACAGGAGAAAAGCCTCATCAATGTTCATTATGTGATTATGCAAGTGTGGAGAAAGTTGCATTATTGAATCATATTAAATCAAAACACACAGGAGAAAAGCCTCACCAATGTTCATTATGTGATTATGCAAGTGTGAAGAAACATTATTTGTTAAATCATATTAAGTCAAAACACACAGGAGAAAAGTCTCATCAATGTTCATTATGTGATTATGCAAGTGTACAAAAACAAGATTTGTTAAGGCATATTAAATCAAAACACAGGAGAAAAGCCTCATCAATGTTCATCTTGTGATTATGCAAGTGTAAAGAAACACAGTTTGTTATATCATGTTAAATCAAAACACACAGGAGAAAAGCCTCATCAATGTTCATCTTGTGATTATGCAAGTGTACAGAAACATGGTTTGTTACTTCATATTAAGTCAAAACACACAGGAGAAAAGCCTCATCAGTGTTCATTATGTGATTATGCAAGTGTACAAAAACCCGATTTGTTAAGGCATATTAAATCAAAACACACAGGAGAAAAACCTTATCAATGTTCATTATGTGATTATGCAAGTGGCAGGAAACATCATTTGTTAAATCATATTAAATCGAAACACACAGGACAAAAGTCTTATCAATGTTCATCCTGTGATTATGCAAATGTGGAAAAACGGCAGTTGAAGTCAAAACACAGAGGAGAAGAGTCTTATCAATGTTCATCCTGTGACTATGCAAGTGTAAAGAAAGTTAACTTGTTAAATCATATTAAATCAAAACACACAAGGGAAAAGCTTTATCAATGCTAATCATGTGATTAAAAAATGTGTGAATGGTCTGACGACCACAGCTATAAAGTGCCACACACACACACACGTCATGTGATTATGCCCAAGTGGAGAAACGGTAATTATTAAATCAGAACATATATCATTCATGACAGAATAACTACATAAGATATGGTAATCATTTGTTGTTTCTGGGTCATAACGTTATGTGATGAGTGTAAGCAGAAAAAAGTCTGGAGGCAGCAAGTGCGTCATAGTAGCAAATTTTCATAAGTTTTGTAATACATAGCGCAACTTATCTTATCTCTTAAGCATATCGTTGTACCTGTTTGAACTTATTTATGTCAAGTTTAAGTAGCTGATATTTATAAACAATTCACTCCAGAGTATCTGAATGTTTTTCTATAAATTCAATATGATTAGTCACTTGAATCATGTGACATTCTGTAGATTTGTTTGGATACTCTATTCAACTTTATACCACTGTTCAGAGAACCATGGCAACTGCAGAAGGGCAGTAGAAACACATGAAAAACATAATTATTAAGATCAGTAAAATCACAAGTGAAATCAGTATTAAGAAATCTATCTAAACTAAGGAATGTAAATATTGTAATAATTAGAGGTCAACGTTGTATGGATAACATTGGCATTGAAGCGATTGCATTTGTTATGTCAACAGTAAACAAACGCAAATTAGCAAACGTGCAAGGTATCGAGAAATGATGGAGTCGGCAATTCGGAAGGTCGGAAACTAATTAAGAATACTATAAATATTGTTTATTGATATACATTAAGATACTGTTGAATTAAAAGTCATCATGTCACAATCTACGTAAGTTCATTTTTGTTAGTTAATAATATTACTGTTAAGTTTTGTGAGATAATATAGTTATCAATATCCCGTTACCTATGTCTATATATGTGCCTAGTTCGACGATTTTATCCCTATAATTATCCTACGCTCCCTTAACATGGTCCTTCGAAGCCAAGAGTTGTTGAAGAAGATAGTCCTTCGACGAAAAAGAACCAGTGCCAGTGAAAATACAGTGCTCACTTAAACCTTATCAAATATCCTTTAACCCAAGTCTCCAAATACCCTTTATTTTAGTGAAAATAATCAGGGCAGTACCAGAAGAAGGTCAGTTCCAATAAAGCAAATAAACAGGACAGAAGAGTCCGGGGCAGTACCAGAAGAAGGTCAGTTCCAATAAAGTAAATAAACAGGACAGAAGAGTCCGCGGCAGTACCAGAAGAAGGTCAGTTCCAATAAAACAAATAAACAGGACAGAAGAGTCCGGGGCAGCACCAAAAGAAGGTCAGTTCCAATATAGCAACAAAACAGAAGCAGACAGGGCAGTACCGAAAAGAAGGTCAGTTCCAGTAAAGCAGATACAGGGTCAAAGACAACAATACAGGGTTAAAGACAATAGATAGGTCACAGGCAACCAGTAAGCAGAATCAAAGAAGAACTAAGCATCAGACAAGGTAACAAAGCCACAAAATTTATTAAATCAAATAAAACCAAGGAAGCATAATGGAAGAAGTCAATAACCTAGCAGTAGCCGAGGAGGCAATAGGTAAATCAATGAATAATTTACTAACAAATATGAAAAAAGAACCAATAAATAGAAGAACACTTGAAGGGTTCGAAAAAAAGGAAAATTTATTACAAAAAGAGTGGACCAAAGCTATAGCAAACAACAGACAATTTAGAAGCATTAGGGCCACTAGAACACCCTTATTATGAGCCAAGATATTTTGAACAAATGGAGAAAGTTCATAATGATATCAAAAAATACATACAAGCAATGAAACTACGATTACAAGCTGAATTTGAAGAAGGTTCGGCAGAAGAAACTTCAAATATGTATCTTCCGAAATTACTAAGAGAAGAGAAGAATGGTATGGAAAAAATGGAAACTCCAGAATTCACAAGATTAACGAAAATACAGAAAATTATGGTAAACGAGCTCAATCAGCTACTGGAGGAGGCAGAAAGGATGGACAAAGACAATATACTCGCCAGGTACGAAAGCATGATGAATAAAATAGATAAACAATGGGACAAAATTGAAGACAATAGGTTTCAAATAAAAATACTAACAGAATCAGAAAGAGCAAAGCAAAGGTACCAGAACGCCATAGACAAGCTGTCAAAATCAATTAAAAATCAAAAACAACCAAAGTCAGAGCAAAATAGCAACCAACTACCAAAGATAAAAATACCAATCTTCACAGGGAAATATGAAGAATGGACAACATTTCAAGAGCTATTCCGAAAGGTAATAGATTCAGATAAGTCCTTATCGAACATTGTAAAAATGCAATAGTTAAAAACCCAAGTAAAAGGCGAAGCTAGCAGAACGATACAACATTTCCAGATAAGCGAAGCAAATTATAAAGCAGCATGGGAACAGTTGAACGAAATGTATAACAACAAAAGACTAATAGTATCCAAATTAGTCGAAAAAATTATAGAAACGCCCATCATAACTTATGAGTTAGCAGAAAAATTAAAAAACCTTTACAATACCATCAAAGAATGCTTAGAAGCACTAAAAACAATGAGCATCGACACAAGTTCATGGGACCCAATAGTAATTCATATAATTATGAAAAAATGGGACTCAAGAACGAGCGAGTTATATGAAGCAACAATAAGAAATCCAATGGAAGTTCAAAAGTTAGAAGAATTGTTATCGTTCCTGCGCACAAGATTCCAGAATATAGAGGCATCTAAAAGATCAGGAAGATATACACAGTACAATGAAGAACCAGGAAAGAATTTCAAACAAAGCCCTCAGTATGAAAATCCTAGAATATCATGTAAATATTGCAAATAAGTTATCATGTAATAATAGATTGTGGAAAATCTAAATCATTACAGCAAAATGATAACAACAATTTCTAAGAAAAAATGAGCTATGTTCAATCTGCTTAAAACACAGCTCAAAAGATAAATGTTTTTCACCCATTAAATACAAGATTTGTCAACTCAAACACAACACGCTACTACATAGAAGCAGCAATGACAGGAGATATCACCGCTTTACAAAAGAAGCCATAGAGGTCAAGTCAATTGTAAATGTTCAAAACAATCTTATCAGTATTATCAACAGCAAGGTCAAGACGGCGACAGGGCAGTACCAACACTTGAGAGCACTGGTAGACTCAGGCTCTCAAGGGGCATTTATAACAGATCAAGCTGCAAAAATATTGGGCCTACCATTTAAGAGAGTTGAAACACAAATATCTGGGCTTGGAGGAGGAGAGAAGAAATCAAACTATAAAGTAGATATACAGTGTGCTCTTCGTTTTTCAAGCCATTTCAGTATGAATACAGAAGCGATTGTGATACAAAAAATCACATCAGCAATGCCAAGTAGAACCTTCGAGGTAGACATAGAAACCTGGAAGAATTATATCCTAGCTGACCCTACATTTAACAGAACGGGACCAATAGATATTTTGTTAGGAACCAAAGAATTCTGACAAATATTGCTAGCAGGATTGAGAAAAACAGACGACAGGCTTATGAGCCAGAATACAGAACTGGGATATATAATCTGTTAAGGGAGTGTAGGATAATTATAGGGATAAAATCGTCGAACTAGGCACATATATAGACATAGGTAACGGGATATTGATAACTATATTATCTCACAAAACTTAACAGTAATATTATTAACTAACAAAAATGAACTTACGTAGATTGTGACATGATGACTTTTAATTCAACAGTATCTTAATGTATATCAATAAACAATATTTATAGTATTCCTAATTAGTTTCCGACCTTCCGAATTGCCGACTCCATCATTTCTCGATACCTTGCACGTTTGCTAATTTGCGTTTGTTTACTGTTGACATAACAAATGCAATCGCTTCAATGCCAATGTTATCCATACAACGTTGACCTCTAATTATTACAATATTTACATTCCTTAGTTTAGATAGATTTCTTAATACTGATTTCACTTGTGATTTTACTGATCTTAATAATTATGTTTTTCATGTGTTTCTACTTTTTTTTTTTTTTTTTTTTTTATGACAACAACACACCACGAGGGCTTACAGCCTAAATACTATCGTACCGTGGGTGTTGACAAGGAGGAAAGAGGCAGCTTGTTAATTCTGGACTTGAAGGTTTGGAGGTTCGGAGGAGAAGGAAAAACATGTGCCGGCAAGGAATTCCACAACTTGGAAGTTCTCGGGACAAAAGAGCGGGCATAACAAGATGTTCTATGTCTGGTGACCTGGACATGAAAAGGGTGCATTCGCTCTGTTCCCCTGGTAGATCTGCTGGGGACAGCAGGTGGGGGAATTATGGAGGAAAGCTCCTCTGAGCAGTGCCCGTGAAGATATCTATAAAAGAGAGAGAGGTCACCAACGGCACGTCGGTGGGCAAGGGATGGAAGCCTTTGGGTGAGGGTAGGGTCACCGATGAGACGTATAGCTCTCTTTTGAATGGAGTCCAGGATAGCGAGTGTAGAAGCGGCAGCTGCACCCCAGATGTGGGAGCAGTATTCGAGGTTTGGCCTTATTTGTGAAGTGTATAAGGTATAGAGATTAGTTGGTGAAAAGTATTTGCGAGCCCGGAAGAGGAAACCCAATTTCTTAGCAGCCGCTTCTGCAATTGATGTAACATGTTGGTGCCAATTAAGATTTCGATCCACAGAAATGCCAACAAGAGAGAAGGACTCATTACTTTGAATAATTTGGTTGTTCATTGTGATGGGTCTAGGGCTGCTGTATCTCTTGTGAGAAAGAAAGCAAGACTTAGTTTTGGTGGGGTTGAATTGTACAAGATTTCTACTTCCCCAGTCTAATATTTTTTGGAGGTCCACGGAGACAGAACCCTCCATGAATCTGCGATCCTCATCTAATTGGGCTAAAGAGACAGGCTTAGAATATTGTATATTTGAGTGGAGGGTGCTGTCGTCCGCGTAACTGTGAACTGGGTTGGATGTGCTAGAGAGGAGGTCATTGATGTGGAGAAGAAACAAAGTAGGGGCTAAAGCTGAACCTTGAACTCCTGCATTAATTGGATACAGTTTAGAGGAATGGCCATCCACAACAACAGATATGCTCCTGTTGGAGAGGAAATTTGCTGTCCAGGTACAAAGTTTTGGTGGTAGGCCATAGGCCGGAAGTTTATTAAGCAGCGCTGCGTGCCAGACCTGGTCGAATGCTTTGGATATGTCTAGAGCAACAATCTGGGATTCACCGTGTTGTTCCATAGACTTGTTCCAAGAATGGGTGACAAAGGAAAGGAGGTCGGCAGTCGATCTGCGCTGACGGAATCCATACTGCCTGTCGTGGATGAGACTGTGTTTTTCAAGGAATTTTAGTAGTTCGGTGTTCATATACTGCCCTTCTGCAGTTGCCATGGTTCTCTGAACAACCACCAAGAAATCTCCTTTTCTAATAACAACAAATATCATTCATGGCATCTTTCAACTTCTGTTCAATTTTATTCTGGAAAAATTTGGATGACATTAATTCAACAAAACCAAACTGTTGTGTGTGGCTAGATGCAGCAATTGGCAGAGGACATTTCATAGACATAGACAGCTGTCACAACGACAGGTAGTGGTTCGTAGGCGACACTACGACATGCGCCAAGAGTCAGGTAATAAGCGAGTAAATGATGAATGATACTGTGAATAAAAGTAAAAGTAGAATGCGATGTTTTATTGCAGAAATTGGTAAAGTAAAACACAACACAAACTTTGGAACATTGAATATGTAATTTAATAGCAATATGTGAGGTAAATTTCTTAAACATGAATTGACGAGTTTCAAAGATACAGTATTTTCGAGAAGAAAATTTGCAATTTTCCATGAAATGACTTTACTCTCAGAACTGGCCAACAAAATTAGTTTCTGGAAAAAATTTACCAGTGTAATGAAACAAATCAGAAGTCTCTATTGCACATATATCGTTAAAATTTTATGGCATTGTTTCTTGTAATAGTGTTAACTTAGTTGTTTTGTGTATTTTTTATTCTATATATTAATTTTTGTACTCTTACTCTTCATTTGGTGTTATTCCCGTTGAGTTATGTATAAATAAATAATAGTGTATACTGCACATTTTTTTTTAAATTTCGACAACACACCAAGAGGGCTTACAGCCTAAATACTATCGTACCGTGGGTGTCGACAAGGAGGAAAGAGGCAACTTGTTAATTCTGGACTTGAAGGTTCGGAGGAGAAGGAAAAACATGTGCCGGCAAAGAATTCCATAGCTTGGAAGTCTTCGGGACAAAAGAGCGGGCATAACAGGATGTTCTATGTCTGGAGACCTGGACAGTAAAAGGGTGCATTCGCTCTGTTCCCCTGGTAGATCTGTTGGGGGCAGCAGGTGGAGGAAGTATGGAAGAAAGCTCCTCTGAGCAGTGCCCATGCAGATATCTATAAAAAAAAGAGAGAGAGAGGTCACCAACGGCACGTCGGTGGACAAGGGATGGCAGCCTTTGGGTAAGTGTAGGGTCACCGATGAGACGTATAGCTCTCTTCTGAATGGAGTCCAGGATAGCGAGTGTAGAAGCGGCACCCCAGATGTGGGAGCAGTATTCGAGGTTTGGCCTTATTTGTGAAGTATATAAGGTATAGAGATCAGCTGGTGAAAAGTATTTGCGAGCCCGAAAGAGGAAGCCTAATTTCTTAGCAGCCGATTCTGCAATTGAAGTGACATGTTGGTGCCAATTGAGACCTCGATCCACAGAAATGCCAACAAGTGAAAATAACTCATTACTTTGGATAACTTGGTTGTTCATTGTGATGGGTCTAGGGCCGGTGTAACTCTAATGAGTAAGACAGCAAGACTGAGTTTTGGTGGGCTTGAATTGTACAAGATTTCTACTTCCCCAGTCTAATATTCTTTGGAGATCCACGGAGACAGAATCCTCCATGAGTCTGCGATCCTCATCTAGTTGGGCTAAAGAAACAGGCTTAGGATGTTGTATATTTGAGTGGAGGGTGCTGTCGTCCGTGTAACTGTGAATTGGGTTGGATGTGCTAGAGAGGAGGTCATTGATGTGGAGAAGAAACAAAGTAGTGGCTAAAGCTGAACCTTGAGGAACTCCTGCATTAATTGGATATAGTTTAGAGGAATGGCCATCCACGACAACAGAAATGCTCCGGTTGGAGAGGAAATTTGCTGTCCAGGTACAGAGTTTTGGTGGTAGGCCATAGGCCGGGAGTTTATTAAGCAGTGCTGCGTGCCAGACCTGGTCGAATGCTTTGGATATATCTAGAGCGACAATCTGGGATTCACCGTGTAGTTCCATAGACTTGTACCAAGAATCGGTGACAGAGGAAAGGAGGTCGGCAGTTGATCTGCGCTGACGGAATCCATACTGCCTATTGTGAATTAGACTGTGTTTTTCAAGAAATTTTAGTAATTCGGTGTTTATATACTTTTCCATCACTTTAGAGACGACTGAAAGGAGAGAAATAGGCCTGTAGTTGCTAGGAAGCGCTTTGGATCCTTTCTTGGGGACGGGTTGTACTCGAGCAGTTTTCCAATTACTGGGGAATATGCCTCTATTGTAAGATGTCTGAAACAGACGAGTCAGGACAGGAGCAAGTTCTGGTGCGCATTTTTTGAGAACAATTGCTGGGATATCGTCAAGAGGCCAGAGGCTTTCTTGGTATTAAGAGAAGAGAGCATCTTTCGTACCTTTTTAGTTTTGAAAATGATATCTGTCATTTTGTGCGCGACATTGGGGACTGTTGGTGCTTGAACATTTGGAGGTGGGTTGAGAGTAGAATTGGCGGCGAATAACGAGGCAAAAAGTTCAGCCTTGCCCAGGGCGGTAGAAACAATTTCGTCCCCTGAGACAAGAGGTGGAGACGTGCTCTTGCAGAAATTATTCCCAATAGATTTAGCAAGAGTCCAGAAGGGTTTGCTGCCGTTGGAGCTTGAGAGCACTTTGTTTTTGATGTGGTTATTAAACGAGTTAATTAAACTTTTTCAGACACTTCAAGACAACGGCATCCGTATCAATTCATCTAAATGTGAATTGGGAGTGGCCGAAATTTCATTTTTAGGTTTTCGTGTAAATAAATCTGGATTATTTCCACTTCCTGAACGCATCAAAGCTATTACCGACCTACCTCTTCCCGATACCATTGAAAAACTCAGAAGATTTCTAGGTCTTATAAATTTCTACCGTCGTTCTCTTCCACGTGCTGCGGAAATTCAGCAACCACTATTCGACCTCTTCCACAATCCCAAAAAACGCGACAAACGTAAAATCGAGTGGACTCCTCAGACTCGAGAAACATTCGAACGTTTGAAAGAGGCACTAAAAAACGCTACACTAATAGCTCATCCGTCTTCTTCGCTACCACTGATTCTCCATGTCGATGCTTTTGATTATGCCGTAGGCGCTTCCCTCCAACAACTACGTGATCAAACACTAGACCCCCTAGGTTTCTACTCTAAAAAGCTTACTTCAGCCCAAAAATCTTACAGCACCTACGATCGCGAACTTCTAGCCGCTTATCAAGCAGTTAAATACTTTAGATATACCCTAGAAGGTCGCCACTTCACTATTTATACGGACCACAAACCTTTGACATACGCTTTTGAACAACGCGTCGATAAAGCATCTCCAAGGCAACTACGACATTTAGACTTCCTAGGTCAATTTACCACAGACATTCGCTACATACCAGGTCCTACAAACATTCCCGCAGACTATTGTTCTCGCATTGAAACAATTTCACTTTCTTCCACTGTGTCACTCCAAGAAATTGCGCAAGCTCAGTCATCTTGTGAGGAACTCAAACACCTTCTGCAGTCTAAATCTTCCTCATACAAATTTCAAAACATATCTCTTGACAACGGATTGAATCTTATTTGCGATTATTATTCAAAGAAACTTCGCCCATTCATTCCGCTCAAATTTCGCCGAAAGATTTTCGATTCTATCCACAATTTATCTCACCCAGGTATATCAGCTTCAGTCGATCTGGTCCAGGATAGATTTTGTTGGCCCAAATTGAAACGTGATGTATCTCTTTGGTCTAAAACTTGCATTCCCTGCCAGAAAGTCAAGATATGGAGACACACTTCCAGTGCCATTGGACAATACACCCCAGCCATGAGAAGATTCTCGCATATAAATGTTGACATTGTGGGACCATTACCACCATCACAAGGTCAATGCTATCTGTTAACAATAATAGACAGATTTTCTCGATGGCCCGAAGCAATTCCATTGTCAGATATTACAGCCGAAACAGTAGCGAACACTATTTTATCATGCTGGATCTCTCGTTTCGGTGTTCCGCAATACATCACCACAGACAGAGGTAAACAATTCGATTGGCACCTTTTCACACACCTCACTAAAACACTAGGTGCAGACCACATCAAGACCACAGCTTACCACCCAGCAGCAAATGGTGTAATCGAGAGATGGCATAGAGTTCTGAAACAGGCCTTGAAAGCTCATATGGACGAAAACTGGGTCGCTAAATTGCCAGTTGTGTTACTAGGACTCAGATCGTACATAATTCCAGAATATCGCTCAACACCCGCTGAAATAGTCTACGGAGAATAAATCAAACTTCCCACCGACTTTTTCAACAGCACACAAGCTCATGATGTTCCACCACTTATTTCTCAGCTGAAAGAAGACATAAGGAAACTTCGACCAGTACCTTTTAAACATCATACTACAAAAAAGGTATTTGTCCATCCTAAGCTTATGGAAGCTCTTTTTGTTTTTGTTTGCATTGATATTCCGCGAAAAACCCTCGAACCAGTTTATGACGGCCCCTTTGAAGTGTTATCCCGAACTGACAAAGTCTTCACAATCAAGAAATCACACGGAGAAGAGACAATTTCTGTTGACCGTCTTAAACCCGCATTCATTCTTTGTGATAACGAACAGACAACTTTCCAGCCTCAGAGACATCCTAGTGAAACTGAAAGTGACAGTGAAAGTCCAACACCTAGTGAAACTGAAAGTGACAGTGAAGTTCCCGTTCCCGTTCAAACTACACGCCATGGACGTAGAGTTCAATTTCCACGAAGATACTTGAACTAATAGCGTTGCCACTGAGAGGGGAGTATGTGGCGGTGGTTCCGACCGCAGTGTTTCCGTCAACACTACTCTATGTTTTTGCATTTGACAGCTAAACGTTGCGTTACGTTATGCGACAGTCAGCTGTCAGGAAATACCGCATATAAGATACACCAGCCGCTCTCTCTCTCTCTCTCTCTCTCTCTCTCTCTCTCTCTCTCTCTCTCCTCGCTACCAACCGACAGTGAACACACGTCTCTCCACGCTCGGTCAGTTATCTGTTATGTACTGTTGTGATTGTTTTATAGTTAAATGTATCATATAGTTTATTCAGTTAGTGAAATAATAAAGTATATTAAATGTTTACGTATGGATTTAATATCAACAAGTTCAATTAACATCTATATATATATACCATTCTAGGAGCGTAATATAATTACTAATGATTTACATGATCTAATAATTTATTCCTCCTTTTTGGTGATGGGTTGGATACGTCATTTCGTCTTCCTTCTGGTGTCTCTCCTCCATGTTGTCTTGTGGTTGCTTCCCCTGCTGAATGAGTTGAAGAACTGTCTCTGCTTTGCTTGCAGAGCTCTTCCCACTCCACAAAATCCAGCCACGCAGATCCTGAGTCGTTTTGGTGTGCTTTACCATTGACCCTTGACTGAACTTGACCACGCAGCGGCCATTGATTGGTTGTTACTATGTGCCCTGCGTGTACTTTCTTCCTCTTGAGCTTGCATCTAAATATGTGCTTCCATTGGCGAACATGCACCTTATACCCATATACCCTGTACTTTTGCTCTGTTCGTGAGCCCTCCATTTTCACTGGATGGCCCTTGTATACTTTGTGGCCTCTGCCCATTTTTGCTTGTCCTTGCTTCTGACCTCCATACACCACCCCAGTGTGTGTAAATCCCTGGATGGTTGTACTTCTTACTGCTCTTACTTTATACCTCAACTGTTTCATGGTTTCTTTCTTGGACGCATTGGTCAAACCATTAACTTTTACCTTTGATGTGGTCGCTGTTTTTCCCCCCTTGGTTGACTCATCTAAAATTTGGGAATTTTGAGCTTCGCAACCATTTTTGATTTGTTGCTGGACCATTTTCTATAAATTTCTTTATTTTCTATCTTTGTTTCTATTGGGACTCTTTCTATATGTAATACTGCTTGTTTTACTTTTTGTACTTCTTTCTTCCTCTTTAATAACTTGCTCTCTCTACTTACATTAGTTTTCTTCGCCGCTGATTTGGCTCCAGATATGAGATTATCTGGATAACTTTTTAAATTAACTCTTTCCTGCTCGTCTTTGGCTTCCTCTATCTCTGGTATTTCTTTACTTAACTTTAAATTAAATATTTCTTGCTTGTCTGTGGCTTCTTCTACTTCTGGTATCTCTTTACTTGAGTTTAAATTAAATATTTCTTGCTCGTTTTTGGCTTCTTCTACTTCTGGCATTTCTTTGCTTAAATTTAAATTAAATCTTTCATGATTGCTTCTATAACTTCTGGTATTTCTTTACTTAAATTTAAATTAAATCTTTCATGATTGCTTCTTGCTTCTTCAACTTCTGGTATTTCTTTACTTAAATTTAAATTAAATCTTTCATGATTGCTTCTTGCTTCTTCAACTTCTGGTATTTCTTTACTTAAATTTAAATTAAATCTTTCTTGCTCGTTTTTTGACGCTGTTTTTGCGTAGAGTTCCTCAACTGTTGAATCTATTGTCTTCTGGACTCGTTCTTGGCATGCTGTCCCTTCCTTGAACTTGCCTATGAAGATTGCTAATTTGACTGCTGGAAACTGTGAATAGCGGTCTGTTTGTTTGTCAATTGCTCTTTTCAGCTTGACCATGGCGTTATTATACCATTGGCTTAGCGTAAAATGAGCTTTTTCATTAAGAAAAATTCGCACATAGAGAGCTCACGATGAAAAGCTTTTGAAAAAAAATCTTCAGTTCAAGGCTAATTTGGGTCCCTAGAACCCAAAATCAAGGTCCGTTGAAATTTTTATACATCAAACTTGGCAAAAATCTTGTTTGGGCAAAAACAGAGGTCGAGTTCGTTAATCAGCCTTTATGCTCAAGTTTTTCTGGTGGAAAATCGGATTTTTTTTTTGAAAACGTTATATGTTTGTAAGTATCATAGTAACTGGAATGATACTTTACATGTGGCTAGAAATGGTGTAAATAAACCTATGTTGTGAATTTTAAGTAATTTGGTGCACAATATTTAGAGTAAAAATTAAAAATAAAATCTAAAAGACATCCGTTGAAGTGGCTAAAGTCCAATTCCTGACACATAGATTGTCACGCGTAGATTGATTCATACATGTATAAACCATACATCAACGCTAAATGTACTGAATAAATAAGAGACAAAGAACATATACTACCCGAACCAACAATCATGAAATCTCAACCGCAATTATGGAAAATAACAGACGACATGAAATTAAAAAAACTCGGGACGCAGCAAGTGCGTTATGGTAGTGAATTTTTATTAAATGCTTCAAATTTAAATAACTCAATTTTCTATAAACTTAGAGAGTTTAATTTCAATACGTAGTAAGGTTTTTCCTAAGGCAAGATATCCACAAAATTTCATTAAAATAACTTTGTAATTTTCAGGGAAAAAAATTTTTGTCGAAAGAAAATTTAAAATTTGAGTAACTCAATTTTCTCTAAACTTAGAAAGTTGAATTTTGGTACGTAGTAAGGTTGAGGCAACATATATAGTAAATTTCAATGAAACAGCTTTGTTACTTTCGGAAAAAAAATTTTTTTTCGAAAGAAAACTCAAAATTTTTCCGGAAAACCCCGTCTGATTTTTCTGGATAACGAACTCATCCAAGCCATTAATAAAAGACAGGCAGTTGCCAAGTTTCATCGAAATCGGTTAATTACAGCTACTGATGAAGACAACTTCGTTGTCGAAATACGTATCAAAAAAGATAGCGCATAACTCTGTTATTATTGTTGTAGTTTTTGGGTTTATTCTACTTTTTGTTTCAGTTTCCAGCCACAATGTCCAGTCTCAGTCTTTTGTCAATAAAAATTATTATTATTTGTTATTTTTTGAGATTTCAGATGTTTTTATGAAAATTGGCTACCATAACGCACTTGCTGCGTCTAGATTTTTTGAACTGCAATTTGCTTTTTTACAGTACATACCAACAAAATATCAATCAGATTTTGGACCATATCACATCGTCTTCTATTTTAACACTAAAATAAATTTAATATTGAATGAGACAAACTTTAATTACTTTTAGTAGTACCAATCATAATAAAAATATGTCTAGTCAAAGTAACAAAACCCGATAAAAAAACAATTACGAAAACTAATAAATGCTGTTGAGCCAAAAATAGCCTTGTTAATATATCATATTCCCTTTCTTTCTCCAATTTTATCATATCTTTTGTTGGTCAGTAACAAAAGCAAACAAATTATATCCCAAATGATACAGAAAACTTTACAACTCTAGATCTAAATAAAAGGACTGTAACAGCGGCAGAAGCAGAAGTCAATGGAAGGTTGATGAATGAATCTCATGAGTCAATAAGAAAAGCATTGACTAACCAACAGCAACCACATACTTATGATTTAAACATGTTTCAAATTTGAATAGCTAAATTTTCTGTAACCCTAGAAAGCTGAATTTTGGCACATAGTTAGGTATTTCCCAAAGCAATATGTAGACCAAATTTTATCGAAATTTTCGGGAAAAAAAATTTTTTTTGAAAGAAGACTCAAAATGTTCCCGGAAAACCCCGTCCGATTTTCCTGGCCAACGAACTCATCCAAGCCATTAATAAAAGAAAGGCACCTGCCGAGTTTCATCTAAATCGGTTAATTATTTTTTGAGTTATCAGACGGATACATATATATATATATATATATATATATATATATATATATATATATATATATATATATATATATATATATATATATATATATATATATATATATATATATATATATAAGCATATAAAAATTCAAACTGACCCCGGATATGGGTTCTAGGGGTCCTAATTCGCGCTCATTTGAAAGAATTTTTGCAAAGTCTCACCATCGATACCTCTCTATTAGTGAATTTTTTTAATAAAAATTCACTAAAAATTGCCAAGTGATTGTGATTTAACTGTGGAATTCAATCAATTTTCAAAATACACTATATTTGTAACTTGAAGTTAGCTAATAAAATTTCAAGCATTTGATGAAAATTTGCTGCCATATCGCGTCCCGAACTTTTTTTATGTTGGTGGTGCTGCAACTAACACATTTGTCAAACGTCAAAAAATTCACTAAAACTGTCAACTGCCAACTGCCAGAAATTGTCAATTGTAATTGTTAATTGTCAAAATCAAAAATATAGCAAGTAATCATGGCATCAGAAAGATACAGCTTTTCTTTAACAACTTTTAGGTAAGTATCTGGAATATATTTATATATGTCGTTCAGTCTTTATCATCTTAGGACTCCTTTAACTTATTTTATAAAAGTAAATTCAATATTAAGTCATCTTTAATCTCCTCTAACCTCGCAAACAGGTGATTTATAACTGTAATTTTGCAGTCCTTCTGGAAAATTGGTGCAGATTGAATATGCGTTGGCGGCCGTAGCTGCCGGAGCCCCATCCGTAGGGATAAAAGGTAAAACTGCTTCGTAAATTTCTCTACTACATAAAGTAAGTAGTAAATGCAACTTTAATTTTACAGCATCAAATGGTGTAGTAATTGCAACTGAGAACAAGCACAAGTCTATCCTGTACGATGAGCACAGCGTACATAAAGTGGAGATGGTGACTCAGCACATTGGCATGATTTACTCTGGCATGGGCCCTGACTATCGTCTGTTGGTGAAGCAAGCTCGCAAGATGGCTCAGCAGTATTACCTGGTATATAAAGAACCAATCCCAACTGTACAGTTGGTCCAACGTGTGGCTGCCGTTATGCAAGAATACACCCAGTCAGGTGGGGTGAGACCGTTTGGGGTGTCGTTGCTCATCTGCGGTTGGGACAATGACAGACCTTACTTGTTCCAGTGTGATCCTTCGGGGGCTTACTTTGCTTGGAAAGCCACTGCCATGGGAAAGAATTATATTAATGGAAAAACATTCTTAGAGAAGAGGTGAGTAAACAAACCAGCAAATTGGAAATTTAACCCAATTCAATTCAATTTATTCTCAATATTTATCATTTCACAAAGACTAAAAACAGTTTTATGATTATAAAAAAGTTCTGGACACAGCAAGTGCATTAGGGTACTGAATTTTTATTAAATGCCTCAAATTTGTGTAACTCAATTTTCTATAAACTTAGAAAGTTCAATTTTGGTATGTAGTAAGGTCTTTCCTAATGCAACATATTCATCAAATTTCATTAAAATAACTGTAATTTTTGGAGAAAAAATTTTTTTCCTAAAAAAAACTAAAAATTTGAATAACTCAATGTTTTATAAACTTAGAAAGTTGAATTTTGGTGCGTAGGAAGGTCTTTCGCAAGGCAACATATCCATAAAATTTCATTAAAATAACTTTGTAATTATCGAAGAAAAAATTTTTTTTCTAAAGAAAGCTCAACATTTTCCCGGAAAACCTCGTCGGATTTTCCTGGCTAACGAACTCACCCAAGCCATGAAAGGTACTTGCCGAGTTTCATTAAAATAGGTTAATTATTTTTTGAGTTATCGGTTGGATATATATATATATATATATATATATATATATATATATATATATATATATATATATATATATATATATATATATATATATATATATATATATATATATATATATATATATATATATATATATATATATATATATATATATATATATATATATATATATATATATATATATATATATATATATATATATATATATATATATATATATATATATATATATATATATATATATATATATATATATATATATATATATATATATATATATATATATATATATATATTAACATAAAAATTGCAACTGACCCCGGATATGGGTTCTAGGTGTCCTAGTTCGCGCTCATTTGAAAACTTTTTCGCAAAGTCTCACCATCGATGCCTCTCTATTAGTGAATTTTTTAAAATAAAAATTCACTAAAGGTTCGGTACGCAGCAAGTGCATTAAGGCAGTGAATTTTCATTAAATCCTTCAAATTTGAATAACTCAATTTCCCATTAACTTAGAAAGTTTAATTTTGGTATGTGGTAAGGCCTTTTCCAAGGCGACACATTCACCAAATTTCATTAAAATAGCTTTGTAATTTTCTGAGAATTTTTTTTTCGAAAGAAAATAAAAATTCTCCCGGAAAACCTTGTTCGATTTTCCTGGCTAACGAACTGATCAAAGCCATTAATAAAAGAAAGGCACTTGCCGAGTTTCATCCAAATCAATTAATAATTTTTTGAGATCAGTTGGATACATATACAGTGTGAAACACACTTATGGAATAAAATTCATTATTCAGCAAAAAATAATAGTTTTTGTGGAAAACGCTGAGACACATGATGTTTAATTTGTCGAACATCTTATAATGTGTTGTACAAGGCTATTAGCCAAAATGTTCCATCTAAAACAGTATAAAGTTCGTAAACTCATCACTGAGAAAAATAAGAGTTACCGTAAATTTAAAAGAACTGGTCTTGAATATGATTATATGAAATATTCTAATCTTAGACGTGACACTAAGTATCACATTGACTACAATTATTTACAGTTTGTGACTAGCACAGAGCAGATCATTCAGTCTGATGTCAGACAGTTCTGGTCTTTCGTTAATTCCTTGAGGAAGGACTCTGGGATTCCGAATAGAATGAGTTTTAATAATGTAATATATAATAATGAGTCTGATATAGCAGACGCCTTTGCTGCACATTTTCAATCTTGTTATTCTGACCATGGTTCCATTGATGTTGATTTTTGTGATGTATCTAATATATGATCTGCACATAACCTTTCTAAGCATATTTTTACAATTGAGGAAATCAAGGATAAAGTTGACTCACTAGATGGCAAAAAACGAGCTGGTTTGGATGGTATTCCTTCATTTTTGAAAAATTGTCGACACTCTTTGAGCGGCACTTTGTGTAGTATCTTTCAAAGGTTTTTCAATGCTGGTTTTTGCCCGTCACTCTGGAAGTTGTCTACTCTGATCCCCGTTCACAAATCAGGTGATAAGACACAAGTTGTCAATTATAGAGGTGTTTCAATTGAACCTCTAATACCGAAACTATTTGAATCTATCATCGCGGATGAGATTTCCAATACCTTGAAACAGTATTGTTGGTGAGCAGCATGGTTTCTGTAGTGAAAGGTCAACGGTCACTAATCTCGCCATTTTTCAATCTTACGTGACGGATGCATTGGAGGCTGGCAAACAAGTTGATGTTATATACACTGATGTATCAAAGGCTTTTGACAGTGTGTGTCATACCCTTCTTCTGCAAAAATTGTTTGCAATGGGCATCTGTGGTTGTTATCTTTCGTGGATTCGATCTTACCTGCCTGACAGAAAGCAATTTGTTAGCATTGGTGGTGCTCTATCAGATGAGGTCCTCGTCTTGTCTGGGGTACCACAGGAATCACATATAGGTCCCGTTCTCTTAAATCTTTTTATTAATGATGTGAGTTGTTTTGAGTCATCGAAATGTTTATTGTATGCAGATGACTTGAAGTTTTTTTCTGAAGTTGTCCATGGTGTCAACGCTTTGCAACATGATCTCGACAACTTGACTCGCTGGTGCAGTTCAAACTTGTTGTCGCTTAATGTGGGTAAATGTAAGGTTGTGAGCTATTTTAGGGGTCAGAATCGGATTGTTCATAGCTATACCATTTATAACACGGTGTTGAACGTTGTCACTTCAGTTGCAGATCTTGGTGTAATTTTCAAAAATGATTTGTCATTTAATCTCCATATTGATGCTGTGGTTGTGGAATGTTGCAGACTTTTGGGGTTTGTTAAAAGACACACTAAACATACGAATGACACAAGGGCAATCACTAGTTTGTGTACATCCTTGGTTCGAAGTAATATTGAGTATTGTTGTGTTGTATGGTTTCCCTCCTATGCTTGCCACATTAATCGTATTGAAAGCGTAAAAAATAAATTTGTTAAGTACCTTCTTTATAAGCATCACTTTCCTTGCCAAGATATTGGGTATGATGTCAGATTGCTTCTTTGTGGTATGGTCAGTCTCAAAGCGCGACATCAGTATCTTTCATTGATGTTTATATATAAGTTCATTAATGGTCTCATTGACTGTAATGATCTGCTCGAGTTGGTCCTTTTCCATGTTCCACCACACTCAACTCGTCAACAACAACTTTTTTTTTTGAGCGAACACACAGGACCAACTATGGATGTAAAAGTTTCACGGACAGATTGTTGCTTAATTATAATGCTAATTTTTCTAATTGTGATATTTTTTATATTGCTATGTCTAGGATGAAAACTGTCTTAAGACAGTGATTTTGTTATTTTAAGTTATTATTATTATTTTTTGGTTTTATTTTTAAGTACCATTTGGAATTGTTTAATTCTATAGGTGCAAATTTAAACAAATAAATAAATAAATAAATAATCATAGTTAAAAAAATCCCACCATTTTACCCCCACCACTTTATCCATTAAAAAATAGCAACCCTACATTTTTTCATCACAGTTCGATGGATCACATTTTTCTGAATGTGGAGATATCCTATTTGTATGGTCTAATATTACAGTTTTCAATACAGGGTGGAAATTTAATACCGGAATATTAAAACTAAACAGTTTACCTGAAATTCAAATTTCGAAAATAAACTGACTAAAAACCACCCTTTCTTATAATAAATGTTCTCCATTCACTTGTACACAACAATATAATCTGCTCTGAAATTCTTCCCTAATTCTGTTCAACACGTCAGGCGTTACGTTCCAAATTTCTGTTGTTATTTTCATTTTCAAATCATCTAAATCAGCAGGTTGCGTTTAATACACTCTGTTTTTAAGGTATCCCCATAATAAGAAACCAAGAGGTGTAAGGTCTGGTGATCTAGCGGGCCATTCTACGAAACCTCTTCGTCCAAACCATCTTTGTGGAAAGACTTCGTGTAAATACTCCCGTACTTTAAGAGCAAAGTGGGGCAGTGCACCGTCTTGTTGAAACCATATCCTTTCATGGGGAATATTAGAGTCCATTACATTTGGATACAATTCTGCTAACATTGGGACAACCTGTTCTCTTAGCTTTTCTAAAAGTCTTGGACCGCTTAGATTTTCTATAAAAATAGGTCAACTACGTGATCACCAATGATACCAGCACAAAAGTTCAACTTCTGTGGACGCTGAGGGTGTGTTTGTTGCATCCAGTGGGGGTTTTCGGCAGCACAGTATCTGCAATTTTGCCTGTTTACATCTCCATTCAAAAGAAATGTTGCTTCATCGGAAAACAGAACATCAGTAGAAGAAATAACACTTCTATGTAACTTTTCCAGCGGTTGTTCACAAAATTGCAGTCTTCTATCAGAATCACCTTCAATCACCTCTTGAATGTGTTGAAGTTTATAGGGATGCATTTATTCGTTTTGAGACACCTGAACACTGTTGATTGACTAACATCATTTTCACATGCAACTTGACGGGTAGAAGTTGGTTCTTCTTGAAAAGCCAATAAAATATTGAGTTTTATATCATCTTCAACAAACTTGGGTCTCCTAGGCAGTGGTTTAACGTGTCCATAATCACGAAACTGTGAATGTATCTTAAGACACAGTTCCCTGGGTTAGTGAGGGCAAATCTGGATGTTTTTCATTAAATAGGTTAACAACTTGTGCCTGTGTTCTACTACACATATCACCATACCCAATCATCATTAATATTTCTGTTCGCAGAGTTTCAGTTAAGTATCGCATTATTAGACCATAAATTAATTGACATTATCAGAACAAAATTATTAGGAGACCGTGCTATAATAATAATAATCTTTATTCACATACCATTCCTGCTGTCAAACACGTCAGTACAACAATATAACATACTATTATCCATAATAATGTATAAGAACTAGGTGTAAGAATGAGGTGAAAAGAGAGTGTTATATCAAACAAACAAACAAAACAAAATCGAAACTACAAACACTCAAAGCATTGTCAACATCAAAAGCAATTACAAATCAGTCATTGATAAAAACCGCAAATATGTGCTCAAATAGAAACTTGAAATGTGTGTATAAATATAAGCCAAAATATGCACATGAATAAACACTTAAAACATCTGTATAAACAAGAACATAAAATGCATACATAAATAAAATCTTAATAAAAACAACACAGTCTAAGCAAAAGAAAACAAACAACACAAAATAGAAACCTATTCTACAGGTGGCCATACAATTGTATCACAGTGAAAATCCTCTATGCTGTAATATCCTGTAGTAATATATATATATATATATATATATATATATATATATATATATATATATATATATATATATATATGTATGTATGTATCACACCGATAACTCTCAAAAAATAATGGGCCGATTTTGATTAAATTTGGTTCATAAATTCCTTTTGCAAATGGCTTAGATAAGTTCGTTAGCTAGGAAAATTTTGTGTTTTCTTTCGAAAACCAAATTTGGTACACGGGTGTATATCCTTATAGGTAAGTTACTTACCAAAATTTAGCGATGTAGGTCGAAAGACAAAAAAGTTGTAGGCATTTAAAGAAAAATAAATTGGGGTTTTCCTCAAAACATCAAAGTTGCGATTTAAAACGTCAAAATCGGCAACATTTAGGCAAATAACTTGAATCTAATACGGGCTATGGAAATCAAATGTCTCAAGAAGAATGTTTTACAAACCCTGAAGTCTTAGCTTCAACCGTCTATGTCCTTCATTTTACTAAAATGTTTCCAGAAAATTCATTTTAAATAGACCCTTTCTCTGATGCTTGGCAGTAGTCTTAGTTATAGAGTTTATCGTTTAATGGTATATAATTATTGCATTTTTGCATTTTCCATCGAAATATAATGCATGTTTGTAAGAAAAGAAATTCTGGATGCAGCAAGTGCGTTATGATAGCGAATTTTGATCAAATGCTTCATGTTTGAATAGCCCAATTTGCTATTAACCTATAAGGTTGACCAAGAAACGAGTTTTTCCGGGAACACTTTAAGTTTACTTTTGGAAATTTTTGTACATTTTCGCACAATACAGTTATTTTTATGAAACATGGTACATTGTTTTTACTATATAGGTTATAATGGTAACCAAAATTTATGCCTGCTTTCTTAAAAAAACACATATTTGTTATTAAAAACATTTTTATGAAAATTCACTACCATAACGCACTTGCTGCGTCCAGAGTTTTTTTTTTTAAATTGTTAACACATAAGTTTTTTGAGGACAACGGAAGATGGTTGAAAATCTTTACCAACTGATAGATCACATTCCTCTGTATCAGTGTTAGATGTGTCTTCTGGTTAATCATTTGTCAGTTGGCTCTTCCCCTTGTATCATAACTATGTTTTATTTCATAGTCTTTGAAGTAAACATATTGTTATTTCACTAAGACAGTACACTGGAGGATATACATACATGGCAAAGTGAGAATTTCTAAACAAATTTCTGCATGATTCACACTGTTCCAAGTTATAGATAGCTCTAATAGCCCTTTTTTGCAAGATAAAAAGACTATTGGCCTCTGCTGATCCGACCGAAGTTAGTTTTATGTTGTCTCATATGATCGTAATAACTGATTCGTCAGGTAATGCCCTAAATATAATTATTTAGGCAGGTTAGATCAATCTCGAGTGAGATTCCAAAAATCCAATTCTGACTGGGGGCGCAGCCCCCGCCGCCTACACCGCCGCCTCCGGCGGCGGCCTTGCATTCTACTCACCAAAGCGAGTGACATGATACCAAACACCACACCTCTACGTTTACTATTGAGAAAGTTGGTTTGCGCATGCGCAAACCGCCATTTTTGCATACGTCACACCACCAAAAATGAAAATGGCGGGTCTTCTTACTTTGACAGGTGGTGCCACCGGTAGTTTCAAATTTTAAATTTCCTGGGTTTTTCACTTTCGGTCGGCCATCTTGGACGCCATCTTGGATTACGTCATCTCAGGTTAGCGCCCTATTGGCTCTCCGTCCAGTGACGTCACTATGACGTCACTCCGGCGCTGCGCGCCGGCGCAGTGGCCTTGTGGTGGTCCCTGAACGAATCATCTATACCTACTGTTAATTTGTTACTGTGTTGACAAGTTTCACACCCATTACTGGTAATGTATACATGTTGTATGAAACAAATAAAGCATTATTATTAAACCATAAAACCATGTCCTTGTCTAATTCGTCATATGTCGCAGTTTCCACAGTTTTCCGTTTAGACATACCAGACACACTATCGGAGGTAGCAGAAAACTCCAGGATTTTTTTTTTTACAATGTCACGCACAGTTTGATTGTCAACTCCATACTCAATCATTAAACTTTTAACTGAGACCCCATTTTCAATTTAAAAAAAATAATTTCCAGCTCTTGCTCGATTGCTAGGACAACACGCTTTCTCTTAAGAGACGTTTTGATTGCAGTCGATGCTACACTTACCCACTGAAATGACTACTGAACGAAAAGAATACCAAAGCTGAAACTGTAAAAGCACCAGTTTCTACTAAAACGTGACCAAAACTAAAATTGCATTCATTGAATGCGATGACGGTTCCTGGTAAGAACATAAACACGAGTCTCATTTATTACTTTCCGGAAATAGCTAGCTCCTTATGATTATAGCTTCTACTAGGATATCTAAAGCTTTGACTTGCCGACAAAATTATCTGAAAAGATAACACAAACTACCTGTTTACGGCCGTTGGCAACTAAGGTACATACTTGAATTGTTAGGACGTTTGTTGTGTTATTCTTGTGTTAAAATATTTAATCGTAAGTATGTAAATGAGGATTTCGGTTGATCTGCTTTCCGGCTAATAAGCTCCTGGTAAATCGAGAGTCTACTGTACTCTAAGATAAGCAAATTTAGAATCAAGTTGAAAGTCAACTTAACAGTGTTTTTATAAATTAACTAATAATAATAAGTTTCATTGATGGTTGTTGCCCTTACTTGGTGAAACTTGTCCATACTACATACAGACTTGGAGACTACTTCTCTGGCTTCACTCTTGGTTTTTAGTGGTGAAGGACGTGGCCAGCGCGTGAGCTAACTGGAGCAAGTGGCCCTTCGACTTCTGGAAGTTCTAGGATGTTCTTTAATGCTTCTGTGACTATAGTTTCGCTGCTTGACAGCATTTTCAGACAGATTAAAATTGAATTAGTACGAAATCATGACAACTACAAATAAATATCTGTTGCTATGTTATGATATGATGTTTTGATCAAAAAATTTTTATCAAATTGAAAATAAAATGAAACATGACAGATGAGATTTTCAAAATGTCTATGTGATGTATGTCAATATTTAACTTAAAAACTAGAACTAGCCTATAATAACTATGATAACAGTTACAACAATAAAATAACTAAACAATAACAGTATAAAAGTAGTCTCTATACAACGAAAATATCGACATACATCAACTCATTATTTTATTACAACTTTTTTGAACGAATAGTTAAATTTATTTTTCTTTGACTTATTTAATTAGAAAGAAGAATATCCAAGAAAGAGGAATTCATTAAATCAGTTTGCTCGTTTAAAACAAGGTAGCTATTGTCGTGTGTGTGCCTTTTGACTTCTAAAGCTTCAAAAAAGTCTAGTTTACGTTTGTCATTATAAAAATGTAGTGGTTGTATGCGGTTATTTATTGTAGGTCTGTATTCGGTATCAATAATATGTTTTGCAAATGTAGATTTGTCAGCGTGGTTATTTCTAAATGCAGAAATATGTTCTTTGTATCGGGTGTTAAAATTTCTAAAAGGTTGACCTATGTAGATTGCGTTACAATGTGTACAAGCTAATTTATAAACTCCAGCTTTTGTCAGGAAACAAGATTTTTCTTTCGCGTTAAATAACAAATCACGCGTCGTGTTGTAAGATTTAAAAGCTACCTTTGTATTTGTACAGGTGTTTAAAATTTTTGAAATGTTTTCTGAAATAGTTCCAAAATAAGTTAATGAAACGTATCTGTTGTCTTTTTTGTCTCTAATATTTGGATAAATTAAATTAATCGCTAATTTGTATTCTTTTCTCTCTATCGTTTTATCTATTATTTTAACAGAGTAGCCATTATTAAATGCTGTTTGTTTATTTATTGAAATTTCTTTTTCAAAATTGTTTTGTGACATAGGTATTGAAAATGCACGATGTATCATAGAATGGTAGGCTGATAGCTTTTGTGAAAAAGGGTGACATGAATATATAGGAAACCAACTTACACTGACACAACCATACCATACGATTCATGTCACCCTTTTTCACAAAAGCTGTCAGCCTACCATTCTATGATACATCGTGCATTTTCAATACCTATGTCACAAAACAATTTTGAAAAAGAAAATTCAATAATTAAACAAACAGCATTTAATAATGGCTACTCTGTTAAAATAACAGATAAAATGATAGAGAGAAAATAATACAAATCAGCGATTAATTTAATTTATCCAAATATTAGAGACAAAAAAGACAACAGATACATTAACTTATTTTGGAACCATTTCAGAAAACATTTCAAAAATTTTAAACACCTGTACAAATACAAAGGTAGCTTTTAAATCTTACAACACGACGCGTGATTTGTTATTTAACGCGAAAGAAAAATCTTGTTTCCTGAAAAAAGCTGGAGTTTATAAATTAGCTTTTACACTTTGTAACGCAATCTACATAGGTCAAACTTCTAGAAATTTTAACACCCGATACAAAAAACATATTTCTGCATTTAGAAATAACCACGCTGACAAATCTACATTTGCAAAACATATTATTGATACTGAACATAGACCTACAATAAATAACCGCATACAACCACTACATTTTTATAATGACAAACGTAAACTAGACTTTTTTGAAGCTTTAGAAGTCAAAAGGCACACACACGACAATAACTACCTTGTTTTAAACGAGCAAACTGATTTAATGAATTCCCCTTTCTTGGATATTCTTCTTTCTAATTAAATATGCCAAAGAAAATAAATTTACTATTATTTCAAAAAATTTGTAATAAAATAATGAGTTGATGTTTGTCGATATTTTCGTTGTATAGAAACTACTTTTATACTGTTATTGTTTAGTTATTTTATTGTTGTAACTGTTATCATAGTTATTATAGGCTAATTCTAGTTTTTAAGTTAAATATTGACATATATCACATAGACATTTTGAAAACCTCATCTGTCATCTGTGTTTCATTTTATTTTCAATTTGATAACATTTTTTGATCAAAACATCATATCATAACATAGCAACAGATATTTATTTGTAGTTGTCATGATTTCGTACTAATTCAATTTTAATCTGTCTGAAAATGCTGTCAAGCAGCGAAACTATAGTCACAGAAGCATTGAAGAACATCCTAGATCTTCCAGAAGTCGAAGGGCCACTTGCTCCAGTTAGCTCACGCGCTGGCTACATCCTTCACCTACAAAAACCAACAGTGAAGCCAGAGAAGTAGTCTCCAAGTCTGTATGTAATAATAAGTTTATTTTTTCAATATAGGAAATCCTAATACATACAAACAAATTAACATTTAATCATACATGTGCTCTCAACGTCAATAACTGAAAAAGTTTCCTCCTAAATAAACTCACTGTACCACAATTTCTTAAATGATCAGGTAAGCTGTTAAACTCGCCGGTACATATAAAAAACACTGACTTCATTGCTCCGTTTGTATAGGTTCTATATATGTGCAGACCATCAGCACCCCTTGTATTATATTGGTGAATGTCTCTGTTAAAAACCAGAAATGAATCGAAATAGGCTGGCAACAGATTCTTTGCAAGTTTAAAAACAAATATCATCGTTAAATAGTACAGTCTATCTGCAGCACATTGCCAGTTCAAAGTCGTGAGCTACAATTTTATAGGTGCATATCTGCTCACTTTTAAGACAATTCGCATTCCTCGATTCTGCAGTTTCTGTAACACATTCAGAGAGTTCAGATCCATCACGTGAAGCAAGGTAGCACAGTAATCAAAAACTCTGGACGCAGCAAGTGCGTTATGGAAGTGAATTTTCATAAAAATGTTTTTAATTACAAATATATTGCTCTAATGCGAGCAGGCATCAATTTGGTTACCGGTATAACCTATATAGTAGGAACAATGTACCATATTTTATCAAAATAATTATTTGAAAATGTACAAAAATTTTCAGAATATAAACTTTAAATGTTTCTGAGAAAACTGGTCTCCTAGCCAATGAACCTTAGGTTAATAGCATAGTTATTGAAATTTGAAACATTTAATGAAAATTCGCAACCAAAACGCTCTTGCTGCGTTCATACAAAAATTTTCCGAAAATACAGTTAAATGTTGGTTTCCTAACCAACAAAACTTACGTTAATAGCAAATGAGTTATTGAAATTTGGAGGATTTAATTAAAATTTGCTACCAAAACGCACTTACTGCGTCCAGATTTTTTCTTACAAACATGTATCATATTTCGATAAAAAATGCTAAAATGCAGTAACGAATTTGTTTCACGAAAATTAGCTAAAAATTATATACCGTTAAACCATAAACTTCACTAAACCTACAGCGTAAGCATCAACTTAACTAAACCGACAGCGAAAGCATCAGAGAAAGGGTCTACTTGAAATGAATTTCCTGGGAATATTTTAGTAAAATGAAGGACAATGACGATTGAAACTAAGACTTCAGGCTTTGTAAAACATTATTATTGAGACTTTTTCCTTCCATAGCTCATATTAGTGTCAGGTTCATTGCCTAAATATTAACAATTTTGACGTTTAAAATCGCGACTTTTGATGTTTTGAGGAAAACCCAAATTTATTTTTCTTTAAATGCCTGTAACTTTTTTGTCCTTTAACCTACAGAGCTAAATTTTGGTAGGTAACTTACTTATAATGATATAAACACGTATGAAATTTGGTTGCCCTTACTTTCTTAATTCCGGAGATATAAAATTTTTTCAATTTTTTTCGAAAGAAAACAAAATGTTCCGAGAAAACCTCTGCGGATTTTCCTGGCTAACGAACTTATCCAAGCCACTTGCGAAAGGAAGGTACTCACCAAGTTTATCAACATCGGTCCATTATTTTTAAGTTATAGGTGTGACACATAAATATATATATATATATATATATATATATATATATATATATATATATATATATATATATATATATATATATATATATATATATATATATAAACATTTAAAGTCTGAAACCGACCTCGGATTTGGGTTCCAGGGGTCCCAAATAGCGCTCATTTGAAGAAATTTTTTCAAAATTCGAAAGTCGGGATCTCCCCATTAGTGAATTTTTTTTAAAGAAAATTCACTAAAATGAGGTTGTAACAGTGTGCGATACACCGTGATACTAGCATACACTTGACAAATTGTGACTGAGTCTGCTGAACAAAAATAATTTTTTCCTTATTTTCTTGCTTATGTACTCAGAGTGACTCTTAAAGCTAAGTGCCTCATCCAAAACAAAACCAAATATTTCATTTCTTTTACAAATTCTATTCTCTTGTTTTCAATCATCAAAGTTACATTATTACAATCTATCATCTTCAGCCTATACTTACTACCCAATAACATAGCTTTTGTTTTGTTCGCATTCAACCCCAGTCTGTTCACATGCAGGTATGCAGCAAACCTATCAAGAACTTCATTCATCCTTGTAACCATATTTGCAACATTGTCTCCAGTACAGGCAAACAATGTGTCGTCAGCAAACAAACTTATATATTCGAAATCTCCACTAAAAATCTCGGGACGCAGCAAGTGCGTTATGGTAGTGAATTTTCATAAAACTATTTATTAATAGCAATAATGTGTGTTTTTTTAAGAAAGCAGGCATCAAATTTGGTTACCAGTATAATCTATAGAGTAAAAACAATGTGCCATGT
This sequence comes from Tillus elongatus, assembly GCA_964006375.1. Lineage (NCBI taxonomy): Eukaryota > Metazoa > Arthropoda > Insecta > Coleoptera > Cleridae > Tillus > Tillus elongatus. The sequence goes on along the minus strand of OZ023262.1, from coordinate 334,966,678 downwards.
TTCATCAAAATAACTTTATTGTTTGAAAATGTAAAAAAATTTCCGAAAGTAAACTTAAAGTGTTCCCGTAAAAACTCGTTTTTTGGTCAACCTTATAGGTTAATAGCAAATTGAGCTATTCAAATATTAAGCATTTGATCAAAATTTGCTACCATAACCCACTTACTGCATCCAGAATTTTTGTTTTTACAAACATGCATTATATTTCGATGGAAAATGCAAAAATGCAATAACATAAGGCGTGTTTGATTAAAAAAAAAGAAAATTTGTAGCACCAACGACTTATGGGCCACCCTGTGATTGTAGAAATAATTTTTTAAGATGTAGTTTAAGACACCCTATAATTAATATATACAATTTTTTTTCATATCTGGTATAATAACAGATATATTGAGCTTTATTGATTTTTTTTACGAAAATTCTACAAAAATTATATACTATTAACGATAAACTCTATAGCTAAGACTACTGCCAAGCGTCAGAGAATAGGTCTATTTGAAATGAATTTTCTGGAAACATTTTATTAAAATGAAGGACAATGACGGTTGAAACTAAGACTTCAGGGTTTGTAAAACATTCTTCTTGAGACATTTTATTTCCATAGCCCGTATTAGATTCAAGTTCTTTTCCTAAATGTTGCCAATTTTGACGTTTAAATCGCAACTTTGACGTTTTGTGAAAAACCCCAATTTATTTTTGTTTAAATGCCTATAACTTTTTTGTCTTTTGACCTACAGAGTTAAATTTTGGTAGGTAACTTGCCTATAATAATATAAACCCGCGTATAAAATTTGGTTGGGCCTTACTTTGTTAATTTTGGAGATATACATTTTTTTCGAAAGAAAACACAAAATTTTCCAGGAAAACCTCGTCGGATTTTCCTGGATAACGAACATATCCAAGCCACTTGCAAAAGGAAGGTACTCACCAATTTTGACATTTAAAATCGCGATTTTGACGTTTTGAGGAGAACCCAAATTTATTTTTCTTTGAATGCCTGTAACTTTTTTGTCATTTAACCTACGGAGCTAAATTTTGCTAGGTAACTTGCCTCTAATGATATAAACCCGCGTATGGAATTTGGTTGCCCTTACTTTGTTAATTTTGGAGATATAAATTTTTTTCGATTTTTTTCGAAAGAAAACACAAAATTTTCCGGGAAAACCTCGGCGGATTTTCCTGGCTAACGAACTTATCGAAGCGACTTGCGAAAGGAAGGTATGTGCCAAATTTTATCAAAATCCGTCCATTATTTTGTAAGTTATAGGTGTGACATAAATATATATATATATATATATATATATATATATATATATATATATATATATATATATATATATATATATATATATATATATATATATATATATATATAAACATATAAAGTCTGAAACAGACCTCGGATTTGGGTTCCGGGGGTCCTAAATAGCGCTCATTTGAAGAAATTTTTCCAAAATTCGAAAGTCGAGATCTCCTCATTAGTGAATTTTTTTTAAGAAAATTCACTAAAATGGGTTCACCTAGAAAAAAGTTCTGAGGTAACACACATAAAAAAACATACAGGCGAATTGAGAACCTCGTCCTTGTTTGAAGTCGGTTAAAAAAAAGCAAATAAAAAGTATTTGGGCTTGTGCGGGATTTGAACCTGGAAGCTCCCGCACTCTAAGCGGAAATGATAGCTCTAGACCAACGAGTCAGTTGTTGGAGCTTTGTTTTAATGTCGTATTCCAGCGGGCGTTGTAATTATTTTAGTCATAATTAATGTTTAATCATTTATTTATATAAAAAAACTCGTTTTTTGGTCAACCTTATGGGTTAATAGCAAATTGAGCTATTCAAATATTAAGCATTTAATCAAAATTCGCTACCATAACGCACTTACTGCGTCCAGAATTTTTGTTCTTACAAACATGCATTATATTTCGATGGAAAATGCAAAAATGCAATAACATAATAACATATATATTGAGCTGTATTGATTTTTTTTACGAAAATTCTACAAAAATTATATACTATTAACGATAAACTATATAGCTAAGGCTACTGCCAAGCATCAAAGAAAGGGTCTATTTGAAATGAATTTTCTGGAAACATTTTAGTAAAATGAAGGACAATGACGGTTGAAACTAAGACTTCATGGTTTGTAAAATGTTCTTCTTGAGACATTTTATTTCCATAGCCCGTATTAGATTCAAGTTCTTTTCCTAAATGTTGCCAATTTTGACGTTTAAATCGCAACTTTGACGTTTTGTGAAAAACCTCAATTTATTTTTGTTTAAATGCCTATAACTTTTTTGTTCTTTGACCTACAGAGCTAAATTTTGGTATGTAACTTGCCTATAATGATATAAACCCGCGTATAAAATTTGGTTGCCCTTACTTTGTTAATTTTGGAGATATAATTTTTTTTCGAAAGAAAACACAAAATTTTCCGGGAAAACCTCGTCGGATTTTCCTGGCTAACGAACTTATCCAAGCCACTTGCAAAAGGAAGGTACTCACCAATTTTGACGTTTAAAATCGCGATTTTGACGTTTTGAGGAGAACCCAAATTTATTTTTCTTTGAATGTCTGTAACTTTTTTGTCCTTTAACCTACGGAGCTAAATTTTGGTAGGTAACTTGCCTCTAGTTATATAAATCCGCGTATGAAATTTGGTTGCCCTTACTTTGTTAATTTTGGAGATATAAATTTTTTTCGATTTTTTTCAAAAGAAAACACAAAATTTTCCGAGAAAACCTCGGCGGATTTTCCTGGATAACGAACTTATCCAAGCCACTTGCGAAAGGAAGGTATGTGCCAAATTTTATCAAAATCGGTCCATTATTTTTTAAGTTATAGGTGTGACACATAAATATATATATATATATATATATATATATATATATATATATATATATATATATATATATATATATATATATATATATATATATATATATATATATATATATATATATATATATATATATATATATATAAACATATAAAGTCTGAAACTGACCTCGGATTTGGGTTCCGGGGGTCCTAAATAGCGCTCATTTGAAGAAATTTTTTCAAAATTCGAAAGTCGGGATCTCCTCATTAGTGAATTTTTTTTAAGAAAATTCACTAATTAATATCATTCATGTAAATGATAAAAAGTAGGGGTCCGAGTATACTCCCTTGAGGAACTCCAGTGCAGCTCACCACCTCATCTGATATTTCTTTCTCTAATCTGGTCCTCTGTGTCCTGCCCGTCAAGTATTGCCTCAGCCATCCTAACACATTTCCACCAATACCATAATATGCCAGCTTCCGCAGAAGACTATCCCTGTCGATTGTTTCGAAAGCTCTCTTAAGATCAACAAACATAGCTAGTACATATTTCCCTTGATCTATTGCTTCCTTCCACTTAGAAATCGTCAGCTGCAAAGCAGTCTCGCAAGAATGATACTTTCTAAACCCAGACTGGTAACCAACAAACAGTTTGTTTTTCTGAAAATAACCCATTAACTGACAATATACAAAATGTTCCAATAGCTTCTCAACACTTCGCAAAGTATTCGCAGGGCGAACATCTTTCTCTCCCTTTGGAATTGGTATAATTGTACTGCACTTAAGGGCCTCCGGAAAAGCACCATATTTAAGGGAGACATTAATAAAATTAGAAATTACATGACCAATCGCTCCAATTTATTAATTACTAATTTACTAATTAAGCAAAAACCATTGACAATATCAAAATTTTGCAAGAGACAAGAAACATTGAAGGGACATTTTTCTTTCAAATAATGAAAAAATTGGAGCAATGTTGCCATTCGTAAAAAAAAATTAAAAAAATATTTTTAAGGGTGGGGGTAGTTCCATCCCTCCTAGAGCCTTGGTAATCAGTGTTACATCATTAGGTACAACTTGTTTAGACATGATACTAAACCAAATTTGGAATATTTTGTACAGAGCGTTTATAGTTGCATCGTCTTACTTTGATGCCAGCTATCTGTGGTAGGTCTTTGTGCATAGAATATTGGGACACCCTGTATATAATACATTTTGAGATACTTCTGCTTTGATTTTCAGATACAGTGAAGACTTAGAATTGGATGATGCAGTCCACACTGCTATATTAACATTGAAGGAGAGTTTCGAAGGTCTGATGACAGCTGACAATATTGAGGTTGGAATCTGTGATGCTTCAGGGTTTAAAAGATTGGAACCATCTCATGTCAAGGATTACCTAGCTAATATTCCATAAGTTAAGATTGTATTTTCTTTTCACGCTAATCAAGTGATTAAATATTTCTTTTAGAAAATAGTACTTTTATTATTATCCTTTTCGAATATACAGGGTGGCCAATTAGTGCGACAAAGCTCAATATCTCCTGTACCAATAAAGTTAGGGGAAACTCTTCTGGGGAAGTTACTAAGGGTTAAGATATGCAACTTCTAAAATTATCTTAGACTATACAGGGTGCTCCAAAGAGGCGGTGTGGGAACAAATTCATGTTTTTTAAATCAAACACACTGTATATTTTTATATATTTCGATTCACCGTAAAATTCTGTACATATCACCACAATTTTCATGACACATTTTTGCAACGTTGCCAAACAGATTGGAAAATTCTCATAATTTGTGAAAAAACATGGTTCAATTAAACGTGTAATATTTCTGAACTTATAATCATTAGAAACAAGATATTTTTATAATGGAAAGAGGAATGATGGTTGAAGTCCTCTGATGCAATACGGATTGATGTTTTTGTACAGGGGGTTTTATATGGCCATGCCAACATTACGAACTTTAAACCTAATTTTCGTGAGTTTTTTAAATGCAACACCCTGTATTTGATTACTTTATACAGTAGGGATTTTAATTCACTCCAACTCTTGTCCAGCTCATTCTGTGTCTATCTTTGCTACTTTTTGCGTTATTTCAATTCTAGCGAAAAACTTGATGTTTTTCACCATTGTCGTTTTTCTAGTCGCCTATGACACATAAAATAGAAAATAACTGTTGACATTTTACATAATATGTCAGTTTGGTAGCTGTTCTATTTGACAAGGTTAATATCAACATTATATCAACAATTTGCTGATAATTGAAGGGACTTAGTGCGTTTTTTGTAGCAAAACTATTTAAAATGAATTTTTCAAATGACGAATTGGTGGATATAATTTTTGTATTGGGAGCTAGCGACAAAAACTGCTTATTAGCAACGAGGATATATCATCAGAAATATCCAAACCGAAGACAACCCAATAGAAGGGCGTTTGAGAAGGTATTGGAGCGTTTTCAAACAACGAGAAGTGCAGCCTATAAGAAAAATGTAAGAAGAAAACGTGTTTCAACCGAAGAAAATCAATTAAATGTTCTTTTAGCAGTAATTGAAAATCCACACATTGGCCAACGAACTGTTTCCAATCAATTAGATATTGGACGAACATCAATTCAGAACATACTGAAAGCAAACAAAATGCATCCTTATCATATCCAGTTATCGCAAGAGTTGAATGAAGAAGACTTTCAGAGGAGAATATGTTTTTGTGCATGGGTACAGGAAAAAACGAGACAACAATGGAATTTTGTGGATTCAATATTGTTTTGTGATGAAGCAACCTTTTATAAAAATGGGAACGTAAATAGGCATAATTTCCATTACTATTCTACAAGCAATCCTCATTTATAAGAACTCATTCACAAAACAGATGGTCCTTAAACGTTTGGGGCGGAGTTGTGGGAGAATATGTTATTGGACCGCATTTTTTTGATGAAAGAGTAACTGGACAAGTATATTTGGATTTTTTACAATACGATTTACCACAGTTAATGGTGCAAAACCAAATGTTATTCGTGAACGTCTTTGGTTTTTACATGACGGAGCCCCCGTGCATTATACAGGGCATATCATTACCTTTTTAAATGAAACATATGACCAGCAGTGGATTGGCAGAGGAGGGCCTATACCATGGCCAGCTAGATCACCAGATCTAACAAAAATGGATTTCAGTGTATGGGGATTTGTAAAAGATCAGGTCTATAAAACACCCCCTAATACAAGAGATGATATGAAAATTCGTATTAGGAACTGTTTCCAAAGTATTACTCGGGAAATGTGTATAAACATGACACAGTCTTTTGAAAAACGTATTGAATTATGCACTCAAGTGAATGGTGGCCACTTTGAACAATTAATTGCGTAGTAATTTACTTTAGAAATTGTAAATAACAGGACTTTTTTTTAAGAAACGTATTGAGTTGTGAATTCAAGTTAATAGTAGCCTCTCTGAACTGAACGGTTAATTATGTAATGAATCAATTTAGAAATTGTAGGGAATCTTAAATCGCTGAGATGCTTTTGTCATGTATCCTGTAATATGAATAAATTATTTTGATATTATTAATTATGACATTTAATAGAACAGCAACCAAACTGACATTTTATGTAAAATGTCAACAGTTATTTTCTATTTTAAGTGTCATAGGCGACTAGAAAAACAACAATGGTGAAAAACATCCAGTTTTTTGCTAGAATTGAAATAACGCAAAAAGTAGCAAAGATAGACACAGAATGACCTGGACAACAGTTAGAGTGAATCAAAATCCCTACTGTATAAAGTAATCAAATACAGGGTGTTGCATTTAAAAAACTCACGAAAATTAGGTTTAAAGTTCGTAATGTTGGCATGGCCATATAAAACCCCCTGTACAAAAACATCAATCCGTATTGCATCAGAGGACTTCAACCATCATTCCTCTTTCTATTATAAAAATATCTTGTTTCTAATGATTATAAGTTCAGAAATATTACACGTTTAATTGAACCATGTTTTTTCACAAATGATGAGAATTTTACGTTCTGTTTGGCAACGTTGCAAAAATGTGTCATGAAAATTGTGGTGCTATGTAGAGAATTTTACGGTGAATCGAAATATGTTAAAATATACAGTGTGTTTGATTTAAAAAACATGAATTTGTTCCCACACCGCCTCTTTGGAGCACCCTGTATAGTCTAAAATAATTTTAGAAGTTGCATATCTTAACCCTTAGTAACCTCCCTAGAAGAGTTTCCCCTAACTTTATTGGTACCGGATATATTGAGCTTTGTCGCACTAATTGGCCACCCTGTATGTGGCCTAAATTCTAACCTGAACTCCGTCCACCATTTCCTCCAGGCTAACAGGCCCCAACTCCTCTTCCTCACCGAAACCCAAATCAGTGCCAAAACAGCCACTAATCACCTTAATTTCCCGGGGTATGAGCTCCTTACTTCCTTTAGATTGCATGGAGGCGGGTGCGTGTACGTCCGTAGCAATCTACCCTGCACCAGACTCCCCAATTTAGAAGCTGGAAGAAAATACATACTATGGATAAAACTTTCTCTCAGGGCTGCAACTAAATTCATCTGTTGCATTTACCGGTCACCTTCTGACAACAACTTTGTCCAGCTCTTTGACTACCTTTCTGAAAAAACCGACTATCTGATTTCTGAATATCCTTCCTCCGAGGTCACTATTCTTGGTGACTTTAATGTCCATAATAATGAATGGCTAGGATCTTCAAATACCGATCCACAAGGGAGAGCAGCGGAAGCCTTTGCAGTCAGCAATTCTTTAGCCAATATGGTTCAGCAACCTATTTACTTTCCTCGTATCCCAACACATAGCTCAAATCCCTTGGATCTCCTTCTTACTACACAACCTGAATGCTATAAGATATCAGTCACCGCCCCCCTTGGTCGCTCAGACCACGGCATGGTCAAAGCTTCCTGCGCAATGCAACCCGAGATCACACAGTCATCACACCCACGTATCGTTTGGCACTACAACTCCGCAAACTGGGACGAAATGCGGGATTTCTTTTCCTCATTTCCATGGGCGTCTGTCTGCTTCTCTCATCCTGACCCCTCTGATATCTCACAAAACGTCACCGAAATTATCCAAGCTGGCATGGAATTATTTATCTCACATACACAGAAAACCTCTGCAGCCACTCAAAAGCCCTGGTTCTCTAAATCCGGTGACAAGGCCAGACTTGAAAAGGTCAAAGCTCACAAAACGCTTCTACACAATCCCAGTCAAGAAAATCGTCAAGCATTTAACGACGCAAGAAACCGCTATGTCCGCATTCTTTCTGAGGCAAAAAACTCGTTTAATAACCACATCAAAAACAAAGTCCTCTTAAGCTGCAACGGCGGCAAACCCTTCTGGACTCTTGCTAAATCTATCGGGAATAATTTCTGCAAAAGCACGTTCTCACCTCTTGTCTCAGGGGATGAAATTGTTTCTACCGCCCTGGGCAAGGCTGAACTTTTTGCTTCGTTGTTTGCCGCCAATTCTACTCTCAACCCACCTCCAGATGTTCAACCACCAACAGTCCCCAATGTCGTGCATAAAATGACGGATATCATTTTCAAAACTAAAAAGGTACGAAAGATGCTCTCTTTTCTTAATACCAGGAAAGCCTCTGGCCTTGACGAGATCCCAGCAATTGTTCTCAAAAAATGTGCACCAGAGCTTGCTCCTGTCCTGACTCGTCTGTGTCAGATATCTTATAATAAAGGCATATTCCCTAGTAACTGGAAAACTGCTAGAGTACAACCCATCCCCAAGAAGGGATCCAAAGAGCTTCCTAGCAACTACAGGCCTATTTCTCTCCTTTCAGTCGTCTCTAAAGTGATAGAAAAGTACATAAACACCGAATTACTAAAATTTCTTGAAAAACACAGTCTAATCCACGACAGACAGTATGGATTCCGTCAACGCAGATCGACTGCCGACCTCCTTTCCTTTGTCACCCATTCTTGGAACAACACGGTGAATCCCAGATTGTTGCTCTAGACATATCCAAAGCATTCGACCAGGTCTGGCACGCAGCGCTGTGTAATAAACTTCCGGCCTATGGCCTACCACCAAAACTTTGTACCTGGACAGCAAATTTCCTCTCCAACAGGACCATATCTGTTGTTGTGGATGGCCATTCCTCTAAACTGTATCTAATTAATGCAGGAGTTCCTCAAGGTTCAGCTTTAGCCCCTACTTTGTTTCTTCTCCACATCAATGACCTCCTCTCTAGCACATCCAACCCACTTCACAGTTACACGGACGACAGCACCCTCCATTCAAATATACAATATTCTAAGCCTGTCTCTTTAGCCCAATTAGATGACGATCGCAGATTCGTGGAGGGTTCTGTCTCTGTGGATCTCCAAAAAATATTAGACTGGGGAAGTAGAAATCTTGTACAATTCAACCCCACCAAAACTAAGTCTTGCTTTCTTTCCCACAAGAGATACACTAGCCCTAGACCCATCACAATGAACAACCAAGTTATTCAAAGTAATGAGTCCTTTTCTCTTGTTGGCATTTCTGTGGATCGAAATCTTAATTGGCACCAACATGTCACATCAATTGCAGAAGCGGCTGCTAAGAAATTAGGTTTCCTCTTCCGGACTCGCAAATACTTTTCACCAGCTAATCTCTATACCTTATATACTTCACAAATAAGGCCAAACCTCGAATACTGCTCCCACATCTGGGGTGCCGCTGCCGCTTCTACACTCGCTATCCTGGACTCAATTCAAAAGAGAGCTGTATGTCTCATCGGTGACCCTACCCTCACCCAAAGACTGCCATCCCTTGCCCACCGACGTGCCGTTGGTGACCTCTCTCTCTTTTATAGATATCTGCACGGGCACTGCTTAGAGGAGCTTTCCTCCATAGTGCCCCCACCTGCTGCCCCCAACAGATCTACCAGGGGAACAGAGCGAATGCACCCTTTTACTGTCCAGGTCACCAGACTTAGAACATCTTGTTATGCCCGCTCTTTTGTCCCGAGGACTTCCAAGTTGTGGAATTCCTTGCCGGCACATATTTTTCCTTCTCCTCCAAACCTTCAAGTCCAGAATTAACAAGTTGCCTCTTTCCTCCTTGTCAACACCCACGGCACGATAGTATTTAGGCTGTAAGCCCTCGTTGTGTGTTGTTGAAATTAAAAAAAATATATAAAAAAAATAAAATAAATTATATTCTAAATTTAGATGTAGAGACTTCTTCTCTGGCTTCACAAATGTTTTCTTCCTTGTAACCGGTTTCGCTGCACGATGATGCCGTCAACAAACCGGCTACGGAGAAGAAAACCAACAAGTGTGAAGCCATCTCTATATGTGAATTTAGTATGGAACGGTTTCACCAAGCAACGGCAACAACAATTATTACATATTATTGCAGTGACTTGATCAATTCTGTTTATTATATTAATGACCTTATTTACAATTTGAAAGTCGACATGGCTCCCCTTCTTGGGGTCCTTTCAAGATAACCGCCTCCGTTTTCTGTGGCGCCAACTCCAGTTAGCTCTTCTTCATCCGCCGCTGCCACGACCGAGTCCAGATCGTTGACGAAAGCAATGGACATTGCTCCATCTGTTAACACTATCTTCAGCACATGCTACTTAATAATATGCTTTATTTGTTAACTTAGTCAAAGTGAACTAGATTGATTTATAAAAGTCTGGACGCAGCAAGTGCGTTATGGAAGTGAATTTTCATTAAAATGTTTTTAATAGCAAATGCAAGCAGGCATCAATCTGATTACCGGTATAGCCTATGTAGTAGAAACAATGTGCCATATTTTATCAAAATAACTTAATGTTTGAAAATGTACAAAAAATTTCCGAAACTAAACTTAACTGTTGGTTTCCTAGCCAACAAACCTTACGTTAATAGCAAACTGAGTTATGAAATTTGAAGGATTTAATGAAAATTCGCTACCAAAACGCACTTACTGCGTACAGATTTTTTTCTTACAAACATGCATCATATTTCAATAAAAAATGCATGAATGCATTAACGAATTTGTTCTATGAAAGTTAGCTAAAAATTATAGACCATTAAACCATAAACTTTACTAAACCTACAGGGAAAGCATCAACTTAACTAAACCGACAGCCAAAGCATCAGAGAAAGGGTCTATTTGAAATAAATTTTCTGTAAATATTTTAGTAAAATGAAGGGCAATGAAGGTTGAAGCTGAAACTTAATGGTTCGCAGAACAGTCCTTTTGCAACATTTTCTTTTCACAATCCGTATTTGTTTCACGTTCTTTGCCTAAACATTGGAAATGTTGACGTTTCAAATCGCGACTTTGACGGTTTGAGGAAAATTCCAAATTTTTTTTCTTTAACTGTCCATAATTTTTTTGTCTACTCCAAATTTTTTCTTTAACTGCCCATAACTTTTTTGTCTTTAAACTTAGAGACCTAAATTTTGGTACATGGTTCACGCTTTATAATGCAAATACGTGTACCAAATTTGGTTGCCCTTACTTTGTCATTCCCGGATATATAATTCTTTTTAGAAAGAAAACAATTTTCCGGGAAAACCTGGGCCGATTTTCCTGGCTAACGAACTTATCCAAGCCACTTGCAAAAGGAAGGTAAACACTAAATTTGATCAAGGTCGGCTCATTATTTTTTGAGTTATCGGTGTGATACATTGTATATCAATTCACAAAAACTAAAGTTTAATATTCAGTATGAACGTATGAACCCATCCGTATACATACATATGTTCGACCATAGAGTAATATGTGTTTTACATTGACATGAATATATTACCCATCACACTGGGAATCAATCCTACTGTCTAATTAGACGAGCGTCTCGTGACAGTAAAAACTTGGATGAGTTTTTTTTTGTTTTAACGAAATAAAAGACCTCCCTAAGTGATGTTACAAAAAAATCCTACCAGCTGACTTTTCTGACCTGCCCTGACATCAGTTTGTCCAATTAAAAGGAGAAGAAAAATCAACCCTGCCCTATATCAAGGTTATGTGAGCATAACTATTAAATTAGTGTCAAAATGACATTTTAAAAATTTGGTGTTTAAACATTAAAAATATTCTGAAATCTAAGTCAAAAGAAGATAATTTAGTTACCATACAATGATATAGAAATTCCAGGGATGTACAGGAGGTAATGGTTATAGGCAAAAATTATGGCAGTTAATTAAATTTAAAATTTGGAAGACCAGCATTGAAGCTGTGTCATTGTCAAGAAGATTTCGAGCAGTATTTCATTTATTTTTGTATTATATTCGATTCCAAATCGCATCAATTGCAGACACAAGTTTAATACTTTTTGTAAGATGCATTGTAAAATCTATACACCAATGAACTAATACTAATACTAATAATAATGAACTTTTCCTTTCCCTTTTAACTTCTTTTAGCTTTTGATTAGGCAAACTTATTTTAATATTGAGGGGGACATGTTCTGACATAAAACTCAACTAGGTATGTCACATCAACCCCTTAAGGGTGGTGATAACAACCCTTATATTTTAAATAGGGAACATGGGTCGAGTGTTACCTCATTTGAAAGATCTTTCTTTTATGAATTCAGCACACAAATTTTTTTGGAAGTTTTATAAACTGGTTTAAAAATTATTAACAGTTGGAGTTGCAAGACCGTATTTCATTCAGTGTGATAAGAAATTCACTAATTAGTCAATTTTCCGTTAAAAATAACTAAAAAACAAAACCCAACGTTTAAAACTGTTTATTCAGTTAAGTGTTCAAATTGTTGACCACCAGCTTTCATACAAAAGTACAAATTTGGTTCAAAACGAGCTCTGACATTCTGGAGCATTTGTGGAGTTATTAGACGGCATTCTTCAACAATGCGTCGTCGTAATTCTTCCAGAGACTCCGGTTCTGTTGCGAAAATTCTACTCTTTAAATAGCCCTATAGAAAGAAGTCTAAAGGAGTTAAATCAGGTGATCTAGGGGGCCACTCAATAGCACCTCTACGCCCAATCCATTGCTCTGGAAACTCTCTGTTCAAAATCTTCCTAACACGTTGTGAAAAATGCGGAGGAGCTCCATCTTGTTGAAACACTAATTTATTTTCTTGATAGCGATCATTATTTTCAACAATGTCAATTAGTAGAGGGTAAATGATATCTTCTAGTAACTCCAAATACGTTTCGCCACTCAAATTGCCATCAAGAAAAATTGGCCGATTAAACAGTCTCCAAAAATGGCAGTCCAGACATTCAATTTCTGTGGAGTTGAGTGTGGACTTCGTGAAAATTTCTTGGATTATTATCTGCCCAATAACGACAATTATGACGATCGACTGTAGAGTTTAATAAAAACGTACACTGGTCTGAAAAACAGATATTGAACAGAAAGTTCCCGTTATCAGCTATTCGTGCAGTCATAACTTCACAAAACTCCAGCCACTGACCAAAATAATCTTAATTCAGTTGTTGTACAAGATGAATTTTATACGGGTGAAATTTATGATGCTTCAATATCGCTGAATAGTTCTTCTTTTGATGTTTGAAACAGTGGCCAATTTTCTCGTGCTCAAAGTTCAATCTCAGTAGTCTCATTTCTAACCGGAAATTCACGTTCAGGATCCCGTTTTTTGTTGGCTACTGAACCACTTTGTCGAAACTGTGCAAGTAACTCCAAAATGAATTTTCTGTTAACATGTCTGTTCGGATGTCGTCAATTAAACAAATTTGCGGTACGGTTGGCACAGTCATCGTTTTTGAAAAAAAAGAGTAATTATTTTAACTCTTTCTTCTACAGAATACACCATTGTGAAATTAATTTTCGGCAGTACTATCAAGTATCAAATTGACCGATAAACTGAGATAATACACCGCATTTCTCTCATTCCAATAAGAAATGTTCTGATAGTCAATTTTTGTTGACAAACCAACAAAACATTGACTATCAGAACATTTATAATCGGAATGAGTGACATGCGTTTTTGTATCTTCAACTGTGAATAATTTTTAAACGAGTTGATAAAACTTCCAAAAAAATTAGTGGCTGAATTCAGAAAAGAAAGAGCTTTCAAACGATGTAACTCTCGACGCATGTTCCCTATTTAAAATATAAAGGTTGTTAGCACCACCCTTAAGGGGTTGATGTGACAAAGTTGAGTTTTATGTCGAAACATGTCCCCCTCAATATTAAAATTGACGTGTTTCAGTGTTTCTTAAAAAAAAAATTCTCTGGGCGCAAATCGGTCTGTTTCGTTTTCAATGCGCCACCCTATATATATATATATATATATATATATATATATATATATATATATATATATATATATATATATATATATATATATATATATATATATAGACAAATATATAATTACTGAATTTTCTATTAAAAAGTCAAGAACACGACAGTTTCTGACGATTCCTACAAAAAAGCTCTTAAAGAACTTTAAACGGCAGTACTGGAGACACTTTAAAACTGCAAAAGACTTCCAGAACTACTGGATAAACATAAAGACACGGCTCAAAAAGAAACTTAATCAGTCTAGAGCGTGTATATACACAGTTCTTACTGATACCTCTTTCCTTTTACACTGAGGCTTAAGCATAGAAGTTCCTTGAGGTGGTCATCGTGTACGACATGGCAAAATACTGGCTACATTAATAGTGAATTTAATCTTTTGTCAGGGACGCAATTTAAATAATAAAAGAACGGATAGCTTCTTGTGTGTCTGCTCTGCTGCGTATCTTGTTCATTGCTTTGACAGAAGAGGCCTCTTGTAGAACAACGTTCACGTCTCGTCGAGATGCCTGACGTACAGATAGACTCCACCTTTGGAAATGAAAATAAAAAACCCGTGTCGCATGAAATGAGATGCTGCTCGTCTGCTAATATAGGGAACTCACTGGAAAATATATTCACTTTTTGTGTTCCGCCCTTTTTGCTCTAATTTGAATCAGTTCGGTATAAGGATGTTTTTCTGCCAGGTATGACACAACTCTAGGGCACAGTCCTACATATGTTTCCTTAGTAATATATATATATATATATATATATATATATATATATATATATATATATATATATATATATATATATATATATACATATATAGTCTGAAACTGACCTTGGATTTGAGTTCCAGGGGTCCTAAATAGCGCTCATTTAAAGAAATTTTTTAAAAATTAAAAAGTCGTGATCTCATTAGTGATTTTTTTAAAAGAAAATTCACTAAAAGTACAAAGTTTGCAAGGAAAAGGGTAAGGGGTCAATAAAACACTTGTAAATCCATAATACATATTTATTTCCCATCATTTGGACCCTATACAATTTATAGCTAAGTACGTTGTCAGGTAATACAATCTTTGTATGGAATGCTTTCTTCTGAAAAAGAGGGGCAAGATGGCGGGGGTGGGTTATACAAATATCTGACTAGTATCAACAATATCCTCCGGCCACACAGTCCACAGACAGAGACCGGTGTGTGTGTGTGTACCCATATAGGTATATGTTGCTCGGTATTAAGTAGTTCTCCTTCTTCTGTACTCTTATATATCTAGACCAACAACTTCAACACATTGTTACATTAAACTAATATACGACGCCTACTTGTTTCATTATTACAATAAAGATATGCATTCCCCGGTCGATTGACAGGACTACTAAGGCTAGGTGAAGCGTCACCCCTGATTAAACAATTCCCAGACACTGAGTGTTTTGTCACCATGTGAGTTATCATTATTTTAAAGCGATTATTTTATTATTAGAAATACAAAATTGTTTCTTTATTGTATTCATATAGTATAAATCTTTTTTATAATACTAATTCATATTTTATTACACATCTTGAAGGCCACATTGACCAAAGTTTTCCGTCGATTCTTCTTTAAATGTAATTCTATGAAAGGTATTGTTATAAACCTAAAAAGCATCGTTTATTTGCTTTCGCTAAGTGAAGATTTAAACTGTTGATTATCACTGATAATTACATTTGGAAAACTCAATTTATTAAAATACATTTTTTTAGACCTGATGATGGTTTTGCTGACGAATTTAGCTCCATATATATCTATGTAGTTAAATCTGTTTATGAATTTAGCTCCATATATATCTATGTAGTTAAATCTGTTTATAATGAAATGTTATCTATATTATTCATATTTGATTGTGGTTTTTTATAGTTTTGTTTGTATAATTTTAACTGCTTTTTTATGCTGTTTTAATGTTTTTAATTTCCTTCCATTATATTCATAATTTTGATGACGCCCATTGTTCATGGAACAGAAAGCTATCCAGGAGGGCGTCCCTAGGGGAGGAAATATATTTTAATATTATATAAATTTAAGATTAAAAACATTTCTATGAAAATTCGCTACCATAAATTAGATTAATTTTTATGTGGTTAACACATAGATATTGTAATCGTTGACATTGAAGTGGCATCATCATTTCACATGTTTAGATAAACATTTAAAAAATACACAAGTGTGTTGATTGCAGGTTGCAATACTATATGACTTAATCTGCGGTATTGAGGAATGCTGATAAAGTATGTTTACCTAGAGTTAAGAATGTAGTACAAGTAAGTCTATTTATAGAAGTGTTTGTTAGAGAAATTGGTTTTAAATTCATTGTTAAACTTTTAATGTGAGATTTGGTTTTATAGTTGTTAAGAGACTTTTGACTTTTTATTCATTTTGTTATTAAAAACTTATTAGATCGTTACCATGTCTGTCTAGTCAAAATTATAACAGTTATCCCGATAACTCTCCAATTTACCTCCGCTCCTTAAACACCCATATTGCGCTTTCAGCATCTTAAGGGGAATATGATAATACTATTATTATTATTTTGGTTTAAAAAATACATTAAATTGAGCTCTTCAAGTAGGTACTTAATTCCTTCCCTCGAGAATTCTGAATTTCATTTAGTTGTGGTTGAATTATCATGTGTTGTTAAACAGTACGTGTTATTCTTATAATTTTGCTAATACTTGATCCATTGCTATTAGAATTTTAAACACACTTATTACATTGTACACTTCAAAGAATCCCAAGAAGCTACTGTAAAGCAAACTGGTCATAGAGCTGCTAGTAGTCATGGACTACTTCACAATATGGCCTGAAGCGCTACCAGTACCTGATCAAGTCGCAGAAACTGTGTCTAGTGCATCAGTAGAGGACGTTACCCCTAGATTTTGAGTCTCGATGGAGCTATACTCTAACCAGGAAAGGAACTTTGAATCGAATATCTTCCAGGGAGTCATGAAGCTGCTGGGCATCAATAAGACTAAGACAACCCCTCTCCATCCACAGTCTTATGTTTCAACCAGACTATCCTGCAGTATAAATCCCAATTTGTGGAAAAGCGACAAAGTAACTGGGCCCTATTGACACCGGCAGTAATGATTTTGGGTCATGAGCTTCGACTGCCTAGAGATCTCCGTTTTGGTGGTGCACCAAAAGAATAACAAACAGAATACGTTCCATCTAATGTCACTTATTTGTAAGAGAAGCCACGATAAATTCTTGAGCTGGCGAGGCAGCATATAAAGATAGCCAGTGATAGATTGGAGGCAAGATATGACTTCTGTGCATCAGGCCCACAGTACCACGAAGGAGACAATGTTTGGCTCTATAATCCAAAGAAGGTTATTGGGAAGTCACCGAAATTACAACGCAATTGGGAAGGGTCCTACATGGTGATCAAATGTATGAATGATGTGGTATTTTAAATAGAAAAGTCACGGACTAACAGCCAAAAGTAGTGCACAGAGACAGACTGACCATGAAAGGGATGCTCCCAGTCTCGACTAGGCATTGAGTCCTTCAAGAGGGAGGAGTGCTACACAAATATCGCATGCAATATCTCTAAGTTCGCTATTCTTTAACCAGGCAACGAGCAAGCTCATTCAAGTCAAGTAACAACTGACTGGAAGTTTCAAGATGAAGTATGGGACATCGAAAAAGTAAGTAATTATGATCTGGATGTATTTTGATGTTGTGTTTTATGTTGAAATTTCGAAATGGTCAATCATCCTATGTAACATATGTTTTATCTTCTGTTTTTAGTATTATTGATGAACTTTTAGGGTAACAAAGAACACTGTTTTATCTTATGTTTTTGATGTTCAAAGCATGCCTACTTAAACTTCAATATTATCTTAATAATATCGAAATACATGTTCTGCAAACCACACTACTATGAAATCAATAAATATATCATTATGATGCTCTGGGTTTTTCCAAGGCCTAGATGTGCACTCTAAAACCAATGTAATGTTATCAATGCATTATATATAGATACAATAAGAACAATTTTATATTTCGTGTCTAACAGTAATACAGCTCGACCAATAACAGCTCACCGCTTCAAGTATCTGGGCGTTGTAGTTCACAGGTGACGGGTGAAGTACCCCAGATTGAGGGGATTTCCCCACCGATTGCTTGCTGAGCACAAGCAGCAGACTCAACGCTACACTCATTGTTACAATCATAAGTTAATAAGTGTAGATACTCAGCCATTTCCAAAGAATCTCCTTATATAATATATGTAAATTCATATTTGTTTAAATATTATCAAATCTTTTATTACATATTTAATTGCTAAAATTTAAGATGTCACTTGACAAAGGGGCACAGACCATGATATGTTTAGAGAGTGGTGTTTATTTAAACCTATTATCTAAAGCAGAGAAGGCGATTGTGGCTAGTAAATTTTACCGTTGATAACTTTATCACAATAATAATTATATAAATATATGTTCTGTACCATCGTACTCTTAAACCGGACAAAGCTGTGGCTTATCTATAGCTCAAGAACATACGTTTCCTTGATAGTGTACATAATACTCACGTTTTTAGCCAAGTGAAGTCAGGATCCGAAATATTTACATATAAATACAATGTCCTGCAGTATATTGTAGAAATTTCTGACAATCTACATCTGATTATACCCAACCTTCCAAAACAAGTAGATAAGGTATGAAATAACATTTTTTTTGCCAGCAACTAAAAGGTCGAGGGCTTCTTTTTATTTAAGCAAAAGTCACATTGACCACTGAGGGCTAAAAATAAAAAAATACTGCATACAATCTTCGAATGCAAACAAAAATCAAACTTTAAAATACAAACAAATGTTTTTAACGTAATAATAATAAAAGAACATGCTGGATAACCAATGGCATGGTAAAATCAATTAATAGGACCAGCTGTACAGAATGTGGCAAGTAGATGTGAAAAACTCAAATTTAAATACATTGACGAAACTAATTGAGAAAACTAAACATGAATACCACAAAGATCTAGTGGTGAAGAGTATATCAGATCCAAAGCAACTCTGGCAAATAATTATTATTGGGAACAAACGTGTTCAAAACACCGAGTCCATAGTCGATTCAATTGAAGGGTCCAACGCAAGAAGTGGACATGTCCAATTTTTACCGAAATTTAGTTTTTGGTAAGGATATGTCCTCTGATATATATGCTACATAGTCCAGTGCAAGAACTAGACTCCTATGGCTACTATACACAATACAGCAGTGTAATGTAAGTTGTTTATCCTGCAATACTTTGCAAGAACTGGATATAAGTCATCTCGTTCTTGCACTGGACCACTTGACAACAGGGTTTCTATTCAGTAATGCGCTTGTTGATGTTCTAGTGAAAAAACTTAATAATTTAATAATATAATAGTTCCGTAATAATAATGGGTTCGGTGAGTGAATATGACCCTTATGCTGGAGATGATTCTGATGTTGATCGTGATTATAGACCCGAGAAGTTTGCTGAATCAAGTTTGGAAAACAGTGTTGGTCAACTTAACCTCAACAAAAGCAAAGGAAATTTGGTTTAACTGCTGCAACACGCATTTTTTTTTTGTTGATTTTTTTCTTTATTAAACGTCTCGTATCCGTCGCAACTTTCACATGTCGGAGACAAGGAGACAGGACATCGTTTACTTTTTCTTGGCCGTCTTCGATTTGGGTGCCTTCGGTTTCTTTGTGGGACCGGCTTTGGCTTTTTTCGCCTTGGACGGCGATTTGGGTTTGAGCGGTGGAGGCGGGCTTCTTTCTGGCACCGGCGCCGACCGGTTTCTTCGCCTTGCGACTGGAAGGTGTGGTATTGGAGCTCATACCTAGCTACTTGGAAGGGAGGCAGCCGTGTACTCTGGAGAGTGAGACGAAAAGTTCGTTTAAAGTGCAGGTTTGTGGAATACCACAGGGCACTGTCATGGGGTCGCTGCTCTTTATCATCTGTATGAATTCAATTTTCGATTTGCAGATTTCTGGTAGTCTTCTTAGCTATGCTGATGACACTATTTTTTTAAGCTAGTAATTGGTCAAAGCTCAAAAGTAAGACAGAGTCAAGTCTTAAGATACTAAAAGAATGGTTTGATCGCAAACATTTGACTGTCAACCTGAAGAAAACTTCTTATGTTACATTCTCTCTTAGTAAGCAATAGCAAAAGTCTGTGGCTGATGGAATTAGGTACTGTTCCAAGGTCATAAATACCTACACCACCACCACTCTTAGTAAGCGATGTAATAAATCCATTCCAGATCTTTCATCTCTAAATTTTGGTGCCAGTGAGATTGGTGCCGCAAACACGATAAAATGTTTTGAAGTTGTGGTGAATAATCATTTGAGGTGGGATACTCATATCAAACATATTGTTGTTGCCTAAGTTGATTCTGCATAAATTTAAAATTTTGAAGAGCATACCAGACATGCAGAGTTTAAAAACGGTCTATTAGTAGAATCGCATATTCGGTACGGTATGCTAAGCTGGGGAGGGGCTTACAGGTACCATTTGCAGGATTTTAATGTCATGCAAAGACGAATTATTAAAATAATGTTGGAAAAAGACAACCAATATCCATCTAAGTTTCTGTATACAGAAGCACAATTGTTAACTGCGAGAGAACTTTATATTCCACAAGTTCTTATGCATCCCCATGGTAGGTTCAGGTCCTCATCTCAGTCTAGACATAGCCTTAATACCAGAAAAGATTTTAGCAGTGTGCATGTACCATTCAAGAGTACTATCACTGCACAACGATGTTTTACTTACCTAGGACCACGTCTGTTTAATGAATTGCCAACTAACTACATCAATTACCTATACTATGTAATGCATATAGATATTCCTTGGCTTCAAATGCTATAACGATATAAATACGTTGCTACATATATAAACATGAAGACCACAACTTTCTCTTGTTTGAATAAATATTGTATCGATTGGTACAGAACGGGTTAACGTCCACAATTTCAAGAACATATAATATATAATTTAAACACAGAACTCTGCGGTTTAAAAACACAGATACAAGACGACATTCAAAAGGTCGGATTGCATATAACAGGTATTTTATAATAATTATTAATTAATTAAGCTGATATGTTTTCTATAGTCCCCAATGATAGCTGGATCTTTTTTTCAACCCCAGCAAATCACCCTGATCCGCACCCACCCTACCCACGCTCATTGAGCTGAAACATGTCTTTCGACATGCATTGGACGGAAATTTCACGCAGAACAATTCACAATCGATAGATGCATCACCTTACAACAATTAGTTACTAAACCCCAGGTATAAAAGCATGTAAATAAAGCGTGGAAAATTTAATATGCTATATTTAAAATGTCGAAGGACTGATCATTTACTCTTGAAAGACTTCAATATAATATTTAATATGGGATCAGAATTAACTAAAGGAATTGCGCCATTATGGGTTTATTTACCTAGATGTAACCAAGCAGCAACCTTTCTTTAATATTATATCACAGCGAACAACCTGGCGTCATTCTTACGTGAATAATTGCCAATTCTTGGTCAGCGACGTCAAGTGACCAAATTGTAACGTCTCAGTGACGTCAACTTTCAGACAAATATATTATGTCATTCAAATAACATCCCCTTAACATCAGTATCAAGTATTTCATGATGTATTTAGATTACTGACCTTATGAGACTAAATTGTAACGTCTCAGTGACGTCAACTTTCAGACGAATATATTATGTCATTCAACTTACGTCCCCTTAACATCAGTATCAAGTATTTCATGATGTATTTAGATTACTGACCTTATGAGACTAAATTGTAACGTCTCAGTGACGTCAACTTTCAGACGAATATATTATGTCATTCAACTTACGTCCCCTTAACATCAGTATCAAGTATTTCATGATGTATTTAGATTACTGACCTTATGAGACCAAATTGTAACGTCTCAGTGACGTCAACTTTTAGACGAATATATTATGTCATTCAAATAACATCCCCTTAACATCAGTATCAAGTATTTTATGACGTATTTAGATTACTGACCTTATGATAGTGGTCAGTCTGTATTATTAGGCATGGCCTGACCCATGCATTACCGGTTTTATCAAATACGAACGATCATAATGACAGTGTGTGCTTCATTTATTCTGTTTCATCTATTCG
Source organism: Tillus elongatus (assembly GCA_964006375.1). Lineage (NCBI taxonomy): Eukaryota > Metazoa > Arthropoda > Insecta > Coleoptera > Cleridae > Tillus > Tillus elongatus. The sequence goes on along the minus strand of OZ023262.1, from coordinate 334,944,447 downwards.
TGGCTGAAAATTATATTTACAAAGGTGGCAGTGAGATAAAGTGTGGTTGACAGTATTATACTATAAGATCTTTTTTTTTTTTTCCTAAAAAACTCCCAGGTTATGTCCGTGCTTATGTTCGGAGTGTGCAGGATGTTATAAGTCTAACTAGGCACCATTGTTAATTTTCTTGGTGTTGTAGCTACAATAAAGTCGGCCAAGCGAGCAGAATTCTAGATTTTGACCCCCTGATTACGATGGCGTAGACAGGAAAACTATAAATATTTAGTTAAGCGTCTTCGAGGAAATTAATTCAATTTGCAAACCTGTTCGAAACCACCTATATGTGTTGAAAAATAATTTAAAGTTACATGCCAGATTTAATGAAAGCCCTGGTTTATTTTCAGAAAATTCGATTATTTCCATCAAAAACTAAATTAAAAGTTATCTTTTCTCTTCAAGCTGATAATTATTCACGGTAATCAGTACGTTGGAATAACGTTGTCAAGACTTCATTTACAACGTAATCATGACGTCATTTTAATGGTAATTATTTACGTCTGAGACTGCGTCATATTGTAGCCATTTTCTCGTCAGTTCGACGTATTTAACTGACGCCGCAGTCTATATTAAGTTCGAAACAATGACGTGAAAATGACGTCAGGTTGTTTGCTGGGATATATTTTTGGATTCAAAGTATTCAGTTGAAGAGGAATTACCACAAACGGATGTACTTTGAGAAACACATGTAAGAACAAACAATATTTCATAGTTCAAAATTTATAATAAAATATGTTAAAAAAGCAGAAAGGAGTAATGAAAAACGGGAGCTTTAAAATATAGGGAAGAGCGTCTGATGATTTTCGGATATTTTGACAAGTAATATACAAGATAATATATTTTCCGCTTCTGAATAGTTGGGACCAAAAAAATACGACTGCCCGATATTTTATCGAAGAGGTTTTAACAAATATCGATTGCCTAGGGCCTATTAACTGAATGTAAAAGAATCACCCCACTAGGATGTGTGTGATGCATACTACATCGAATTTGAATTGCTTTTCATCTGCATTGTTCCAAGATATCGAATCAAACTTGTGTTCGCTATTCCAAATCAAAACCACAGAACTCCCCCTTTCATATAAAAGAAATCAATTCACATGATTCGTTACCTTGGACATGGCCCGAGATTACTCCCAGACCGGAATTACATCTAATAATGATAGTAATATTATATATATCACATTAACGTCACACAAAAGCACTACAACACTATATGAATATAATCTAAGATGAAGAAGTAATTTTACCAATTAATTTTTCTTAATAACATTATACATTTTCGACGTTATGTCGCCTGTGATTAGGTAAGTTGTAGAAAACTATAAAATGATATAAAAATAATACATTAACACTATTAAATCAATATCTTATAAGTTATATAATAGTCTTAAATAAATTAATGTAATAATATGATGCTCCAGAAAACTTTGTATGTCAAAAAAGACGACATACAACACAAAAATCCTCATTAAAATGGTACTAGTTGTTTTCTTTGGTTGCTAATGGTTTATATGGTAGTTCAATGTACAAGTTATTACCGAAACTAAACATAACTGAATTAACTGGATTAAAAGCAATATAAAAACAATGACCACTCCAGGTAAATAACTCACAACGCAGTTATTACAATGCCGAAGTCTTAGAGGTTTAGTATCTAATATATTTGCTTTAACCAGTTGATCCGTATGCTTTCTAAAATAACGTCAGCTTTCTGGAACATCCCCTTTAAATATTATCTATCTAAATTAAACTTTGGTTAACTAACAGCGAATACATACCCGTATTACTTTATTTGTCTTCTACGATGTTACTTTACTACTATAAAAATGTTTCTAGAAATATTTCCCTGTACATTTCACAAAAAGTAATATTATAGACATTTAATTTAGAATAGACAATTTTAATTGACATGGCTGAGTAAGATTGTGCTATTCGAAATGGACAGTACACCGGTTGTGCTACAAATATAGTAATATGGGTACGCAAAACAGGCAAGTGTCTATATACCAACACAATTTTCTTTAACACGAATAAATGCTCGATTAGTCATTTTTATTTTGACAAGCAAAACTGAATATTTACACAACTTTTGTGATATTTATGAAATCAGAAAACCTATTAATCTTCATATTATAATTGTGATGTAGTATAAGATGATAACTATATGTATTATAGTGGAAAGCCACATAAAATCATTCTTCTTCGATAAGTGTTAATATACTGTTAATATCAGATAAAACAATGATGTCGCAAGATAGTACAAGATGCTTAGGACATATATATATATATATATATATATATATATATATATATATATATATATATATATATATATATATATATATATATATATATATATATATATATATATATATCAATTTTTTGGTAGCTAGAATGCGACTTGGATTTTAAACATAGAACACATTATACTTGTGGACTAATCTCAGTTAACCTTAACTTTTATGCTTTCACATTTCACACATAAAACATACAAATAAAACGGTCTTCCTTACTTAAACAGTATATAATGCAGATGAAAGAAAATACACTTGCTTCGTTCAACATTAGAATAGCAATTTATTAGTTAACAATATAAAAGCTTTCCTTGTCAGCTAATTCTTTGTTTTGTGGCATAAAGTTAGCACTGTGTCAGTTATAAATATAAGATCTTAAAACATCGGAACAAGAGCAACCCATTTTTGCAAATGACGCTCTATATTAAATAAAAAGACTGATGAACAACAACGTTACATAAAATAAAGATAGGGTAAGGTACCTAAATTTGTGTCTAAAATAAAATCTGTCTTGTATCTAACAAAATTGTTGAAAATTTTCAAGATAAAAGTTTTGTAATTAAAAGTGACATAAAATCACGATGGAAATTATTGGATAAAACCTAGAGGCCAAACTTCAAAGTAAACCAAGGCAGGTGCAATTGAAAAAATGCTAGTCGAAAGGAAGATGAAATTACCTAAAGGAGGCATAAATGTGTTTAAAATTGAGTTAGACTTAAGGTAGCTATTATTGTTGTTAACTCTTTGGTCTTTAGAGTACCTATGTTTGTACCAGAAGCGTATTATACAAGAAAATGTTTAGTTTAAAACGGCTAGAGTATCGCGCGAAATCCTTTTAAGCAAGCAAATTCTTACTGTTACGGGAATTCCCAGATTTTAGTTGTCTCACATTTACAAAACAAAATCATGAAGATATAAGAAGGTATTGTATTGTATTGTCGAGTAGATGGCCTTGAACGCTTTTCATTAGCCACAAACTGTTTTTAATTTCATACAAGGCATTGTCACGAAGTTGATAAGCCGGGAAAGATTAACTAGCCTAATTAACAATCAGAGACTGCAGTCATCCAGTTTACAGGGGGTTAAATAACTGCAATCGTTCACTAGTAAATATATTTTACATTTACCCGAGTGTAGCTGGCTCGGTTTGAAGACGCGACCGTGGCCGCTGGCCCATCGACCGGTGGAAGGAGGGGGCACCGGCCGGCGTCAAGCCGGTCGAATGTCGCAGAGAGAAGTTCAGTAGCTTCACCGCCGTTAGCTGGTTGTGTATGTGAACTGTTGAGATCGAGAACATTCCACTGGCGTAATTGCTTTACGTTGTTCCGCTATTATTAGGTACCGAGATTGGATCAAGGTGGAAGGCCCGGCCGAGCAGCGGTCAAAGTAGAATAGCAGGAGCACCAGGTCGCGAGCTGGCAGCCGTGATATTAGCCAAGTGGCTCAGTTTGATTCCATTAGGCCCAGGTATCCGGCGTTTATGGACAGGCCTGCAGAACTAGGGAACTGCATTCCTGAGTTCTGTTTCCCCCAGGATCGCAAGGGTAAGTGGCTAAGGGAGAGGGATATATGTCGGTATCGTTGTGGTGACAGGCCTGCAGAACTAGGGAACTGCATTCGTGAGTTCTGTTTCCCCCAGGATCGCAAGGGTAAGTGGCTAAGGGAGAGAGATATATGTCGGTATCGTTGTGGTGAATGCACCATCGGTCCCAGTTAAAAACAACCCTCCCTGTGGCCACCGCTGCGTTGCCGCCAGGGAGTAACTTCCGTTAATGGGTTTTCTTGCTACCCCGCACTGCGTATCAAGACCCCGACCGCTGCTGAAGTTGTCGCGTGACCCACCCTCCGTATCTCCTGTAAATATTTTTGTTAAAGTCACATAACCCCCCTTGCGTCTGGTTCCTTATAACTACTTTGTACATAATTTCTAGTAAACGGAATACCTTTCTTTTCTTTTGTAAATAGTTTGTAAATAGATTATGTTTTAATTTACTCGGCATTTTATTTAATCACTCCGGAATATCCACCCAAGTAAACTTTAACAATATATCTCTAATAAAGACCATAACCAGAAGTCCCGTGGGACTTCATCTTAACTCAGGAGGACCCCGTCTCCACGAGAATCTACACTGGGCTTATGTGTACGTCAACAGTGACTTGGGAAAGGGGCAAGAATCCCGAGAGCGCGGCTACTCTCTGAAGAAAACTCTATAGGCGCTGGCGCTCGAGCATGATCGCGTAGGAAAGCCGTGTCCCGGAAGTTATCCCAGAAATTCCTCACATTAGGGAAAACTAGGATTGACCCACACCACCCCCCCCCCCCAGCCACCCCAAGTGGCCGTTATAATATTAAGACTGTAATCGCAACAATGAGATAAAATATAGAAACAACTTATTAGTCTGCTTATTCTGGATATAAAAACACCCGCGTGCTTGGGGACAAGCATATTATACAATATGCTACCGGAACATGTAAAAACTGTAGAAATACTCAAATAATCCAAAAGAAATAAGAAAAAGCTTCACCTAGAGGACTGCTTTTACACGACTGATGAGTTAAAAGTCCATTTAGAAACACATCGAGGGTGATGGATGCTGTGAACAAATAAGATCCCAAGCAATTTGGTGATATCTGGTTTCAGAATCTTAATATACACAGCTTGTCAAGTATATAGAGACTTGAAAATCAACGGTTGTTAAATGTGCAGACAACACCTAGTCACTGTCTTATCTATTATTCGGTAAGGTTTACTTTAGACTATCAGATACACCACATCGAAATGCAGTGATGCAGCATACATATGTTTCAAAATTATGGGATTTAAATTATCACTGACGCGTTTGTAAACAACAGATTTGTAACTCGTTGCATTTTATTTTATTTATTCCTCGTTTTTTCATCATCAGTTTAAAATTTCCCTCCGAATGTGGCCATGCCTTTTTTTTCTGAACAAGTGGTATTTTCACGGCTCTTCATACATTTGACAGTGTGTACTTTATATTTATAATGCTTTCATAACCGCATCTTTTTTAGTGTTTTATTCGTTGTTTCAATTTGTTCCTTTTTGTTTCATATTTGTACCAAATATTCCATTTTATTGCGTATATAACGTAGCTACAGCTAACAATAAACCGAAATGGACCCAGCTGGCTATTGATCGATGTAAATAATGTTAAAAATTTTGATGAATAAACATGAAATCCACGAAAACTATTATAATAGCAGCTTTTATCCCGTGCCCTTAGAAATAAATGGATTTGTGTCATCATCATAAATATATTAGATTTGTTTTGTTCATAGGCACTCAGGTTTTGGATATTTCTGTAGAGGCTTGATTGAAATAGAACAATGATCTTATGCATATGGCTTAGAGGCATAATTTCAGTAAATATGTTTGAAAATTGTGTTGGAATACGAGACAAGTACCGGTTATTTAATATATAAGGTACGACCATAATCAATGAAATATTCAACACTGCTAACTTAAAACTAGACAGATTAAGCTACAAACTATAAATTTTTCTATATCCGTAACTACATGCATCTCTTTTTCTGATTGCAAGATAACAAATGCATCATACTTTACTACATTTTCTTCTATAATTATATAAGCAAAAGCTATCTATTATATTATTTAGTTTTGTTGAAGAAATGTTTTGAAGGAAAAAACAAATGTATATTTACTTATCATCGAACAGTTTACAATAAGTATTAAAAATCTATCAATTGTATGATTGAATAAAATATTAAAGATTTCTCTATATAAGACTTAGGTATCCTCACTTTCATGACTGGTGTTTAAAAGCTTAATTTACTGATATGTATCAATTTGTTTCATACTTTTAAAAAAAGTATAACTACCAGCTTACACACCAAACATGTCAAGTGTAATTTAATGTTTCTTTATCATTGGTTTATTGCTATGAAGTTAAACCAAAATAAATCAACTTTACACCTCAAGATACTATAAAAAGTTATCATAATATAATAGTCAATAAATCTAAAGAAAAGCATGACAAAACAATGGAATCGGTGCGCGAGCGGCGATCCGGTCGCTACAGCAACGTGGATCGCCGCCCCGCACCGAGGCTTCGATATAATCTAAAACTTAACTTTTAGGGCACCTTTGGTTTAGCTTATCCTCATTAAATTTCATTCTTAATGAAATGAAGGTTTTATAAAGCAATCCGATCAAAATAGTTGGATGCAGTTTACCTGTACTTATCACTTATAGATACTGTCTTGCAATACTAAACAGTTACTACAACAGTTAACAGAGATATAGATTAAGCTTTGTATTTAAGTTCGCTAAGCGACTGATCTCGCATTTGACGCGATGACATATCTGGACAAACAGCCACCCTAGCAATGTCCAGGTACAACCAAGTTTCGCTGTCAAGTACTTAATGACATGTAATTAAGATTGTCCATTTTCTTCTCCTTTTGTTCCCTGAGAAAACGAAAATATCATATTATTACAAAGAAATGTTAAATGTAAGTCGAAGGATTGTTGCTAAAATCACATATCATTGCATAATATTCATATTATGTAGGTACAAAGATCAGAATAATTAGGCCTCTTGATGACATTCTAAATAACTAATGAAAACAACCTCAGCTTAGCACTTAGCAAGTAATACAACGACTGATAAGTACACTTGGAGAACCCAAATCACCATAACACATATTTCAAAGACCTTACGATCGTTTCGTTGACAACCTCAACGTCATCAGTGTAATGTATTTAAATTAAGTTAGTACTAAGCAGCGCCCCCAACAAACACCATTGTAACCGTTACATGACATTGGAAGCTCAATAAAATAACACTGTAACATTACACTGTTACCTAAAATGTACTTGGCAAATGGAGCACATTTAGGTAACAATGAAATATTGCATACCATCAAGTATTATAACATAAAAGATATGTAATATTTTATGTAACATCCACATTATACAAATTTCATGGCGCTCTATACTTTTAAAGTACACACTGATAACAAAACGTAATATTTTTAGTTTACATTAAATCAAATAAATATCAAACCCAGCTAATGAAATGTTAATTAAGAAAATCTGTCAACTGAATTATGATTTAAGCTTTTAAACTCGTCAATAATTTATTTTGTTATTAAATTTATATAAATACAATAAACGGAAAATAAGTGGAAATACAAATTAACACCTATATGTTCTAGGCATTTTCGTCGTTTTGTTCAGGCAACTGCGCAGAGCGAGAGCGAGTGTTGATTCTTGATGTTACTGTTTGCTAATAGATTATGAGGTTATGTTATGTTTATTTTGATTGTGCTCGTGTTTCTGATTTATATTGTTTTCTTATTACTCTTACAAAAGGTAAAGTGAAAATTTTGTGGTAAGCATTGGATTTTATTTTTCTCTATTTCTTGAAAGAGAACAGTATTTAATATAAGGTTTAAGAATTTATGTTGTGTACATGACTTTATCGACAAAAGCGACGACCGATTGTGAAGAACTACATTAATGTGGATGTTGAATTCTTATTTGAGTTTCATGTTAAAATGAATTATATTGTACATTTTGAATCTGTGATTGTGTTATTCTAGCGTTTTATGACGGAATGCGAGTTAACCTATATGTTTCAATTGCAGCATACGTTTCTGATCATTATTATCGAAAGGCTGGAAATGACTACACAGCGAATTTAAACAAAGCTATTCACTATAGCAAGTTCAGAATTAATTGCCGCTAGATCAACCCAAGAAATATAATAAGGTCAGCAAGCGCAACGTTTTAAACATTGCCAAAGGTAATTAGTAGTACTTAGTTTTGTATGATCATCTGAACTTATTGATTAAATTTGCAACTGTCGTTACCTACTAGCCAGTTTAAATTTACAGGAGCTGAATTTTGGACACAAGAAATGACGACTAATTTGTTAAAGCAATTTTAATATGGACGATACTACTCTAGTTACAGTTTAAAGTTGCAGTTATATTTAATTATACATATAAACTTCAACTGATGTTTAGATTTAATTTTGAATTTCAAATTATTCATAGCTTTCAGTTAAATGTGAACATTATTAACAATTTTAAAATTAAAATTGAAATTATAAATATTTTAATACAATAAGAATGTATTATATTACATTGTTTTCTTACAAGTGTTTAATAGATTATGTTTTCAATGATTTTTTGTTTTCTATTAATGTGTGTGGTTATATAGAAAAAGCTCTACTCCTAACAACAAAATGTAACATGTAATGTTGATGAAATTGTCAATAAATATATCTGATATATATGCCCAACTATGTTACATAGATATATCACGAGAGGAACTATATGCATGACATTTCGTGTTACATGTAACTTACAAGTTCATAACAAGTTACATAAATGATACTTTTGTAAATAACAAAATATTATTTCAGTTATGTGAATGTTACATAACTGTGTTTGTTGGGCCCCTACTGGTGAGAATCACTAACTTAAATAGAGAGAATGTACATTGTTTTGATGTTATCACGGTGCCATGAGATTATGTAAAACTTACGATAATAAATGGTTAATTAATGTTAAATCCACTCTCTTATTGAACCCAAGACTTATCAATCAGAGGATGAAAAATTGTAAAATTAAACTCAACAGCTACAGTGTATTTATATCGCGACTACTTAACGAACTAATCCGAAGTAAAATTGTAGTCGACGACCCATTGTTTGTCTATTGTGTAGTGAATGTACGAGGTCGAAGGCCTGCTTTAATCTCCTGTTTGACAAATTTATGAGCTTTTATCTAATGTAAGAATAATGGGCTTAAAAAGAAAGGTACCGAGATATTTAAGGAAGCTAAACGTTCCTTTTGATCTAGAAATTTCACTATGTGAATATTGGAGCACGCCGACAGGCACATCTGGCGAAACAGACACCATAACAGCCGCTCATCTTTTTTTTTAAACAAACCGAGTGTTTGGCTCACAATGTTAACTTAAACAAAGGACAAATAATTCAGCTAAAATTCTACATAAAAACAATATTTGTATTAATTTTTTTTTCTACGTAAAAACAAGTATTTATATTGACTTCTTAGATACAAACAAAACGAAAGGGGGCTTTAAGTCAAGCCAAACGTAGAGATTAGTATCTGTATAGACCGGCCGAGTTATTGACAATAATTTATTATTCTGCCAGACAAATTATAGGAGTGTTTACTGGTCAAATGCAAAGTGAAAATAAAGGGCTTGAAATTAAAGGTGCCGCACGATTCAATGAAGTTTTGTTCTTAATTGACCTTGATATATAAATACTTTCTAAGGAATCAAGCATCGTTTGATGTCTAACATTTTTGACTAGTTTTAAAATTTCTTTGTCAATGTGGTGATTATTATCCCATATATATTGTGCCACACACGATTTGTCCACCGTACCATATCGTAAATGTGCGAGATGTTCACGAAATCTGGTGGCTATGTTTCTCTTGGTTTGACCCACGTATTTAAGATTGCAATCTTTGCAACTTATCTTATAGATACCGGACATTTCAGTGACTTTGTCTTTGTCTTTTGTATTACGCAACAAATCTTTTAAATTACTTTTCGTCGAAAAAGTCAAAAGTAAATCGGCTTTCTTAACAATACTTTCCAAACCCTTTGTGATTCGTGGTTCATAAGGTAGACACACAAATTTTTTCTCTATTATATCTTTCTTGAATGTCGTACATTCAGATATCATTTTCTTTGTTCTGTGTTTGTTAACCAATTTGTCTACTAAACCATCCGAATAATCGTTATATCTCGCCACGTTTTTTATGTACTTTAATTCTGTATTAAATCTATTTTTACTTAACGGAAAATTTATCAATGTGCTTGTTAGGAAATTTAAACTAGCCGTTTTTTGTACAAACGTATGTTGTGAGTCGTTAGGAATGTAACTAATAGTGGCAGTTTCCTTCCTCATCGAATTCAAGCGAGCCATTACTTTATTTTTAATAACTAGTACATGTAGAAACCAAAGTTTATTGTTGATTTCTATTTCGTGGGTAAATTTTATTGAATCAAATTGACTATTTAGTTTTTCAGTAAATTCCACAACCTTGCATATATTTGTGTCAAACACTGCAAAAATATCGTCGACATAACGAAACCAAACTCTAGGGAAATACTCATTTTTATTTTTTAAATCCGTCTCAAATCTACTCATAAACAGGTCTGCAATAAAGGGAGATACTGGCTCGCCGATTGCTGTGCCTTCAGTTTGTTCAAAAAACTCATTGTTAAATTGGAAAATATTTTGTTTTATACAAAGGCTTGTTAGAGTTAAATATTCTTTGCAGACGTCTTCACTTATATTGTTCAATTTTAACAATTGTTCCAAATACTTCAACATTTGTTTTGTGGGTACACTAGGAAATAATGACGCCACGTCATATGACATCAAAATCTCACCTTCCAGTAATTTAACATCTTTAATTTTATCAATAAAATCAAGAGAATTTAGCACCGAACAACTTTTCTGTTTAATAGGTAGTCTTTTAAACTCGTTTGACAACCACTTTGCCAAATTATATCTTGGAGAATCTATGGCCGAAATAATAGGTCTCATTATTTTTTCCCGGTTTATGAATTTTTGGGAGACAATATTTTTTGGGGACTTTAGGATTAGAAACTTGTAAACGTCTTCCTAAATCCTTTGTTATGAGATTTGGATGTTTTTTTTAAACTGTTTTTTACTTTGTTATTCATTTTTGGTAACGGATTTTTATCTAGTTTTCTAAACAGTCCTGACTCTATTGCATTACTCACTCGCTCTTTATAATCACTTTTGTCCATTATCACAACTTTATTGCCTTTATCCGCCTTTATATAAAAACAATCCTTTTTTCGCAATCGTTTAACTATTTTCATTTGATTATAATTTTTTTTTTGTAGACTTATTTTCTTTCAGATTTTTAGAGATTTTCTTTTTACATGCTTCACGAATGAAGTTTTTTGAATAATCAGGTAATTTTTTAATTCCCGTTTCTGTACTAGCAATGACATGCTAATGTGTCTGGCAGAATAATAAATTATTGTCAATAACTCGGCCGGTCTATATAGATACTAGTCTCTACGTTTGTCTCGACTTAAAGACCCCCTTTCGTTTTCTTTGTGTCTAAGAAGTCAATATAAATACTTGTTTTTACGCAGAACAAAAAAATCAATATAAATATTGTTTTTATGTAGAACTTTATTTGAATTATTTATCCTTTGTTAAACATTGTGAGCCAAACACTCGGTTTGTTTTAAAAAAAAAGATGAGCGGCTGTTATGGTGTCTGTTTCGCCAGATGTGCCTGTCGGCTTGCTCCAATATTCACATAGTGAAATTTCTAGACCAAAAGGAACGTTTAGCTTCCTTAAATATCTCGGTACCTTTCTTTTTAAGCCCATTATTCTTACATTAGATAAAAGCTCATAAATTTGTCAACCAGAGGATTAAAGCAGGTCTTCGACCTCGTACGTTCACTACACAATAGACAAACGATGGGTCGTCGATTACAATTTTACTTCGGATTAGTTCGTTACCTAGCCGCGATATAAATACACTGTAGCTGTTAAGTTTAATTTTAGAATCTTTAATCCTCTGATGACGTTGATGTTGTCAATAAAACAATCGTAAGGTCTTTGAAATATGTGTTGTGGTGATTTGGGTTCTCCAAGTGTACTTATCAGTGCTCATCACAGGTTTCAGTTTTCACATAGACAACGACTGTATAAGGACAAAGTGTTGATTGGTCAACGATCACATTGGATCCGCAATGTCATGTTTCATTTTTATTCGTACAGAGTCTTATGGGAGAAACAGAGAAATCGAAGCATTTCTGTGTTAGTCGTTGCATCTGTGCGAAAAAAATGGAATGTTAAGTAGGTGCTCTTGGAGAACCCAAATCACATCAACACATATTTTAATTCACTAGCGTCACCAGTGGATGAAAAATTTTATGCTGCTTACTACGAAACATCACCTTATACAGGGTTGTTCACGATAGCGGTGCATTAGAAGTTTATGAAATACCCTGATATCATAAATTTTGAAATTTTGGATGCGGTCACAATTCGTAATTATCTTTAATTCTAATATATTTTCAAGGTCATACCACTTCCGGTTAGACCGGAAGTAGTCATCAACTTTGCTAATTTAAATGGAATGCCCTATTTTTTATTGCATATTCGAATTCTCCATAATATGTTGTGAATATTTATATTAGGCTTTCCTATCCCTATCTTTAACTGTTCCAAAGATATTGTGATTTTTCTGTATTTCGGTGATTTTGCAACCTTATTTACAATAGTTTGTATTTCACGTGTTTTTAAAGATGAAAGGCTCGAATTTAGAATTTTGTAACTTGTGGGAGGGAGCTTTCATATTATGTGCCTTAAGTTTACCTGTGTCATACAGAGTGTTTTAAATTTAGTTACTAACTTAGACATATTCAACGTGGCAAAAGTATTTTTTTTCAAATAGAACACCCTGTGCATTATTAAAAATTTGAGTTCTAAATTTAATGCTACACCGGTTTTATATAAGTTTTTCTAAACCTATCTTCAATATGTTGCTTGTTATTAGCATTTTCAGGTAACAACCTCCTCTTCTAAAGTGTACACGTGAGACTACACAACAAATGCAGCTGTGATTGTCAGTCAGATAACAAAAGTGATATGATTTCATAAAAATATTTAATGTAATTATTTTAAAAAAAATTAACAACAAAAACTGAACAATGACAAATAAAAAAAGTTAATTCAAATTTAAATGCTACGATCACTATAAATGTTCTATGTGGCCACCATCTTGGTCAAAGCACTGCAAAATTCTACGGTTCATTTCATTCGTAGTAGCTCTTTTGATTTAATTTGGATCCAAATCTCTAAAAGCTCTAATTACACGATTTAAAAGATCCTCTCTACTTTGCACTGTTGTGTTATACACTTGACTTTTTATACGCCCCCAGAGATAAAAATGGGCAGGCGTTAAATCAGGAGAGCGGGGATGCCATCTCCAAGGACCGTTGGGCCCAATCCATCTGTCTTCAAATAATTGCGTTAAGTGCCAGTAAACTTCACCAGTGGAGTGGGCAGGCGCGTTGTCTAGCTTATACCAGCAAATTTGCCTTATATCTAGTGGTAGCCTTGCCAGAAAATTACGGACAGATCCCCTTAATAGTTCCAAATATTTTTCACAGTTTTTTTTCACCTTAAAACTAAAATTTGTTTGAAAACGTGTTTCTCTAAATATATTAGGGTTTTCACTTGCCCAAAAATGACTATTTCTCCTATTCACAATTCCTTCCATTCTAAATTTCGATTCGTCGGTCCAGATAATTTTAGAAAGAAAATTCTCATCTTGTTGAATATTTAGAAACATGTGTTTGCAGAATTCCAGTCTTTTTAAATGGTCACCAGGTCGAAGTCCTTGTAGTACTATTTCTGAATATGGGTGCATTTGATGAGACTTCCATATTCTATGCACAGATGAACTGGATATTCTCAAAGCTCGAGTAGCTGCAGGAATAGAGCTACGCGGGTAAACTTGAAAATAAGTCAAAACGTTTATCTCATTATTTTCATTTTCAGTTACTGGCTTTGGATCATGTCGTGTAGTTTTGACACTTCCAGTCAATTTAAATCGTTCCTCTATCTTTACGAATTTTCCTCTAGTCATTGCCGATAGAGTGGAATGCCTCTCGTTAAACATCCTGCATGTTCTGCTTACAATCCGATTGCATTCCCCATGAATATAAAATAAATTTAAAATATCCATATTAGAGTACTCTTCACTATTCTGCATTTTTATTGGCTTATTATTTCTATAACGTGAGTCATACAAACACACTCAGATTAACTTTAAAATATAAATGACGCTTTAGAATTCATGTGTTGTCATAATTCTGTTTTCTGACAGCCACAGCTGCCTTTATTGTGCAGCGTAATGTATATTCTCTAGAAAAGGAGTTTGTTACCTGAAAACTCTAGTAGCAAGTTACTCGTAAGAGATATGTATGGGAAAACTTTTATGAAACCGGTGTAGAATTAAATTTAGAACTCGAATTTTTAATAATATACAGGATGCACCATTTGAAAAAAATGACTTTTGCAACATTGAATATGTGTAAGTTGGTCGTTAAATTTAAAACACTCTGTATGATACAGGTAAACTTTAGGTAGATAATATTAAGGCTTCATCCTAGAAGTTATAGTATTCTAAATTCCAGTCTTTTATCTTTAAAAACATGTGAAATACAAAGTGTTATAAATGACGATAGAAGTTCCGCAAAGTGTAAAAAAATCACAATATCTTTGGAACAGTTGAAGATAGGAATAAGAAAGCCTAATATAAATATTCACAACATATTATGGATAATTCGAATATGCAATAAAAAATAGGACATTCTATTTAAATTAGCAAAGTTGATGACTACTTCCAGTCTAACCGGATGTGATGTGACCTTGAAAATATTTTAGGATAAAGGACAATGACGAATTGTGACCGCTGTCACAATTTCAAAATGTATGATATCAGGGAACTTCATAAAGTTCTAATGCACAGCTACAGTGAAAAACCCTGTATGAAGAGTTTTAGGTCAAGAGCGATACCGAGAGGGAGACTAAATCGCCGGCAAATTTTCTGTGTATTGAATGTTTATTGCAGGGCGATCTTTTTGAAATTTCTTTGTAACTTTAGCTGGCAAGTTTCGAAATATTTTATCTGTATCAGAGATAGACGGCAAACAAAGCCAAGCGAAACTTGCCAGGTAAATGATAGTTCTGTAATGGCGCAAGAACAAAATTCTTAGTTTTTAGATGAACTGTTGACCCTTATTTCCCAATGAACTTGAAATGAACAGAAAATTTACCAAGACTTTCCCTATTTTATCATTTTCACAGGTCTCAGGCTTTTAGAAATAACAATGGTAAGCATCGAATTCAAGACACTGTACCTATGTCATTAGTATAGAAAAAGGTTTTTAACAAAATTATGTGTACAATTTTTTTACTTATCTTTCAAAAGCCTGTTATTTCGCTTCGGTAAAATTATTCAATGTTCTTTTTAACGAACTTTATAAATGGCGTATAGCTTATATAGGATTGTCATAATAAAATTATTTACAGTGATATGTAATTTTAGCTGCCACAGAAGTAAAAAAATAAAATAAAAAACATAAGACAAAGTAATGAAAGAAATTAAAGATTTTTTTATAGATTAAGAGGTTTATCTTGGGGAAAACTTTTGAAATTTGGTCAGTTTCTTTAGGGTAAAAAGATACCAGGTTTGTTTCTACTCCGTCATGCTGGATACATAGATCTGTGATGCTACATCAAATACCAAACAATATATTAAAAAATATAATTATAATAACTATTTCTTCTGTCAGTTAAATAAGAAACATATGGAAAAGCTCTTTTGTGACATAAGTCAAACTAACGGAATATCATTCAGTTCTGTATAAAGCTTAAAAAATCTCATTTGACCTGTAGTATACTTAGCAGAATTTTCAAATGTAACCTCTTGTAATTTTGCATACTCCCATTCTTATCAAAATGGGGGCGGTTTTTCTTTAAAAATATATCGCCATTATTATTTAATCAAGAGATGAAAAATACTTCGAAATATACCTAAAAATTTCAAATTATTGGTCTCTGTTAATTTTTTTCACCAAACTGTACCATTTCAAAAAAACTCGGGACGCAGCAAGTGCGTTATGGTAGTGAATTTTTATTAAATGCTTCAAATTTAAATAACTCAATTTTCTATAAACTTAGAGAGTTTAATTTCAATACGTAGTAACGTTTTTCCTAAGGCAAGATATCCACAAAATTTCATTAAAATAACTTTGTAATTTTCGGAGAAAAAAATTTTTTTCGAAAGAAAATTTAAAATTTGAATAACTCAATTTTCTCTAAACTTAGAAAGTTGAATTTTGGTACGTAGTAAGGTTGAGGCAACATATATAGTAAATTTCATTGAAACAGCTTTGTTACTTTCGGAGAAAAAAATTTTTTCGAAAGAAAACTCAAAATTTTTCCGGAAAACCCCGTTTGATTTTTCTGGATAACGAACTCATCCAAGCCATTAATAAAAGACAGGCACTTGCCAAGTTTCATCGAAATCGGTTAATTATTTTTTGAGTTATCATATATATATATATATATATATATATATATATATATATATATATATATATATATATATATATATGTATATATGTATATATATATATATATATATATATATATATGTATATATGTATATATATATATATATATATATATATATATATATATATATATATATAACATATAAAAATTAAACCTATTTACAAATGAACTTTAATAAGATATTATGCTGTGACAATACCTCTCTCAAGCACCCTAAAATATAATCAAAATGTGCACAGTTATATATGTTTTATTTCTTTTTCCCTTGTCTTAATACACTACATATTTTATGACAATCGATTTAATTTACTTATTTGATTTCATAAATAGTCGGTTAATAGTGACTTGGAATGAAGTAGACACCACATCTTCAAACATATTAAGAGAATATGAGTAAATCAACAGCAACTGGGAATGAATTCGGTCAGTCGCCCAGCCACGTGGTTAAAAAACACTGTTTGTATGAGTGGTTAGAACTCTAGCTCTAAATAAAAGGACTGTAACAGCGGCAGAAGCAGAAGTCAATGGAAGGTTTGTGTATTCGGAAAGAAACTATTGACTATTAATAACAACAATTGACTAAAAACGCTGCGAGTTGTAAGGCAAAAATAATTATACTACAGAGCTGATAAATGATAATACATTACAATAGGGTTATATATAATCGTAAATGCTCCCAATGATTAACAATCAGTGAATTCAGTATTATTGACATTTCTCGGAAACTTACAAATGAATTTCATGAGTCAATAAGAAAAGCATTGACTAACCAACAGCAACCACATACTTATGATTTAAACATAAATGTTTCAAATATGAATAGCTCAATTTTCTGTAACCCTAGAAAGCCGAATTTTGGCACATAGTTAGGTATTTCCCAAAGCAATATTTACCAAATTTTATCGAAATTTTCGGAAAAAAAATTTTTTTTTGAAAGAAAACTCAAAATTTTCCCGGAAAACCCCGTCCGATTTTCCTGGCCAACGAACTCATCCAAGCCATTAATAAAAGAAAGGCACTTGCCGAATTTCATCTAAATCGGTTAATTATTTTTTGAGTTATCAGACGGATATATATATATATATATATATATATATATATATATATATATATATATATATATATATATATATATATATATATAAGCATATAAAAATTCAAACTGACCCCGGATATGGGTTCTAGGGGTCCTAATTCGCGCTCATTTGAAAGAATTTTTGCAAAGTCTCACCATCGATACCTCTCTATTAGTGAATTTTTAAAATAAAAATTCACTAATGACAGCCAATGTGTTTACAGAACATTACCCATACAGCACACGATATTCTCAGAATGTTCTCACAATGTGAGAACATTCTTTTTTTCAGAATATTTGTATCCGAATATGCTAATAACATTTATGGAATTTCAAACTTCAATCTTGAATAATCTGAGTCTGAGTACATTCATTCAATCACATCCTAAGAAAATTCTTCATCAATATACTCAGAATATTTGAATAGATTATTATTCCGAATATTCGCTTAGAATGTGCTTGAGATGTCCTTATAATATTAGATAACTTTAAAACTGAATGAAAAAGATATATGATAATTGCGGTGTAGTGGTGAGAATTAAAATAGTAACTATTTTGCATGTTTGATTCTGTTACCTGTCTATGGTAAACACATTGTATCTTTACGCAATCTCTTCTTTAGGCATAGAGCGCATGTCCACGTCGCCAGGAAAGGAAGATGGCGAATGGCTACACGTAAATGAAAATTAATGTCATAATTAATGGTCTGTGATCAATGTTGTATAAGGTTTTATTCTCACATAATTAATTTAAAATAATAATGTGACGTGAACACCTAGAATAGTGTGTAATTGCAAGCATAAATCCAGAATAGAGAAGCAACTAAAACATGGTGTCAGGTTAACTAAAACCCAGTAAAAGAAACAAGTTTTAAAGCATCTCCTGTAGTTGACACTGACGATGGGTTCGCCAATTTTGCTTGAGACTGGATCATCTTACGAATTAGGTACACCTACATATAATTAAAATATGGGTTATTTTCAATAGTACCTAAGTCATGCAACATAAACCACCACCACCGTTTTATGTGGATGGACTAGAAAAGTGCAAGAATACTGCAAGTCTATAAGGCTGTCTAAGCAACATCTCGGGCTTTTTACTCATGTGGAAGAAGTTAATGCTAGGATAAGTATCACTATAAAGTGAAGAAAATGTGGACCTGAATATATGATGGGAAGATGAATGTACAACAAAACTTGCAATTTATCAGATACGGAATCACTTTGCCAAAGTATGCCTTTACAACCAGAATATCCAAGCTGTTGGTGACAAAGGAAGGGTGAAAAGGTCTGACCGATTACTTTCAGTTGTAGTTTTGTGTAAGTGCAAGTGAGTGTGATTTTGTGGCATATTCTGTCCAATTTAGTTGTGTTCTATAAAGGTGTAAGTACTATTATGTAATGCAATTCCTTCAATACCACACTGTGAGCCTCTAGGATCAATAGTCTATCCAAATTTAAAGTTACTTCAGTGGGGTAACCGCGATTATTCATCTTGGAAACTTTGTATTTGGCTATTAAATTTTCTCGCAACTCCAAGAACTGTATCTTTATTTATTTGATTTTTATGTTATTGAAATTTTTATTGTTTTATTAATATTTTATTTAGACATTTCTTTGTATTTGCTATAAGTACATGCTTAATCTGAATGAATGTGCACTACTGGAATTGTTGACTTATTACGTATCTGAACTTGAGTTTACAGGTGTGTGTAGCCACTGGAACAATATAGTAACCTACACAAGGGTGAGTGATTGAAGTTGAAATTCTAGCATGTTGGGCTTGCTTATACGAAAATATATAAAAGGCCAGTTAAATGGTGGAAAATGAGTAAATTTTGAAGATAAATCCAATATTTCATATCTTTGCATTTTCTTAATTTCTGTATCATTCAAAAAATGTATACAGGGTGTTTTGCATAAGAACCGATACAGGGCAGGGGCACGTAGGTAAACGTAAAATATGGTGATTTAATGCAACTTACCCCTATATTAGGTTGCAGCCCTGAGAAGTTATAGGCATCCAAAGTGGGGTTTCAATTTCGAAAAAAATCAATATATCTAATACTTTAACTTGGAAAACCAAATTTAGTACCCGTTTTGAGTGTACCAAGAGCATTAATCAATGGTAAGTAGAGTTCAATTAAGGCATTTGAAAGGGTTGATTAGGGGCGATGCACCATTAAAATGTCACAGTTTTTTAACAGATTGGCAGATAGATTTAAGAAAATATTTCATTTTATGAGAAACTTAACTCTAAAATTTTGTTACTCCTGTTATTTTCAAAACACTTTATTCTTTTCAAGAAAAACACAAATAAGTAAAGAAACATATTTTATCAATCTTACTAAAAATCATCGAAAATTAAATAGTTGCCAATAAACTTATGTATAGGTCAAATTTGACAATCAGTAAAAAAGTGTGAATAAGTATAATTTATTAGGACAACTCAAACAACAGAAATCAAAAAACTGCTATCGATAAGTTATAGAAATTCTTCAACATGATAATTTCATAAGCATCTATTGAATCTTTGTGGATTTTAAGAAACATTGATAATATATGTGTCTTTAGTTATTAAGGTTTTTCTTGAAAACGACAAACGTTTTTTGAAAAATAACAAGAGCAAAAATGTTTTATAATTTACTGCCCCATAAAATGAAATAATATTTTTTTAGATCCGCCAATAGGTTAAAAATTCTGTCACATTTTATGGGTGCATCATCACTATTCAACCCTTTGAAATGCTTTAATTGAACTCTACTCACCAACGATTAACGCTCTTGGTACACCTAAAACCCGTACCAAATTTGCTTTTTCTAAGCTGAAGTATTACTGAGATATTGATCTTTTTTAGAAATTTAAAACCCCACTTTGAAGGCCTCAGGGATGCACCTTAGCATAGGGGTAAGTTGCGTTAAATCACCATATTTTAGGTTCCCCTACATGCCCCTGCTCTCTGTCGTTTCTTATGCGAAACACCCTGTATATATTTTTTAAAACGCAATGTTCCCATAAGTATATGTATGACCACTTTGAGAAGATTCCTTGAATGTTCGTGGAACATTTTCAGAAGATACTGGGAGCTCCTAATAATATTATAAATAACATGCTACGAACCTTATTAGTATGACAGAATCTGTCCCATTCTCATGTTCATAGAATGTTCTATGAATATATATTGTACCTTGTGAGAATGTTCTGAGGATATTTTAATATTATTTCTAAACATTCCTGGTATATTCTCAGAATGTGTCTGTGCTGTCTGGGTAATCATCGCAACTTTAGAAACCATTAAAACCCGACTCAAAAGTTCCTGGAACTTGTAGGTAGCAAACTACAGTAGCCGAAACTATCTTATGTTACTTAAATGCTACACCAAACTTGCAGCCACTTTTAAGTAGCATTAATAGTTGCCTCGACGTTTCCGGCGTCTTCGTATTACACCTAATAATTGTGGAACTTCGTGGTGATATATTCTGGTGACAGTCACGTTTCCGTTACCTAAAGGAGTGAATGTTACTATTTGTAGGTACTATAAGTTAGTGGTAATCTCGACACTGTTATGATTATTTATTAAGGTATTTATAAATGACGGCCTAATAATTTTCGAAAGGCTAGGTCAAAGAGATATTCAGCATTTTTTTGCATCTTTTATTTTATTTCTGTTTTGTCATAGATGTGTATTGCAATAAAATTGCTAACTATTTGTTAATAATTTGATAACTGCTTCAATATGTTTCTCATTCAAATAATGTAAAATTGATTTTTTACGTTTTTAATTCTTCTTCCAAGCAAACGTTGATTTTAAAGAAGCATCAAAGATGCCTTTGTGTACATAAAATACAAAACTTCACATTTAAGCTGAATTAAAAAAAAACAATAATGACCTCTTAAATTTGAAATATGATGCCAATTACATAAATTTTCATTTTTTACCTCGGGTATGTATTTGCGACTTTTAACACCTAACATAATTTTGATGCAGGTTACGTTTTTCTAACATATATATATATATATATATATATATATATATATATATATATATATATATATATATATATATATATATATATATATATAATTTGACGTAAGTATATGTGCAGTTGCAAATAAGAACCTAGTAGCCTAGCCTGGATCAAAATTATGTTAGAGGTTAAAATAACATTAAACGTCATCTTGGAATAATACTGGTCATCAACAGATACGCAAGAGCATATGCTGAAGTCATAAAATGTTCATAACATTGTTAAATTCAAACTAAAAGTGAAAGGCACTACCAACTACCACACTTTACTTCTAAGTTATTGAAAAACATGCGTGTTAGTTACTGTGAGACAAGTAAAGAAAGGCAAGTGAGGTGAGGCGTCATAGCAGGTCAAAATGTAACAAGACTGTACGAAACAGAGCGAACATCATTACGGCTTTAGTTATATACATATACATATACATATATATATATATATATATATATATATATATATATATATATATATATATATATATATATATATATATATATATATATATATTTGACAAATAAGTTTTATACTTGTTCTTGCCCAAGAAGATGTAATTTATACACATATACATATAATTTTGTCCGTTAAAAACAATTACGACCAAAAACTGCGCGATTAAGACAAAGATAGTCACTCTGTAGTAAAACTCGATATATTTCGTCATCTTTCGATACAATCTTCAAGAGTACTGAAAATGTTAAATGTTAAGGTTACAGAACATGTAAAGTTGAGGACTTACAATACTGCGACTAATAAAAGTCTACCAAAGCATCATGAAGAGGAAAACTGCAACAGCCGTTAAAGACACAATAATACAATAATATAGCACTCTTATGTGTAACGACTGTTACGCCCCCTGCCCCCACTGTCATTATATATATATATATATATATATATATATATATATATATATATATATATATATATATATATATATATACAGGGTGTTTTAAAAATGATGGTCTATGTTACAGGTGCACATTTAGCACACAAAAATAAGACTATTTTTTCATATAAACATGGGTCCACAAATGCTTAGTTTTTTAAATACAGCGTGTTAAAGTTTTTGTTTTTGTCAGTTTTTCACGAATAAGTCCGAGTCAAATTAAAATTTCGACGTGAAAATTGAGATGCGGGGGTTTTTGAGGGCAATAAATTTAAATATGTTATTGTTAATAACACTGCTGGTAGAGGCGGCCACCTGTAAGACTATGCTTGCATTCAATTGGCTATAATTTTTTGACACCCAGTAATATCGACCTACCGTATAGCCACATTGCAGCTCTTATCAATTGTAAGCAAAACATGTATATTTGATCCAAATCTCTCAGACACACCATTTTCGAGATATTTCAATTTTTGTATGTCGATGTCGCTCAAAAATTAATTTTTCTCAAGTAATTAATTGTATTGTCTGCAAATTTTAACAACAAATAAAACAACAAATAAAAAGGTTTATAACATTTTATGATACCTGACTACAGTAAAGTTCAAAATGGCCACCCTCCAATTCAATACACTTGCGTATTCTGCGGAGCATACAACGTCGTACTCTGTGAAATATTTCTGGTGTATTTCTAATTTGTTCCCATCCAAGTACAATTCTTTGCTGCAGATCATCAACATTTTCAACATTTGCTTCATAAACAATACTTTTGAGATGCCCTCATAAATAAAAGTCCATAGGATTATTTAAATCAGGGGATCGAGCCGGCCATGGCTGAGGTCCACCGCGTCCGATCCATCTGCGTCCAAAAGTATTGCTTAGGTAATTTCTAAAATTCTGGGCGCAAATGGGGGGGGGGGGATTCTGGGGCTTCGTCATGCATAAACCAAAGGTTATGTCTTATGTCAACAGGTACATTTTCTAATAACCCATTTAGTTGGTTTTGCAGGAATTCAAGATAAGTTATAGCATTAAGTCTGTGAGGTACAAAAATTGGTCCTATCAAATTGCACCCTACAATTCCAGCCCATACATGAAAGGAAAATTACTGTTTATGATGCCTTTCAAAAACTGCGTGGAGATTTTTGTCAGCCCAAATATGGTTGTTACGAAAATTGACGATCCCGTCGCGCCTAAATCCAGACTCGTCAGTGAACAATACACAATTCAACAAGTTTTCTACATTATTATGTTGAAGAAACCATTGGAAAAATTGTAGGCGAGGTATAAAATCTCTTTCAGGCGATAGTGCCTGCACACGTTGGATGTGATATGGACGCAATTGTTGCTCGTGAAGAACTCGCCATATCGTTGCATTGGATGCTCCCAGATGATTGGCCATTTCCCTAGTACTTATTTTTGGAGTTTGTTCAATTTCATCCAGAACAGCCTTTTCAAAATCAGGATTTCGTGCACTTCGTGGTCTGCCTCGATCAGCAGTAACTTTATTAAGGGTATCTGGTAAAAAATATATACTATATTCGAAAGAGACAGATCGATGTATTAGATAATGTAGGTATGTACCTGTTTCTCGCAGACGAATGTCAATCCGTTGAAACATCATTCTGTCTGGAATTCTCCGATTTACGAAGGCTTCTTCATACAGTCGTTTCGCCTCATAACAGTTACCAAAAGCCCGTGAATACAGAACATGCATGTCTGTTAGTTCATTGTGGGTAAAGACTTTCATATTTAATTAGAAAAATTACGGACAATACAATTAATTACTTAAAAATAGTGAGTAGTCTCAAACGTAAAAGTCAAATGTAGTATATGTCACGACGAAAACGCAAAAGTTAAGTCCCGTAACGATGGAAACCACTTTGTTAAATGGGTTGTTCAAAGCTTGTTATCATGGCTTTTTATTTTATCTTCATGATTGTGTCTTGTTAGTTCTTTTTTCTGGTAAGATTTTAATTTTTAACTAGAGAATAAGAAAATTAGGTTCATACATACTGATAGCAATTAAAAGGTGAAAAATATATTCCTATGATTTGTCGCAGAATTAATTTTTGAGCGACATCGACATACAACAATTGAAATATCTCGAAAATTGAGTGTCTGAGAGATTTAAATTAAGTATACATTTTTTGCTTACAATTGATAAGGGCTGCAATGTAGCTATACGGTAGGTCGATATTACTGGGCGTCAAAAAATTATAGCCAATTGAATGCAAGCCATGTCTTAGAGCTGGCCGCCTCTACCAGCAGTGTTATTAACAATAACATATTTAAATTTATTGCCCTCAAAAACCCCCGCATGCCAATTTTCACGTCAGAATTTTAATTTGACTCGGACTTATTCGTGAAAAACTGACAAAAACAAATAACTTTAACACGCTGTATTTAAAAAACTAAGCATTTGCGGACCCATATTTATATGAAAAAATAGCCTTATTTTTTTGTGCTGAATGTGCACCTGTAACATAAACCATCATTTTTGAAACACCCTCTATATATATATATATATATATATATATATATATATATATATATATTTATATATATATATATATATATATATATATATATATATATATATATATATATATATATATATATATATATATATATATATATATATATATATATATATACGAGGCGGGTCAATAAAGTGAATTTCGTGTGCTCATCAAACATTATTTTTTGCTGAAAAAAACACCACTCAAACAAAGGTTAAGCTGGATAAATACTATGCGGACTCTGCACTATCAATTTCCACGATAAAAAAGTGGTTTACTGAATTTAGTTGTGGCTGTACAAACACAAATGACGCCGAACGTTCTGGACGCCCAGTTGAGGTCGCTACACTCGAAACAATTGAAAAAATTCACGATATGGTGTTGGCCGATCGGAGATTGAAAGTGCAACTTATTGGACCGATTCAATGACGATTTGAAGAAAAAACGACCGCATTTGGCCAAGAAAAAAGTTCTTTTCCACCATGACAATGCAAGGGTGCACACATGTGTAGTCTCCATTACGAAATGGCATACATTTGGCTACGAATTGCTCCCTCGTCCGCCATATTCTCCGGATTTAGCCCCGAGTGACTATTTCTTCTTTCCAAACTTAACGAAATGGCTCGGGGAAAGAGATTTGTCCAATGATGAAATAATCTCACAAACAAATACCTATTTTGAGGACCGCGACAAATCTTATTTGGAAGGGATAAAACAATTGGAGAAACGTTGGACAAAGTATATAGAGCTCAAATGAGACTATGTTGAGAAATAAAATGATTTTTTGTCAAAAAACCGGTCTTTCCTTAGATATATATATATATATATATATATATATATATATATATATATATATATATATATATATATATATATATATATATATATATATATAGACTTAGGAAGAAGTAACGGTCGTCACTTGTTAGTTTCCAATAACTACAATTAGTCTTAGTTTAGAGCAATCGACGTTATTATAATATGGACAATTGGAAAAGTAGGTTCTTTGTTATAACATGCTCTATATATTTCGTGTAAAATTGACACTTCTTCAAAAGCATAGAAAAAACAAATTTGGAAAACAATTTAGTTATAAAACATCAATTATCTTACCAATAACTGAACTAAAGCTAAACTGCAAGCCACAAAAGCGCATAACCGGATCTACGATTTTTTCGCACCGGGGCCGAAACTTGCTAGACCCCCCTCTTTAAAAATTTTTTTCTAGTTACTTAGAATCGGGACTCCTAATTTTTTTATTTGGTTTACTCCGAGGAGTAAAAAAAAAATAAATTTGAAAAAAGTTTGAAAAAAATAAGTTTAAATTAAAATTTCCGCCCTTAGATGTTGCCAACAATTTGCTGCGCTGCAGCTGCTTGCAGCGCATTTCAGAATGAGTCCTTACCTAACTGGGCGTTTTAAATCAAATGAATAAATGATAGAACAACGTGCGCTGCATGCTAGGTGCTTTGTGGAGCAAGTTTCTTATTTTCAACCATATATTATATTATGATTTTGGCGTCCTCTGACACTGACGCTCAGGGCGGGTGCCCCGGTTTGCCCCCCCCCCCCCCCTAGATGCGGGTCTGAAGCGTAACCTTTTATTATACAGAAACGAGTGACCAGCAGATAATCCAGATTTGAGCCTAGTTGGAGTAGTGTGTGAGAAGCTAAATATAAATGACACTACTTGTTGAAACATCACTGACATAGAAATGCTTAATTTATTTTTTTAGTTGTTTGGTTTAGCTGTTTTCAAATAAAATAACATTTTTCTTGCAGTTTGTTTAACTACATAAAGCTGGCTAGCTGATCCGAATTACTTTAGGTATATTCTCACTGTAATTAGTAAAGCGCACTAACGAGCTCCAATGAGATAAATAGGAAAAGCTTAGAAGGAAGAGGAGGTATACTGCATGAAGAAGATGAACTTAACATGTCTATAATGTTAGCAGAGCTTCCAAGGTCAGATTCAAAGTTTCAGTCAATAAAAGAGGCCCAAGCAAATGATCTTATTTGCTTAATGAAATACCTTGTCAATGCTTGGCCAAGGTCAAAGCACCACAGGCTTACTACCAAGTTAAGAATGAATTATCAATTTGCACAGGGGTCCTGATGAAAGGGAAAAGAACTTACATACCTGTAATGATGAGAAAAGAAATACTAAGCCGTATTCATAAGGGACATTTGGGTGTCAACAAATGCCGAGCAAGAGCGGGAGAATCAGTGTGTTGGCCAAACATCAGCAATCAAATAAAATATATGGTAGGCAACTGTGATAGGTGCATTGAACACCGAAAGAACATTGTCGAACCATTAATAAACACACCACCACCAGAAAGACCTTGTATGACAGTCGGAATTGATTTGTTCGAGCTGAATGGACGTACATATATCTGCATAGTCGATTACTTCCCGAAATACATTGAAGTGGTCGAGACGACTAACAATACCATTTTTTTTTAAATTTCAATAACACACCACGAGGGCTTACAGCCTAAATAATATCGTACCGTGGGTGTTGACAAGGAGGAAAGAGGCAACTTGTTAATTCTGGACTTGAAGGTTTGGAGGTTCGGAAGAGAAGGAAAAACATGTGCCGGCAAGTAATTCTACAACTTGGAAGTCCTCGGGACAAAAGAGCGGGCATAACAAGATGTTCTATGTCTGGTGACCTGGACAGTAAAAGGGTGCATTTGCTCTGTTCCCCTGGTAGATCTATTGAGGGCAGCAGGTGGAGGAACTATGGAAGAAAGCTCCTCTGAGCAGTGCCCGTGCAGATATATGCGTGTGCCAGACCTGGTCGAATGCTTTGGGTATGTGTGTGTTTTGTTTCTTTAACGTCGGCCTATTTCCGCGACTTTGGCCAATCACCGACGCAGGGAGCAGTTTCACCTCACTATCCTGGAAATTTTGCCGAACCCCTGCCTTTCTGTAAGGAGGGTAGGGATCTTTAACGTACCCAACATGGCATGGATACGGGACCGACGGCTTTACGCCCCCTCCGAAGGCGGAACGTGCAGACACTCAGCTTGCTCAAATACAATGCCAGAACCTCGGTTGATGTTAATGTTACAGTTTGTACTGAAAAAGTGAAAGGAGTGTCTTGGGATCGAACCCAGTACCCTTCGGTTCAGAGGCACACGTTCTTACCCCTGAACCACCGAGGTTCCTTTGAATATGTCTAGAGCGACAATCTGGGATTCACCGTGTAGTTCCATAGACTTGTTCCAAGAATGGGTGACAAAGGAAAGGAGGTCGGCAATTGATCCACGCTGACGGAATCTATACTGCCTGTCGTGGATTACATTGTGTTTTTCAAGAAATTTTAGTAATTCGGTGTTTATATACTTTTCCATCACTTTAGAGACGACTGAAAGAAGAGAAATAGGCATGTTTCTAGGAAGCGTTTATATCCTTTCTTGGGGACGGGTTGTACTCTAATGTAAGATGTCTGGAACAGACGAGTCACGACAGGAGGAAGGATATTTAGAAATCAGATGGTCGGTTTTTTCAGAAAGGTAGTCAAAGAGCTGGACAAAGTTGTTGTCAGAAGGTGACCGGTAAATGCAACAGATGAATGTAGTTGCAGCCCTGAGAGATAGTATAATCCATATAGTAAGTCTTTTCTTCCAGCTTCTAAATTGGGGAGTCTGGTGCAGGGTAGAATGCTACGGACATACGCGCACACGCCTCCATGCAATCTAAAGGAAGTAAGGAGCTCATACCCCGGGACATTAAGGTGATTAGTGGCTATTTTGGCACTGATTTGAGAGAGAAGTTGGGGCCTATTAGCCTGGAGGAAATGGTGGACGGAGTTCAGGTTAGAATTTAGGCCACATATATTGGAGAAGGATATATTAAATCTTGATGTTGGCGACCCCTGTACACCCATCTCCCGGAGATCCGAATGGAGGGGTATTTTACCTCCGGAATCTTTTGTACAAGGAGGAGTCATCATTATTTTTGCTTATAAGGGAAACCGACTCATACACCAGAACCGGAAACGTCTGTTAGGACTTCACCGGCCCCTTGATGTAAGGGGTGGTACCTCCTCGGGCGTGAAAAAAAATCCTTTACTATCACGTAAAGGAAAATTCCACTACCACCTACCATATTGCAAGTGTACCACACCAGCCAGCGATTCAAGAGCTGACCAGCTCTAGAACTTGCTATTTACTTTGCTTCCACATAGCCGCTTATGGCCAAACCTAAATTTTCTCTTTCTATTTCGGACTAGAAGGTCATAAACTTCTAATGAACGCGACTCGCTAAACACCCTGTATATATATATATATATATATATATATATATATATATATATATATATATATATATATATATATATATATATATATATATATATATATATATATTTATATTTATATATATTTGCATTAAATTTAGGTTATAGCAATTTATATTATTTGTTAGGTTTGGTTTTGCTAGGATTATTAATATAATCGGTGTTAATTTTTAGTTTTTGTTAGTTAATTATTAATTATATAATAAACCTACTAATTATGCTGTACTATTGTTTTGCAGTAATTTATATTGATTTTTTCTTTTTTATATGCTTTTACCCTGTAATTGGTTGTAACTGCTCGGTAAGTAATTAATTAAATACAAATAAATGAAGGTTTTTAAAATTATGCTGTTTGAATAAGGGTTCCGATAACTACTGTTGGGAGACTATTAACATATTCTTGGTGGTCTTTAATACACCATTTACTGCGGTTAAACTGCTTGAGAACCCACAAGCGAGACAACATGCATAATTTACATTGTTCATTACGTTCAAGACGGTCAATATAATTTTAAGTTAGATTCGGGTCAACATGCAAATTAGCACGTTCCTTGCATATTGCAATATGTATGATCGCTCAACAGCAAACGTGGAGACGACCGATCAGCACTTTGCGCTTCTGAATATCAGTATGTTCCATGGGAGAAACAACCGTCGTCACCTTCTCAGGCTTAGTTTTAGTATAAAATAGAGGAAGCTAAAATATATTAATTTATCCTATTACAATTCTTGCAGCCCTTTATATGTCCGTTTAATATTTGAGAAACAATTTTTTTTTCAAAAGTAACGTGAATTGCAAGAAAAGATTTTCACACAAGTGAAACCCTCAGTAAAGTACCGATGTCTCGTTACAGTCTTATCTACCAAAGCAGACTACTCACTCTCACTGGATGTATGGCGTTAAGGCTACTGGAGTAACATACAAACACACAGACACATAGTGATGATGATAAAGGCAGGGTGTGTGAGGTAGTGAGAGAGAGAGAGATAGTGTGTTAACCGACCTCGGCGTGGGCGGCTTGGGCGGCAGCCTGCATTTTGCTTTTGGCGTACTCGATACGTATGGGTCCGCGGTCCGAGGACAGCAGGAAGGAGCCCTGCAGCGCGGCCATCACCTGTACGGCGCAGCGCACGTCCTGGTACTCCATGAAGGCCACCGGGGATCCGCCCTTGTTGTGCATGCGCAGGCGGCAGAAGCCAGGGAAGCTGTGTAGTTGTGCGAGACATGAAAACAACACCAGTGCGCACTCAGTGAGACATAAGTGGGTGAATGGCTGGGTGGATTACTCTGGCTCTTGTGGTGGTGATGGGTGAGGGGGGAGCGCGCTTGCGCAACTATCTACGCTCGCAGTGCAGTTTTACCAACTAACTATCTAACAGTTTGACGACAAACATTTACAGATACCTCAAACATTATTTTAGTGCCTTATATGTTTAAATGAATGCCAGATAGCAAGGTGTGCGTTTTACAAATTTATTTACTGCTATTACTACCACTACTGCTACTCTTACTATTACTCTGTTAAAGGTATAAGCGAATCACAGAGTATATGTTTTTTACAATGTTTCTAAATTCACTTTCATCCTGACATACCTCTTCTATAGCATACAACCCCACATACCTGATTGCCTATAACACAAATTCCCGGTATATTTTTAATATGTCACCCGAAACATTCAACTAGCCATAGCCAGGTATTTTTTTTCTCCATCAGGGCTCGTCCGCGTCTTTGCCGCCCCGATAACACTGCACCCTTTGGCTTATTGTGCATACCCTTTGTCTTTTCTACTCCACCCATTCCAAAATCACCGTGCCTTGAACTAGCCTGCACAGCAATTGGTAGGGTGAAGTTTTATATTGCTCTGTCTCTGGTCTAGACTGACCGTAGATCAGTTGTCTTTTGCGGTTCAAAATTTTACACTCGCACAAGATGTGCTGGGCTGATTCCTCCCCCTCGCCATACAGTCTGCATGCGAGGTCCCCTTCGAACCGCCCCATTTTATGCAGGTGTTTCTTGACGGCCATGTGTCCCGCCTAGAGACCTGTTATGTTTCTGAGTCGTCCTCTGCTAAGATTTAGCAGCTCCACAGCTCTCTTTGAACTGGGTTCGTCAATTACTGACTTCCCATGTCTGAGCCCTGGACAGTCTACCCAGTACACCTTGTGTTCGTTTCTGACCCAGGACTTAATGGCTCCCCTGGCTGTGCTCTTTGTCATGCCCAGAACTGGTTCTGGTCCCATAAATGGTTTTGCTGACCCTCTCTTCGCGAGACTGTCAGATTCTTCATTGCATTTGACTCCTGAGTGACCCGGCACCCAGATGGCGTTGACCTCATTCTACCCAGCCAGGTCGCTCGTCTCGTCTCGGCACTCACTTACCAGCCTGGAATTTACCCGTGGGCTACTTAGGGCTTCAAGGGCTGCCTGGCTATCTGTGGCTATGAGGATCCGTTTGTTGGTGTAGCCCCTCCTCTTGTTCTCCCGCACACAGTGCAGGACGGCGTACATTTCGGCGTGAAAGACCGTAGCATGGGCTCCGAGGGAAATACTATGACTTACCTTCGGTTCTTCCGAATAAACACCTGCCCTCGTGCCACGCTCCCCGCCGGATCCGTCCGCGAACCAGACGATAGCGTCCCGTTGTAACCCCGGCGTCTCCTCCCCCATGCCTCGCGGTCGAGGATTTCCACTGAAAATTGTTTTCGCTGCAGATTCGCGGGCTTGCGAGGTCTGACCTCATTTCAAGAATGGGCTCCTTCACGATCTCCTGAATTTTGCAGTGGCCCCTGAAGCCTGGCTTGATCTTCAGTCTACCATTGCAGGCTAGTCTGTATAGTCCTAGCCTGGCCTCCCCCATGATAACTAAGTTGAGGGGGGGAGGGGGGTGGGGGAGTGAGTCCTCCGCGCCCTGTCCCTGAGTATAGAACCGATCCACCTGCGGCGTATTTTTGTATATTTTTGGGGGAAAATGTTCGTTGTACCTGATATACGAACTCGTCGGCGACCTTCATACAATGAAGATATGTGCCAAGTTTCGTTCAAATCAGTTGAGTATTTTCTGAATTATCGCTCGGACACATACATACATGCACACACACGCATATATATATATATATATATATATATATATATATATATATATATATAAACATAAAATTTTTAAAGAACCTTGGTTTCGGGTTGAAGTGACCCAAAGTGACCCAAATTCGCGTTCATCTGAAGACATTTTTTCAAAACCTTTTCATCGTAACCTCTCTATTAGCGAATTTTTCTTAATTAAAATTCGTTAATATAATAAAATCGCTTCATCATAACGTCTTTAAGCAACCCTCTAGCGCAATCTTGAATATAAACTCTCATCAAATGATTACTTTTGTAGGAAAAAACATATTTCTTGATATAAACTGTCCCAGTTTCGAGATACTCGAACTTCAAAATTTTAATTCAAGCAAACGTTCTGAACACTGCAGACATTATTTTTTTACTATCAAGTCTAGTGGGCTTAGACAATTATTATCAACAAGCATTTATTTTTATTATAAAATCATGTAAAATTTATGTTGAAAATACTGGATTCCTTGCAACTTTGCCTTGCGTTTGCCATATTTTTAATTCTTGCCTCATAAATAAACAAAATCATTTATCTGGAAGCAATCTCTCTCTCCGGGGGAACCTGTAACCCCTAGAGGGAGCATCCTCAGGTGGCGAATAGAGGAATGCCTCTCAGATATGAGTGGTAGGAGGGAAATGAAATACCTCCCGCGGACCAACAGGTACAGTAGCGTCTGACCCAGAATGGGCGGCTACGAACAGTGTCTGACCCAGAATGGGCGGCGAGTAGAAAAGTATTTTCAAAATCTCGCACTGGCAACCAGTCAGTCTGCCCCAAGGATTCTGGGGGGGGGATACATATGGCAACGGGTACCAAACGGACCAACAACAAAATACTGCATATTGCAACCTATAATACCCGATCACTGTCAACAGATGAAAGATTAATGGAACTAGAAGGTAAATTGGAACGTATAAAATGGGACGTTGTCGGACTAAGTGAAGTAAAAAGACGATGCGAACATCTCATAGACGTTACATCTGGGCACATATTTTATAGCGTGGGTGAAAAAGAGAGCTCCTGGGGAGGAACAGGATTTCTCATACACAATCGACACAAATCAAGCACCGTGTCACTAAATAAAATATCAACACGAGTTATCTCTTTGATTCTAAAACTCAATACCAGATACAATATTAAGCTCATACAAGTATACGCCCCTAAAATTGATCATGACGATGAGGAGATACTTGTTCTATGAGGAACACCCAGAGCACTTTACACTAATATGCGGTGATTTCAATGTCAAAATAGGCAGAAAAATGAATCAAAGTGATGAAGCAATTGGAGACTTTGGCTTAGAAGGTAGAAATGATCGAGGAGAAACGCTGTCCAGATTTCTACTACAAACTAATCTGTTTCAAATGGGTAGCTTTTTCTACAAAAAACCAAATAGAAGATGGACGTGGAAAAGCCCCGATGGGAAAACAAGAAACGAAATAGACTTTATCATCACAGATAAAAAACACATAATAAAAGACGTGACTACTAAATAGGTTTGCTACTGGCAAAGAACGACAAAAAATGATCCAAAAGAGCAATAAATCAAATTTACTAATAAATCCAGCATATGTAAATAGCTTTGAACAATGGATCACCACTAAATTAACCAAGGCTGAAATAGAACACACCATTGGTAACGACATCAACAAACTGAATACACGAATCCTATAAAAATTGGGAGAGG
Source organism: Tillus elongatus (assembly GCA_964006375.1). Classification (NCBI taxonomy): domain Eukaryota; kingdom Metazoa; phylum Arthropoda; class Insecta; order Coleoptera; family Cleridae; genus Tillus; species Tillus elongatus. Next base: position 334,910,325 of record OZ023262.1, on the reverse strand, counting down.
AGTACGCCAGGGAGATACGATGTCTCCAAAACTGTTTATCACCGTCCTGGAATATGTGTTCAAGAAGCTAGATTGGGACCAGAAAGGTGTAAGAATAGACGGCCAAAGTCTGTCAAACTTACGGTTTGCAGACGACATTGTTGTATTGGCTGACAACTTGGAAAATATTAGAGTGATGCTACAGGAACTTCAGGAGGCTTGTGCAACAGTAGGTCTAAAAAAAAACATAGGAAAAACAAAATTTATGACAAACCTCGTCCCTAGTAACAACCTGATTATTGAAAACTCTGAGGTGGAATGGTAGATAAATACACATATTTGGGCGACGAGGTAAGCATATCCAAAGCCAACCAAACATAGGAGATAAACAAAAGAGTTATACTCTCCTGAACGGCTTACGGCAAACTTCGAGACATTTTCAGAGGCGACCTTCCAATATGCTTGAAAATAAAAGTTTTCAACCAATGTGTTCTATCGGTTATGACCTACGGCGACGAAACATTAACCTTTACCAACGCTTCTGCTAAGAAAGTAAAAGTAGCACAGCGGAAAATGGAGAGGTCGATGCTTGGCGTTTCGTTACGTGACCACATTAGAAATGAGGAATTACACAGAAGAACAGGAGTGACAGATGTGGTCGTACATGTGGCAAAACTCAAATGAAAGTGGACGGGACATGTGGCTCGCATGCAAGATGACAGGTGGACAAAACGATTACTTGAATGGAGACCCAGATCCGATAAAAGAGACAGAGGAAGACCACCAACTCACTGGACAGACGACATTACAAAATACTAGATTCGTAGCGCTCAAGACAGAAAAGAATGGACTTAACTAGGGGAGGCCTATGTCCAGCAGTAGACGCAGAGAGCTGATTGATGATAATATATGTAGTATATGCTCTTTCTAAAATCAAAGTTGCACATTGGACTTTAGTTATTTGCGGCCAGTTAGTTTATTGCCCGTACTGGACAAAGTTCTGAAAAAAATGTCACATGTTTGGATAAAAGATTTTCTGAAGGCATATCATCTGGTTCCTCCACATCAGTCAAGTTTTAGCAGCATCGGTTGCATAACTGCCTCGCAGAAATTAGAAACAAGAACGGAACTACCCACAGCTGGATCTGAGTAAAGCGTCCGGTAGGCTTAAGCATTAAGCATGAGTTGCTGCTGGAAATCTTCCAACACATCATGTTTTCTAGGTCGTTAACTCTGTTAATAAATAATTAGTTACTTGAGTGGTCGGCAACAGGCAGTGGTCAATAATAATATAAGATCGCCATTTTTATGGTCTGAAGTGGTGTACCGCAAGGCTCAGTATTGGGTCCAGATTTTTACATTCTATATACGTGTGAGTTTCACAGACAGTTGCAGTAGTGTTCTTCACCATTTTATGCAGCTGATACCCAACTTTTGGACACTATACAAACATTTTGCGCCAAGGCTGCTATTTCCCGTCTGCCAAAGTTAATTGATGTGAAAGTCGATGGTGAGCCTGATTGTATTTGAGAATGCAACGAATTTGGGTTTACTTATTAATTGTTCCACAAGCCACATTATGGTACCCGTTAAGCGAGCATGTAAAATATAGGGTAAGTTTATGCCAGCAGACGGTTTTTAGACAGGAGGGGCAAAATAATTAGTAATTAGTATGGTCCAGTCTTTGCGCATGCGGACAAAAGCTATTATATTCAGGCTGCAGCTTGTGCAAAACGGCTGCGTTTTGGCTCAATTGTGGCTTGAGTAAGAGGGTTCATACCTTACTCGTGGGAGGGACTCACCTGGCGAGGGTCGCAGCGGGGTGTCCGCAGGGGAGCGTTCTGCCTCCCCTGCTTTGGTGCCAAGTCGTGAACGGCCTGCTAGGGAGGCTCTCGGGAGGGGGTACGAGGTACAGGGCTATGCGGGCGACATTGTCATCATAGTCCGAGGAAAGGTTACACAGTCAGTGTGGAAGCGCATGCAGACAGCACTAAAAGTGGTGGAAAGGTGAACGGTTGGCCAAGGGCTCTGGGTGAGCCCCGAGAAAGCAACCGTCATACCGTTTACGAGGAAGAGGAAGAGGAAGTGGGAGAGCCACAGAACTCTCACTCTATACGGTAGAAACATCCTAATGGCCAGGAAAGTAAAATATCTTGGGGTCGTTTGGACTCTAAACTAACCTGTAATTGTCACGTTGAAAAAGTACTGCGTATGGCAGTTATGACCCTAGCCGTCACTAGGCGGTCATATGGAAAAACGTGGGGACTAAGACCTAGTATGACCCACTGGCTGTACACAAGGGTGGTCAGACCATCGTTCAAATACGCGGCATTGGTCTGGTGGCCTAAGGTGACACAATCCAGTTCCAAAAAAATCTAGGCAAGATCCAAAGGATGGCTTGCCTGGGCATCTCAGGGGCCATGACTTCAACTCCAACAGCCGCCATGGAGGTGTTGCTGGATATGCTTCCCCTACACTTAGTTATGAGGCCAGGCTAGTACTGTACAGACTAGCCTGCAATGGTAGACTGAAGATCAACCCAGGCTGCAGGTGCCACTGCAAAATTCAGGAGATCTTGAAGGAGCCCATGTTTGAAATGAGGTGAGACTTCGCGGGCCCGCGAATCTGCAGCGAAAACAATTTTACAGTGAAAATCCCCGACCGCGAGGCATGTCGGGAGGAGACGCCGTGCTTAGGGCTTATCCGGCGGGGAGCGTGGGACGGGGGCAGGTGTTCGGAAGGGCTGAGGGTAAGTCATAGTATTTCCCTCGGAGCCCATGCAACGGTCTTTCAGGCCGAAATGTTCGCACTCCTGGACTGTGTGCGGGAGAACAAGAGGAGGGGCTACACCAACAAGCGGATCTTCATAGCCACAGACAGCCAGGCAGCCCTTAAGGCCCTAAGTAGCCCACGGGTAAATTCCAGGCTGGTAAGTGAATGCCGAGATGAGACGAGTGACCTGGCTGGGCAGAATGAGGTCACCTTCATCTGGGTGCTGGGTGACTCTGGCGTCAAAGGCAATGAAGAATCTGACAGTCTCGCGAAGAGAATGTTAACAGAACCATTTATGGGATCAGAACCGTTTCTGGGCGTGACAAAGAGCACTGCCAAGGAGCCATTATGTCCAGGGTCAGAAACGAACACAAGGTGTACTGGGCAGACTGTCCAGGGCTCAGGCATGGGAAGTCAATAATTGAGGAACCCAGTTCAAAGAGAGCTGCGGAGCTGCTAAATCTTAGCAGTGGACAGCTCAGAAATATAACAGGGCTTTTGACGGGTCACATGGCCGTCAAGAAACACCTGCATAAAATGAGGCGGTTCGAGAGGGACCTGGCAGGCAGACTGTGTGGCGAGGGGGAGGAATCAGCCCAGCACATCTTGTGCGAGTGTAAAATTTTGAACCGCAAAAGACAACTGATCTACGGTCAGTCTAGACCAGAGACAGAGCAATATAAAACTTCACCCTACCAATTGCTGTGCAGGCTAGTTCAATGCACGGTGATTTTGGAATGGGTGGAGTAGAAAAGACGAGGGGCATGCACAATAAGCCAAAGGGTGCAGTGTTATCGGGGCGGCAAAGACGCGGACGAGCCCTGAGGGGCTTAAGCAGTAGACGGGAAAATAATCGTTAAAGTTTTCAATTGATCTAAGTCAAAATAATGCGTTTCCATGGAAGTAAATAATAATCAAGATCAACGTTTATGAAAACAGGCTTGATAAATAAATTAAAATTATTTTTTTGTGCCTTAACCGAAAGAGCAAATCAAAAATTTTTTGCTCACATGCCTAGCTTTTTACGTAGGTTCTAATTTTATATACATCACCCCATATAAAAATTCAGAACTACCCCCTACCGCCTGCTCGAGAGCGGGAGGTGTAACGTGCGACTGTCGTGCGACGAAATATGTATAAATATGTCCCTCGTCACCCTACCAGTTACTTCTACAAAATCTCGCAAAAAATCGAGTTATCCCCCTTACAACACGTAAAAAACTCACACTGTACAATTGTTTGTAAGAAAAATCTAAAATTATATCTTTTTGGAGTTTGTACGACTATTTTGATCGTTGAAGTTAGATTGAGATACTTCGGTAACAAGATTTCTTGCGAGTACTGTAGTGGCAAGAGAGGATACGAAGGTAACGACGATGGATCCGATTCCGAAGCTCATCAACCACTGCTAACACCGTTAATTAAAAATAAATAATAATAAAATAGCAACTCATAATTAAAAAGCCAAAGTAAGAGTAGACAACAAAAGAGCTACTTAAACTTGAGGTTCGTTGTACTGTTTAAATCATCCTGTATATGTTAGTAGATATTTTAGTTGGTAATACTGCTCTACAACTAACTACGGGGTGTGTGCGAGGAAAATAGTACCACATTCAGAGTGTATATGAACATGTGCGGTTCAAATATACAATACGAGTGTGTGAGTGGGTGGTTCATAAATACCTACTCGGATTGGTATATACAGGGGTTCAGTAAATACACTGGCAACTTTAAATCTTACATTTTAAGTTTTAACAGCTGGGTTGATCTAAATATATACTTTTGTCTGGCTTTACAACTTCTAAGCTTTTCTGCAAATGTGTTTAATTATTACGGCGTCATCAGGCAGACAAATATTGACAATATCTATACGCAGCCAGGAAAGCTATATATTAAATTCGCTGGAATATGAAAACAATAAACTAAGTCTAAAAATGGGGTTCAAAAATATTCATTTTGTTCCGATCTACAATAACAAGATCGTGCTGTTTTTCATAGGTCTCATCAAGTTCATTTTTCTTATCAGCTACAAAATGTTCGCTGTTATATTTTTTTAAATGAACTCATTATATAAACTTCGAAAGGTTCAGTATTTTCAAGAGTAATAGGGTATCTTGCTTTAAAGTATTTAATTTCGTTAACAATATCAACATTAGAATCTGAGGTGAGCGTTTATACATTTAAGTACACTTTAAGCAGCCCCAATTTACCACAGAATATTGCATAGATTTAACTATGGTTTGTGATGAAGTATCATTTTCTCTTGGTCTGTTGTACAAAACGCGTAATTGCTAATTAAATAATTAAGTAAATAGAGAATAACAAAATACAAACTATTTACAGCCGCTAAGAGAATTAGGGCTGACATGTCCTGTGGACCTGATCTGGTTCCTGGTTTCTTGGTGCGCGACTGCTTATATGCTTTCTTGACTCCACTTAAGAAAATTTTTAAACTGATTCTTAGATCTGGAACATTCCCCGCGATTTGGAAGTTGTCACGGGTTTTCTCTGTCTTCAAGGCGGGGGATAGTGGTGATCCATCAAACTATCGACCAATAGCCATACTATGTGTCTTCTGTAAGATTTTCGAGGCCTGTCTTTTTCAGCGAATACTGTTTCACATCAAAATCAGACTCTCTATTTCTCAGCATGGTTTCATTCCAGGTAGATCGACTGTAACGAATTTAGTTGACGTTACACAGTTCATTGCGTCCGCTCTTGACCGCTCTTCACAGGTTGATGTTGTGTATACTGATCTATCTAAAGCCTTCGATTGTCTAAATCACTCTCTTCCGATTGACAGGATGAAGGCTATCGGATTCTCCGAGGGCTTGCTTGGCTTGTTCAGATCTTACCTAGATGGAAGGAGGCAATTTGTTGAGGTTGGGGGCTTCAAATCTTACACCTATCACGTAACTTCGGGAGTGCCGCAGGGTTCCATACTCGGTCCATTACTGTTTAATATATTTATTGACCCAGTTAAACATGTTTTACATGTTCCTTTTTTAATGTGTGCAGATGATATTAAGATTTTCGCAAATATTTCGAGTGTTGAGGACTGTTTGCAGCTCCAGAACTGTCTTCAGATCCTTGATGAATGCTGTTGTCGTAATGGTCTTTCTATGAATGTTTCCAAGTGTTGTGTGATGTCCTTTACTCGAAATAAGCACGCAATTACTTTCGGGTACAATATAAGAGGGCTTCCACTTGACCGCCCCAGGACAGTTAAGGACCTTGGAATTGTTTTTGATGGTACTCTATCTTTTAAACCACACTATAAGCAGACTGTCAGTTCTGCCTACAAAACTCTAGGGTTTCTGATAAGAAACAGCAAAAATTTCTCACAGACTGACACCGTCCTCCTGCTCTTTAGCTGTTTGGTTAGGTCTCGACTTGAATATGGCTCAGTTGTGTGGGCTCCTACTTATGAGATACATGTGGTAAGCCTGGAATCAGTGCAAAGGAAATTTCTAAAATTTCTTAGCTTTCGTGAGGATGGTCGATATCAGTATATTGGTTTTCCTCAGGAAAGTTTACTTCTTCGCTTTAGTCTGCAGAGTCTGTCCATGCGCAGGCAGTGCAGTTTCATTATATTTTTATATAAACTGGTTACTTCTGTGTTCGACCGCCCTAGTCTGCTTTAGCAACTTAATTTCAATGTGTCTCGTATTGCAGCACATTTTTCAGGCACATTCTATCTCCCGAGTGCTCGTACGCGATTGCTGCGATCGTCTCCAATTTACCAGATGTGCAATGATTACTCTGTACTGCAAGACCGCCTAGATATCTTCTCATGTAACATATGTGAGATAAAAATGTTTTTCAAAGCGATCTAATTTGTGACTCTTTTTTTGTATTGTTAGCTTGATTATTGTTAGTTATTATGTTTTGTGTATTGGCCCATCCTTAATTTGGCTTTTAAGCTGTTGGATGGTGTATGAATAAATAAATACATAAATAAATAAAAAAATATCACCATAATCATAACCATAAAATATTTTGGAGCGATTTATATTTAATTAAATGTGTATTTCGTATGAATTATCTTATCCACGCGTGATAAGGTGATAACATTCCAAGCATCTTGGAGATTTTTGCGGTCTATAAAAATCATATAAAAGCGGAGGCCACACGAGGTAGAGACAGTATTGGTAATTCCGCTAGTAAGCCGACCAGCCCGTAAGAAACCGTACCGATTACGATTTCGATTCCGTCCGAGCGCACCTGGTTTGGTTGATTTCGGTATAAAAAATATTGTCATAGGCGAGAAATTATCCGTTTTAATTAATTCATATTTTGTGGCGAATTTTCATATTTTTAAATTATCCTTCTTCTCAGTTCAAATCTCCGCAAGCGAGTTATTTCTGCTTTTCCTGACCTACCGCCGCCCCTTTAGACAATTCCCGTATGTTAGATTGTCTTGCGTTATTTTTTGTGATGATGCTGAGGATTCACAGCTCACTTAAATAATCGGGATCTGTTCCTCTTGGATTGATCCTGATAGGGACGCTGAGGATTCACAGCCTATTTAGGTCACTTTCATTGACACGTTATTTTCCAATTATCCCTGTACACTACGTCTGGCTCCAGGATTTTCGCCCCATACAGTGTCAGTTCTTGTGTTATTTTAATGAGGTCGCTGAGGATTCACATCTCCATAAAATAATCATGCTGTTTGTGTCCTGGTTTGGCCCTAGCGGAGATGCTGAGGATTAAGACTCCGCATAGGCCTCCCGGGAACTATCATCCCGTCTCTTGATTCCGCACCATAACCATAAAATATTTTGGAGCGATTTATATTTAATTAAATGTGTATTTCGTATGAATTATCTAATCCAGCCATGATAAAGTGATAATATTCCAAGCATCTTGGAGATTTTTGCGGTCTGTAAAATCATATAAAAGCGGAGGCCACACGAGGTAGAGACAGTATTGGTAATTCCGCTAGTAAGCCGACCACCAGCCCGTAAGAAACCGTACCGATTCCGATTCCGCTTCCGTCCGAGCGCACCCGGTTTAGCTGATTTCGGTATAAAAAATATTGTCATAGGCGAGAAAATATCCGTTTTAATTAATACATATTTTGTGGCGAATTTTCATATCTTTAAATTATCATTCTTCTTAGTCCAAATCTCCGCAAGCGAATATTTCTGCTTTTCCTGACCTGCTGCCGCCCCTTTAGACAATTCCCGTATGTTAGATTGCCTTGCATTATTTTTTGTGAGGATGCTGAGGATTCACAGCTCACTTAAATAATCTCTTCATCTTGGATTGGTCCCGATAAGGACGCTGAGGATTCACAGCCTATTTAGGTCACTTCAATTGACAGCCTAAATACTATCGTACCGTGGGTATCGACAAGGAGGAAAGAGGCAACTTGTTAATTCTGGACTTGAAGGTTTGGAGGTTCGGAGGAGAAGGAAAACATGTGCCGGCAAGGAATTCCACAACTTGGAATTCCTCGGGACAAAAGAGCGGACATAACAAGATGTTCTATGTCTGGTGACCTGGATAGTAAAAGGATGCATTCGCTATGTTCCCCTGGTAGATCTGTTGGGGGCAGCAGGTGGAGGAACTATGAAAGAAAGCTCCTCTGAGCACTGCCCGTGCAGATATCTATAAAAGAGAGAGAGATCACCAACGGCACGTCGGTGGGCAAGAGATGGCAGCCTTTGGGTGAGGGTAGGGTCACCAATGAGACGTATAGCTATCTTCTGAATGGAGTCCAGGATAGCGAGTGTAGAAGCGGCAGCAGCTCTCCAGATGTGGGAGCAGTATTCGAAGTTTGGCCTTATTTGTGAAGTATATAAGGTATAGAGATTAGCTGGTGAAAAGTATTTGCGAGCCCGGAAGAGGAAACCTAATTTCTTAGCAGTCGCTTCTGCAATTGATGTGACATGTTGGTGCCAATTGAGATTTTGATCCACAGAAATGTCAACAAGTGAAAAGGACTCATTACTTTGAATAATTTGTTCAAATGGGACCAAGACTACACAACTTCTTGCCACCAAAAGTACAGTCTGTATGTGACATGGGATTGTTTAAGGTGCTGTTGAAGGCTTGGATCCACGACTGAATGCCCGTAGGATAATTCATGGGTAACTAATGAATTATTGTTATGCTGTGGTAATTTTTCTAATACTGCCGCTGTGTGCTGAATGCCTGTTTTTTTGAAGTTGTGTCATATGAACATGTGTTATGTAGAAAAGTGAGTGAGGAATGAGCGAGTGAGTGAGTGAGTGAGCAAGTATGTGTGAGTGTGATTGTTTCTAATTTTGTACTGTTTTTTATTTGTTTCCGTCTTGGATTTTAAATTGTGAGCATTTTGATTGGCTTACTTGTTACAATAGTTAGAACTAATTAGTTTTGTAAGTAACGTTTGTATAGTTTAAATTATATATGTCTTGTATACTTTCTTGTAGTCATGCGCTGTCTGCATTTTTAAGATTGCGATGTTGCGCTGGATTGAAGATTGTTAAGTACAACATTTATATTCCAGAACCACGCACAAGTCTTTGACTTTTGTGGGCTAGTTTGGATTTATTCTCCCTCTGTTGGAATTGTTGTGAAATCATTGTAACTGTCTATTTATGTGAATAAATCTATATCTTCTCATATCTTCTCATATACTAGTCAAATAATTAATTGGTTTTTGTTTAATTGATTCATTGATGAAGCTAATTTTCTTGATAAAACAATTGTCAGATTTAAAATTGGATTTTTTACAGTATCTCATCATGATCTAGTGAACTTTTCCGTATTTAGAAAAAAAAAGGCATAGGAAATGTCAAACACTCGGTAAATACTTGCGGCGCAACATTCTAGATTTTCGTCTTAAATCTATAATGAACTCAAATATATAATGTTAAACAAAAGAAAAAATGTTGCCAGTGTCTTCAGTGGACACCCTGTCACCATTCAAAGAGAAAACCATCGCCATGTGTTAGTACCTATCCTATTTAAACCACAGTGATAACATGCGGCACCAATGTTATGTATAAAGGAAAAGGGTGGCAAATGACGAGGTGCTTGCAGTCATAGGGGTGGGTGGTACTCTGTAGTTTGACAGTAGCTACTAGATACCCATCCTCTATAACTTGCAGAATAAGGGATGGTAAGATATATAGTTGCTACAGTGCAAGGTATAGTGAACGTAAAAAAGAAACACCCACGTTCTAGAAGGAGACTATAAGTAACTGCAGAATGTTCAACTTCTGTCTTTATGCAATTCAATACAAAAATAAATATTTTCGTTAAAGTTCTTAGTAAGCAGTCGAGTCTCTGTAATAACGTACATGTTTTCCACTAGAGCTTCTGTTATGTATTGCCTATAGGTAAATTCATCATCATACAGGGTGTTTGACGAGTCGCGTTCATTATAAGTTTAGGACTTTCTAGCCCGAATTCAATGGAGAAAATTCGGATTTGGCCATACGCTCAATCCAGTAGAATTACCTTGAAGTACATGGCGCTTCCGGTTAAGCGGGAGTTGCCATGTACTTCGTTATTTTGAATAGAACACGCTATATATTCTTATAGTATATATTCCGTATCAAATTCCAGATCAAATCTTATTGAGGCAACATATGTCAAAATGCGATGCTTTCGAGTTAATTAGCTTTAAAAAAATATATAGGGTATTTCATTTAAAATAACGAAGTACACGCTATTTCCGGTTTAATCGGACGCGTCATGTACTTCAAAGTAATTTTAGTGGATTCCTCATAACCACGTATGAGGTCAGACCCAAAATGTCTCCTTCGAATTCGCACTAGAGTCAAAATTATAATGCATGCGACTCGCCAAAATCTCTTTATATGGGTTTTCTCTTAAAAAGTATATGTTTGGTTGCCATAAAAATATGTAACACTTTGTGTAGTTAAAAATAATTGTCAGAAATGGAGATTAAGATTGTCTATATATTTAGTAAATATTTTTTTCTAATATCTTGCATTATAAGGGATCTAACGGTAATGCACCACCTAGCAAACACTCACCTACTGGTTTCACAATAACTCTTTATTTGCTTTGTAATCAGTTTCGCAGTTACGACATCATAACCACGGAACTGTCGGTAAAGAACCTAAGAAGTGATTGCAAAATCATATGATACGCTTGTATATATATAATGAAAGGGTTTCACCAAGTAAAGGCTACCAGTATTAACAGATGTAGGTTACTCAGAGTAGGCCTTCTTCCCTTGTTGGGCTTTATATATATATATATATATATATATATATATATATATATATATATATATATATATATATATATATATATATTCCCGAAACTGAGCTCTGACACTGAATAGTTCGCTGTTCACACTGTCTCTTTGATTTTGATATAGAAGATATTGTGAAACTCGGTAGGTACAGTTATAATCGGATATAAAAAGGACGTACGGGCATTAAAATATGCACGCAGAAAAATTACCTGGGGGTCTTCCCTCTCTGTATCGTCTTTTACCTTTTACACGTAGTTTAAATATAATGCGTAGTAATAGGAATTTGGAACTAAATGGCTTTTCGACCAAACAATACATTTAATTTAAAACCTACGCGTTTCGGCTCCTATCGAGGCATCTTCAGAGGTTAAGACGCAGAATGTAAAAAGTTGGTTGTCAGAACCTAGGTTTTTGGTAGTTTTAGTATGCGAGCAATTATACTGCAACTATAAAAAGCATAAGGTCTAACAAAAGCTAATGTCAAACATCAAAAATGAGTCCTAACGGCCATGCAAAGTTACAGTAACAGAGTGTCAGGAGTTAAAACTCTGCCAGTTTAACTTTGCATGGCCGTTTGGGCTCGTTTTAATGTTTAATATTGGCTTTTGTTAGACCTTGTACTTTCTGTAGTTGCAGTGTAGTTGCTCGCATGTTAGACCTACCACAAACATAGTTTCTGATAGGGCTGGGAATCGAATACGAATAGTTCGAATATTCGAATATTCGAATACGAATTATTTCAACGAGAGTGTATTCGAATATTCGAATACTCCACGAATATTCGAATACTCCACGAATATTCGAATAATTTGAATAGTCGTGAAGCTTTCGGAATGAATATTCGAATACACAAACGGATAAATTCCCAGCACTACTCAAAAGCACCGGCACCAATATTGTCAGTTCTGTCCTGTCTATGTGTAATCGTGTGAATGCTTTTGGGTCTTGGATAAAATGGTTAATAACTCAGCAACGCATGATTTTTAAGTATCAATTGTGCTATACCCTTGAACTTGGAAGGTAATGTTGCATTCAAATAGGTAACAATATACAGAATGTTCTGTTAAAAAATATAAAATTTATATCGATAACTGCGGCGAATGGAATGTCGTTATTGGCATCATAAATTAATGATATGTAATATGTACACCATCTAATATAAATTATAAATTAGCCATATTTTTCTAACTAAGCACATTATCAGCTTAAAACGCAAATAAACGGGATGCAGATTTATTTATTTATTTACATATGTATTTGTAAATAACGTAAATATGACTCAAAACCTAACTGCTGTTGTGATAAGCATAATTATAATCGTCATTAATTTTTCTAAAATAAACAATGAAACATTTCCGGAATTATTTGAAAGTTAAGAATTAAATAGCCAATTTTCTAGGAAAAATGATAACGAGACACATTCATGGGCTTAGGGGAATGTTTATTACTGTGCGAATATTCGAATACTCTGCGAATATTCGAATACTTGACGAATATTCGAATATTTGAATACTCCACGAATATTCGAATACTCCACGAATATTCGAATACTCCACGAATATTCGAATACTCGAATAATTCGAATAGTCGTGAAGCTTTCGGAACGAATATTCGAATACACAAACGGATAAATTCCCAGCACTAGTTTCTGACAACCAACTTTTTACATTCTAGGTCTTAATCCCTGAAGATCGCTCGATAGGGACCGAAACGCGTATAAATGTATAAAGGTTATAAATTAAACGTATTGTCTGGTAGAAAAGCCTTTTAATCCCAAATTCATCCAACCAGGTCAAACGCAGACGTGTGGACGTTTTGATATAATAATGTGTAGTATGTGAGTAGTTTAGAATTTGTCATCCTCCAATTATCTTTACTTTGTTAGTGAAACGATCGTCAGGTCCTTAAAAGACGTGTTGTAGTGATTTCAGTTCTCCAAGTGTATTTATAATTAAATAAATTAGGTATGTTTGCTCTCAGGTGTCCAAAAATAATTCATTTAAATTTTCTAAGCTTGATCACAATGCTAAAAATGGTCTGGTCTTGTCAGGTCAAAGCAAGTTTCGATACAATGTTAATATATTTAGTTGAACATTCTGTAGACAAAGTGCAAATAATAATAAACTATACTTACAAAACAATGACTACTATGGCAAATATGGCCTCTCATCATAGATTTTGGAAGTTTCTACGTGTCAGTCCACTTAACAACAGAAAACCAAAAATCACTATAACTTGCACTATCAAGAGTATGAAAATTGATTGTGACAACCAACATCAAACTTAAAAGTTATCATATCAAGTTTCACACATTCAGTGGTGTTCATTTATATATACATACACAACGATCAAGAGACCTTAGCAGATGATAAAATAAAACCAAGTCTATAAGCAGCAACATCAACCACTGAAGACAAAATGACTAGTTGCTGCGTCTCGTATGTTACTCAAATGATACGTTGATAAGATGAAGAGACTACTGTTAGACATTTAACGCCACCTTGGCTTTATATCAATGTATTTTATAACAAAAAAACGAATAAAACCTTGAATATTAATACTGTTGTACCCAAGTATGTGCACTACTACTTTTTTCCCCATCTGCTAAGATGCCTTCCACAGTGTATATCATTTTGATAATATTTTAAAAGTGTGCGATAACACATAAATCTGTTTTTGGAAACAAACCTGGCAAATATTTCCTTCAATTCATGTTCGGACACGAACTGTCCGAGATTAGCCACAAACAATGTAGAGCAAGGCGGATTGCTGACTCCCATTCCAGCTTGAGAGGACGACGAGCCCACAGGAGAAGCCAAGGCAGGACTTGGTAGAAAATGCGGCAATGATGCATGCATTGAAGTCAGCGCTGTTGGATGCGGCAAGGACATTGGTGTCTGAAATATATTATTATCTTCATTATTTTCTTATATATTTATGGTTTATTATTATATTAAAATAAAATTTATTCATGCTGAGATTTTTTATTATATTATCATTAGGCATAGAGCTTTGTACAGGATCCGGATTTATTATATGGCTTTGTGGTTTTAACTGCATATGGTTTAATGTAGCTGTGTGTAAGCAGTCATCTTAAATTAAAATGATAAGGACTGACCATATATCCAAACGCACACAGTAACGTAAAATAACTAGAAACAATAATTTTGAAAGTGTTGTGGCAATGCAAGAGATATTTTTTATGACACCGTTCATAAACGGCGATTATGATTTTTTTATTAAATAGTTTTTTTTATATTTCAACAACACATCACGAGGGCTTACAGCCTAAATACTATGGTACCGTGGGTGTCGACAAGGAGGAAAAAGGCCACTTCTTAATTCTGAACTTGAAGGTTTGGAGGTTCGGATAAGAAGGAAAAGCATCTGCCGGCAAGGAATTCCACAACTTGGAAGTCCTCGGGGAAAAGAGCGGTCATAACAAGATGTTCTATGTCTGGTGACCTGGACAGTAAATGGGTGCATTCGCTCTGTTCCCCTGGTAGATCTGTTGGGGGCAGCAGGTGAGGGAACCATGGACGAAAGTTCCTCTGAGCAGTGCCCGTGCAGATATCTATAAGAGAGAGAGAGAGAGAGAGAGAGAGAGAGAGAGAGAGAGAGAGAGAGAGAGAGAGAGAGAGAGAGAGAGAGAGAGAGAGAGAGAGAGAGAGAGAGAGAGAGAGAGGTCACCAACGGCACGTCGGTGGGCAAGGGATGGCAGCCTTTGGATGAGGGTAGGGTCACCGATGAGACGTATAGTTCTCTTCTGAATGGAGTCCAGGATAGCGTGTGTAGAAGCGGCAGCGACATCTCAGATGTGGGAGCAGTATTCGAGGTTAGGCCTTATATGAGAAGTATGTAAGGTATAGAGATTGGCTGGTGAAGAGTATTTGCGAGCCCGGAAGAGGAAACCTAATTTCTTAGCAGCCGCTTCTGCAATTGATGTGACATGTTGGTGCCAATTGAGATTTCGATCCACAGAAATGCCAACAAGTGAAAAGAACTCATTACTTTGAATAACTTGGTTGTTCATTCTGATGGGTCTAGGGCAGGTGTATCTCTTATGAGATAGAAAGCACGACTGATATTTTGTGGAGTTGAATTGTACAAGATTTCTACTTCCCCAGTCTAATATTTGTTGGAGATTCACAGAGGCAGAACCCTCCATGAGTCTGCGATCCTCATCTAATTGGGCTAAAGAGACAGCCGTAGAATATTGTATATGAGTGGATAGTGCTGTCATCCGCGTAACTGTGAACTGGATTGGATGTGCTAGAGAGGAGGTTATTGATGTGGAGAAGAAAAAAGTAGTGGCTAAAGCTGAACCTCGAGGGACTCCTGCATTAATTGAATACAGTTTAGAGGAATGGCCATCCACGACAACAGAAATGCTTTGGTTGGAGAGGAAATTTGCTGTCCAGGTACAGACTTTTGGTGGTAGGCCATAAGCCGGAAGTTTATTAAGCAACGCTGCGTGCCAGACCTAGTCGAAGCTTTGAGCTAGAGCGACAATCTGGGATTTACCGTGTAGTTCCATAGACTTGGTCCAAGGATTGGTGAGAAAGGAAAAGAGGTCAGCAGTTGATCTGCGCTGACGGAATCGATACTGCCTGTCGTGGATTAGACTGTGTTTTTCAAGGAATTTTAGTAATTCGGTGTTTATATACTTTTCCATCAATTTGGAGACGACTGAGAGGAGAGAAATAGGCATGTAGTTGCTAGGAAGCGCGTTGGATCCTTTCTTGTAGACGGCTTGTACTCGAGCAGTTTCTAGTTACTAGGGAATGTGGCTCTATTGTAAGATGTCTGAAACAGACGAGTCAGGACAGGAGCGAGTTGGGTTGAGAGTAGAATTGCCGGCGAACAACGAGGCAAAAAGTTCAGCCTTGCCCAGGGCGGTAGAAACAATTTCATCCCCTGAAACAAGAGGTGGGAACGTGCTCTTGCAGAAATTATTCCCAATAGATTTAGCAAGAAGCCAGAAGGGTTTGCTGCCATTGTAGCTTGAGAGGACTTTGTTTTTGATGTGTTTTTTTGCCTCAGAAAGAATGCGGACATAGCGGTTTCTTACGTTGTTAAATGCTTGACGCTTTTCTTGATTGGAATTGTGTAAAAGCGTTTTGTGAGCTTTGACCTTTTCAAGTCTGGCCTTGTCACAGGATTTAGAGAACCACGGCTTTTGAGTGGCTGAAGAGGTTTTCTGTGTACGTGGAATAAATAATTTCATGCCAGATTGGATAATTTCGGTGACGTTTTGTGATATATCAGATGGGTCAGGATGAGAGAAGCAGACAGAAGCCCATGGAAATGAGGAAAATTAATCCCGCATTTCGTCCCAGTTCGCGGAGTTGTAGTGCCAAACGATACATGGGTGTGATGCCTGTGTGACCTCGGGTTGCATTGCGCATGAAGCAGTGACCATGCCGTGGTCTGAGCGACCAACGGGGGCGGTGACTGATGTCTTATAGCATTCAGGTTGTGTAGTAAGAAAGAGATCCAAGGGATTTGAGCTGTGTGTTGGGATCGAGGAATGTAAGTAGGTTGCTGAACCATATTGGCTAAAGAATTGGTGACTACGAAGGCCTCCGCTGCCCTCCCTTGTGGATTGGTTTTTGAAGATCCTATCCATTCCTTATTATGGACATTGAAGTCACCCAGAATAGTGACTTCGGAGGAAGGATATTCAGAAATCAGATGGTCGGTTTTTTCACAAAGGTAATCAAAGAGCTGGACAAAGTTGTTGTCAGAAGGTGAACGGTAAATGCAACAGATATCTCAATTAGTTTTAAAGTTATCGTAGCTACACACAGAGAGACATACAGATCGACATATACAAAAAAGTTCGTTCCCAAATCATGTTTTCTCTGTGTTTTGGCACTTTTTACAACATTTAAGCTAGGAAATTTTTTGTCGCGGATGCCATACTTCCACGCGATGTGAAGTAATAGGGAGCTGTTTATTGCTGAAATAGGAAATTGGAACTGGTGTCACTTCCACCAATGTAGAACTTGTTCTGTGTTGGTTGCTTTCGACTGGCTGGAACATTCCTCCAGCCCCCTTTTGGAATTTTATCAAAAAGTGAGTATAAAGTGCTAAAATATTTTCGGAAATTAACTAATGCAGTTTCGATACCTTTCTCTAAATTCAGTATGTGAAAACTGGAACCTGTGACGAGCACTGATAAGTATACGTGGAGAACCCAAATCACCACAACACATATTTTTTAAAGATCTTACCATCGCTTCACTGACAACGTCAGCATCATCAGAGGATGAAAAATTCTAAACTAAATTAACAGCTACAAATGTATTTATATCACAACTAGGTAGACGAACTAAGCCGAGGTAAAAATTGTTGTCGGTGACCCATCGTTTGTCTATTGTGTCAGTATTGCACGGACCAGGTCTAACTACTTTAGTCTTCTGGTTGACAAATTTATGAGCTTTTATCTAATTTAAATGATAATGGGCTTAAAATGAAAGGTGCTGCGATATTTAAGGAAGCTCACGTTCTTTTTGATCTATAAATTCACTATGTGAACATTGGAGCCCGTGATGAGCGCAACAAGCACATCTGGCGAACAGACCAATAACTACCGAACATTAAAAAAAAATGACTGTTTTGCAGACAATGTTAACTTTAACAAAGGATGAATATTCCAACTAAAATTCTACATAAAAACAAGTATTTATATTAATTTCTTAGATACAAAGAAAACGAAAGGGGATTTATAAGTCGAGAACTCAACCTAGAGCCCAGTATCTGTATAGATTGACCGAGTTATTGACAATAATTTATTATTCAACTCGACAGATTAGGAGTGTTAGTTTTAGTTGGTCTAATGCAAAGTGAGAATAAAGTGCTTGAAATTAAAGGTGCCTCACGATTCAATGAAGTTTTGTTCTTAATCGACCTTGAGATATAAACGCTTTCATAAGCATCAAGCATAGTTTGAGGTCTAACTGTGTGAAAACTGGAACCTGTGATGAGCACTGATAAGTACACTTGGAGAACCCAAATCACCACAACACATATTTTAAAGACCGTCAACGTCATCAGAGAATGAAAAATTCTTAAGAATTTTTCATCCTCTGATGACGCTGACGTGGTCAGTAAAACGGTCGTAAGGTCTTTAAAATATGTGTTGTGGTGATTTGGGTTCTCCAAGTGTACTTAATGATGTTTAACATTTTTGACAAGTTTCAAATTTGCCTTGTCAATGTGGTGATTTTCATCCCATATATGTTGTGCCATACATGATTTGTCTACCGTACCATATCGTGCGAGATGTTCACGAAATCTGGTGGCAAACTTGTCAAAAAAGTTAAACATTAAACTATGCTTGATGCTTATGAAAGCGTTTATACAGGGTGGCGCATTGAAAACGAAGCAGACCGACTTGCATCCAGAGAATTTTTTTTTAAAAAACGCTGAAACATGTCAATTTTAATATTGAGAGCGACATGTTTTGACATAAAACTAAACTTTGTCACATCAGCCCCTTAAGGGTGGAGATAACAACCCTTATATTTTAAATAGGGAATATCGGTCGAGTGTTACATCATTTGAAAGCTCTTTCTTTTCTGAATTTAGCACACAAATTTTTTGGAAGTTTTATCAACTCGTTATTCACAGTTGGAGTTGCAAGAACGTATTTCATTAATTGTGATAGAAAATGCACTGATTGGTCAATTTTTCGTTAAAAAAAAAACTTAAAAACAAAACCAAACGTTCAAAAATGTTTATTCAGTTAAGTAAGTGTTCAAATTGTTGACCACCAGCTTCCATACAAAAGTACAAATTTTGTTCAAAACGAGCTCTGACATTCTGGAGCATTTGTTGAGTTATTAGACGGCATTCTTCAACAATGCGTTGTCGTAATTCTTCCAGAGACTCCGGTTCTGTTGAGTAAATTCTACTCTTTAAATGGCCCCATAGAAATAAGTCTAAAGGAGTTAAATCCGGTGATCTAGGGGGCCACATAATAGCACCTCTACGCCCAATCCATTGTCCTGGAAACTCTCTGTTCAAAAACTCCCTAACAAGTTGTGAAAAATGCGGATGAGCTCCATCTTGTTGAAACACTAATTGATTTTCTTCATAGCGATCATCATTTTCAACAATGTCAATTAGTAGAGGGTAAACGAGTAACTCCAAATACGTTTCGCCACTCAAATTGCCATCAAGAAAAATTGGTCCGATTAAACGGTCTCCAAAAATAGCAGTACAGAAATTGAATTTCTGTGGAGTTTGAGTGTGGACTTTGTGAAAATTTTTTGGATTATTATCTGCCCAATAACGACAATTATGACGATTGACTGTAGAGTTTAATAAAAACGTACACTCGTCTGAAAAACAGATATTGAACAGAAAGTTCCCGTTATCAGCTATTCGTGCAGTCATAACTTCACACAACTCCAGCCGCCAATCAAAATCATCTTCATTCAGTTGTTGTACAAGATGAATTTTATACGGGTGAAATTTATGATGCTTCAATATTTGCTGAATAGTTCTCCTTTTGATTTTTGAAACAGTGGCAAATTTTCTCGTGCTCAAAGTTGGGTCTGCAGCAATTTGTCCTAAAACTTCAATCTCAGTAGTGTCATTTCTAACCGGAAATTCACGTTCAGGATTCCGTTTTTTTGTTAGATACTGAACCACTTTGTTGAAACTTTGCAACTAAGTCCTAAATGTATTTTCTGTTAACATGTCTGTTCGGATGTCGTTCATTAAACAAATTTGCGGTACGGTTGGCACAGTCATCGTTTTTGAAAAAATGAGTAATTATTTCAACTCTTTCTTCTACAGAATACACCATTGTGAAATTAATTTTCGGTAGTACTATCAAGTATCAAACTGACTGATAAACTGAAATAATAAACCGCATTTCTCTCATTTCGATAAGAAATGTTCTGATAATCAATTTTTTGTTTACAAACCAACAAAACATTGACTATCAGCACATTTCTTATTGAAATGAGCGAAATGCCTTTTTGCATCTTGAACTGTGAATATTTTTTAAACGAGTGGATAAAACTTCCAAAAAAATAGTGTGCTGAATTTAGAAAAGAAAGCGCTTTCAAATGATGTAACACTCGACCCATGTTCCCTATTTAAAATATAAGGGTTGTTATCACCACCCTTAAGGGGTTGATGTGACAAAGTTGAGTTTTATGTCAAAATATGTCCCCCTCAATATTAAAATTGACGTGTTTCAGCGTTCCTTAAAAAAATTTCTCTGGACGCAAATCGGTCTGTTTCGTTTTCAATGCGCTACCCTATATATCAAGGTCGATTAAGAACAAAACGTAATTGAATCGTGCGGCCCCTTTAATTTCAAGCCCTTTATTCTCACTTTGCATTTAACCAACTAAACACTCCTAATCTGTCGAGTTGAATAATAAATTATTGTCAATAACTCGGCCGGTCTATACAGATACTAGGCTCTACGTAGAGTTCTAGACTTAGAAATATCCTTTCGTTTTTTTTTATCTAAGAAATCAATATAAATAATTGTTGTTATGTCGAATGGGAAATCAATAAATACTTGTTTTTATGTAGAATTTTAGTTGGAATATTCATGCTTCGTTAAATTTAACATTGTGTGCGAAACAGTCATTTTGTTTTTATAAAGATGTGCGGTAGTTATTGGTCTGTTCGCCAGATGTGCTTGTTGGCGCTCATCACGGGCTCCAATGTTCACATAGTGAATTTATAGATCAAAAAGAACATGAGTTTCTTTAAATATCGCGACACCTTTCATTTTAAGCACATTGTCCTTTAAATTAGATAAAAGCTAATAAATTTGTTAACCAGAAGATTAAAGTAGTTCGATCTCGCCGTGCAATACTGACCCAATAGACAAACGATGGGTCTCCGACTACAATTTTTACCTCGGCTTAGTTCGTCCACCAAGGTGTGATATAAATACATTTTAGCTTTTAATTTAGTTTAGAATTTTTCATCCCCTGATGATGCTGACGTTGTCAGTGAAACGATCGTAAGATCCTTAAAAAATATGTGTTGTGGTGATTGTGGTTTCCCAAGTGTACTTTCTTTAAATGTTGTGATTTGACATATATTACATAAAATTTAAAAACAATTCCGTTTTAACTCTCTTTGATCCGCAATAAAAATGATCGTCGCTATTTTTTTGTAATCATTTATTAACAAGGATCTGTAAGCTATAAAAAAGTGATTTTTACAAAAATGTTACCCAATATAAATTAACTATTAAAATCTCAGCATGAAGAAAATTTCACCAAGACATACTTCCAGACCATCAGATTACACATTAGATAGAAAATGTGAAATGTTATTCAAAATAAAACTGCTAAAACGTCAAAGTACAATGTAAAATTTCTAGCAACCAAACTAAAATGTTGCATCGAATTAACCAAACACGTGTTAATGTTATTTTTTTTTTCAGTTGAGTTAAATGAGAATTTAAGCGTGTATGAAGCAAAAATAAAGAACTAATGAAGGAAACGTAAAAGTCACAGAAGCAGTGTGGTAAAACGAAACAATGCACACAGCCTCGCTTGTTAAATAATAAGTGGGGTGATAGTGTTAGCTTGAAACAATTGTGATACATATAACTGTATGGACCATACACCAGACAGTATGGTCATGTAAGGGTAGATATCTTCTCACTATAATTAGAAACGCAGACAGGTTACGCTCCACTTAGAGCTCGTCAGTGGGCTATATTAATTACAGCGAAAATACAGCTAAAGAAATACGGCTATGGTAGCCAACCTCTTTGAAAATTGTGACATGTACGACGGAGTCGCCGTCTCGGTGCGGAACCAGTTCGTGTGTTGTCACGACAGCTCCAATAAACACAAAACGTTATAAATACAGACTGCGTATAACCAGCCAACATTTTTTGTAAACTGTCGGCGCTGGCGCATTTTCTTCCCTAATATCGGGACAATGCATGTAAGGCTAGATGGCGACCCTGTCGTACATCTCACAATGTTCTAGCCAGCGTATTACTTTATAGGTGTGTTCTCGCTGTAACTAGTATAGCTCACTGATGAGCTCCTGTTAGAGCGAAACCGGTCTGCGTGATTATGGTGAGAATACATCTAGCGTTACATTTTTGTCCCCGTATTAGGAACTAAAACTGGTCAGGGCTGACAATCTACAAAATTGTTGGTTGGTTGCATACGCTATCTATTTATAACATTTTGTGTTAATTGGAACCGTCAACATAGTACCTGACTGCGCACCGAGACGGCGAATCCGTCGTACATGTCACAATGTTCCAGTATGGTCACACCATTGACAGTATTCACCAATTTGCGAACTAAAAATTGAGATGTATGATATAAGATCTTACCATTTGTTTTAGTCTATAGTTATAAAAAGTCTGGACGCAGCAAGCGCGTTATGGTAGTGAATTTTCATAGAAATGATCTGGCATCACAAATTTTTTCATTAAATGCTTATAAATTTTTTTCTTTTAAGCTAGAGATCTAGATTTTGGCGCGTAGTTTACTTTTTATACTGTTAAGCCACCTACCAAATTTGGTAACCATAGCTTTTTGTTTTCAGAGATAACATTTTTTTCCGAAATAACACTCAAAAATTTCCCGGAAAACCTACTTTGGCTTTCCAAGCCATTAATAAAACGAAGGCGCCTGCCAAATTTCATCAAAATCGGTCCATTATTTTTTGAGTTATCGGTGTGATATATATACACGGCATGGTCACTGCTTCCTGCGCAATGCAACCCGAGGTCACACAGTCATCACACCCACGTATCGTTTGGCACTACAACTCCGCGAACTGGGACGAAATGCGGGATTACTTTTCCTCATTTCCATGGGCGTCTGTCTGCTTCTCTCATCCTGACCCCTCTGATATCTCACAAAACGTCACCGAAATTGTCCAAGCTGGCATGGAATTATTTATTCCACGTACACAGAAAACCTCTTCAACCACTCAAAAGCCCTGGTTCTCTAAATCCTGTGACAAGGCCAGACTTGAAAACGTCAAAGCTCACAAAACGCTTCTACACAATCCTAGTCAAGACAACCGTCAAGCATTTAACGACGCAAGAAACCGCTACTCCGCATTCCTTCTAAGGCAAAAACTCGTTTAATAACCACACCAAAAACAAAGTCCTCTTAAGCTCCAACGGCGTCAAACCCTTCTGGACTCTTGCAAAATCTATTGGGAATAATTTCTGCAAGAGCACGTTACCACCTCCTGTCTCAGGGGATGAAATTGTTTCTACTCTCCTGGGCAAGGCTGAACTTTTTGCCTCGTTGTACGCCAGCAATTCTACTCTCAACCCACCTCAAAATGTTCAACCACCAACAGTCCCCACCGTCTCGTATAAAGTGACGGATATTATTTTCAAAACTAAAAAGGTACGAAAAATGATCTCTTCTCTTAATACCAGGAAAGCATCTGAAGAAATGCGCATGACTCGTCTGTTTCAAACATCTTGCAATAGAGGCATATTCCCTAGTAACTGGAAAACTGCTCGAGTACAACCCGTCCCCAAGAAAAGATCCAAAGTGGTTCCTAACAACTACAGGCCTATTTCTCTCCTTTCAGTTGTCTCTAAAGTGATGGAAAAGTATATAAACACCGATTTACTAAAATTGATTGAAAAACACAGTCTAATCAACGACAGGCAGTATGGATTCCGTTAGCGCAGATCAACTGCCGACCTCCTTTGCTTTGTCATCCATTCTTGGAACAAGTCTATGGAACTACACGGTGAATCCCAGATTGTCGATCTAGACATATCCAAAGCATTCGACCAGGTCTGGCACGCAGCGCTGCTCAATAAACTTCCGGCCTATGGCCTACCACCAAAACTCTGTACCGGGACAGCAAATTTTCTCTCCAACCGGAGCATTTCTGTTGTCGTGTATGGCCATTCCTCTAAACTGTATCGAATGAATGCAGGAGTTCCTCAAGGTTCAGCTTTAGCCCCTACTTTTTGTTTCTTCTCCACATCAATGACATCCTCTCTAGCACATCCTACCCAGTTGACAGTTATCCCACTCAAATATACAATATTCTAAGCCTGTCTCTTTAGCCCAATTAGATGAGGATCGCAGACTCTTGGAGGGTTCTGTCTCCGTGGATCTCCAAAAAAATATTAGACTGGGGAAGTAGAAATCTTGTACAATTAAACCCCACCAAATTTCAGTCTTGCTTTCTTTCTCATAAGAGATACACCAGCCCTAGATCCATCACAATGAACAACCAAGTTATTCAAAGTAATGAGTCCTTTTTACTTGTTGGCATTTATGTAGATCGAAATCTCAATTGGCACCAATATGTCACATCAATTGCAGAAGCGGCTGTTAAGAAATTATGTTTCCTCTTCCGGGCTCGCAAATACTTTTCACCAGCTAATCTCTATACCTTATATACTTCACAAATAAGGCCAAACCTCGAATAATGAATGCTCCCACATCCGGGGTGCCGCAGCCGCTTCTACACTCACTATCGTAGACTCCATTCAGAGAGCTGTACGTCTCATCAGTGACCCTACCCTCGCCCAAAGGCTGCCATCTCTTGCCCGCCGACGTGCCGTTGGTGACCTCTCTCTCTCTCTCTCTCTCTCTCTCTCTTTTATAGATATCTGCACGGACACTGCTCAGGGGAGCTTTCCTCCATAGTTCCTCCACTTGCTGCCCCCAACAGTTCAACCAGGGGAACAGAGCAAATGCACCCTTTTACTGTCCAGGTCACCAGACATAGAACATCTTGTTATGCGCGCTCTTTTATCCCGAGGACTTCCAAGTTGTGGAATTCCTTGCCGGCACATGTTTTTCCTTCCCCTCCAAACCTCCAAACCTTCAAGTTCAGAATTAACAAGTTGCCTCTTTCCTCCTTTTCGACACCCACGGTACGATAGTATTTAGTCTGTAAACATGCGTGGTGTGTTGTTGAAATATAAAAAACACATACACACAAATATATATATATATATATATATATATATATATATATATATATATATGTATGAATATGTATATATATATATATATATATATATATATATATATATATATATATATATATATATATATATATAAACACATAAAAAAGAAAATGACCCCAGATATGTATTCTAGGGGGCTTAGTTCGCACTCATTTGAAGAAATTTTTTCAAAATTCAAAAGTCGGGATCTTCCCAATAGTGAATTGTTTCTACGAAAATTCACTAAACATATCGCTCACATTATAATGTTTTTTATCATAATCCTGTAGCTCAATCTAATCAAGAGCAAAATAAACTGGTTTAAAATGTTTAGTAGAAAATTTATATAACCAAAATCAATGCGACCTATTGTCTTTCAGTGCAAGAAAACCGGGTGAATTGTGTTTGATAACTAAATGTCAGCAGTGAGTGAGTAAGTGACTAATGGTGAGTGAGTAGCTACCAGATGATAAGTGGTGGTAGTAGTGGTGGAAGGGTAGACAGACAGCGAGAGCTATAAAGTAGATAGTTATGAACTAACGTGGTGATGGACTGGAGCGCCAGCTTGTTGGAGCTGAGAGTCCAGAGTTTTGTCTGTAGATAGTCAAAGATAGGAACGTACGGGGACCTGCGGATGCAAGGCCGGATGGACGAGTGTCGCATGTTGCAAGGCTGCTCCTGGCAGTTCCGCCGCTGCCGAGTACGCCAAAGGATGGTGCCACAGTTCCGGACCACCAGGGAAGAACGGGGCTCCCAGATCTGAAACAGTACAGTTGCATATTATGTACAAAATATGGTAATATGGTCATCTGATTATCACAAGAAGCAATAGCTCCCACATAAAAAGATCGTGTCATTAATTTTTTATACACTATAAGTCATTCGATGTTGAGACCTTTAGATCGGATTTAAGTAGCCAACTCCATCAACTAACAATGGAGAACAGACGTAAAGCTATTGACAGGTATACGATGTGGTAAAAAGTTATAACTTTAATAAAAGTGATGTGATTAGATAGTACAGTGAGTCTGGCGTAAATGTGTAACGTGTAATATATTGCAACGTGAAAGCAGAATAATTTGATAGTGATTTGGTTTGCTACACGCAGTTCGTTCGGTTGCAATGTGTGTATGGTAAATTTACTATGAGATTTACGTCCTCACAAATAACAAAGTGTTTAGCTTAATCTTCAATGTTACTCTTTTTTTGATATGGTGGAGGCTTGATGTAAATCCATTGTCAACCTAGATCACTAAACAAATTGATTTACACTATTTTATTGAACGTATAACTGCAGTTTCGCTGAAGTTCTCAGCTTTGTCAAATACAGAATGAAATCAATATTTTAAAGTTCAATATGTACTCGGTGTCGAATGAACCTTTCTCTCTCCTCAGATAAACGGTATCGACTCGAAACTACCTGTTTTTATGACAAGTCAGGTTAGCAAACTCTCCTCGCTTAATTATTATTTTGCGCAAACATGTTTCATAATGGACTATTCTTAGTTTGGTCAATTTGAGCGGTTAGTAAATTTCCTGTATTTTTTTTGTTTGTTAATTTCTACCCTTTCGCACAAATTTAATTTAAAACCTTTTGTTACTAATTTGGGGATTGTTCAGAGAACAATAAGCTATGCAGAAGGGTAGTCGTAGGTGTGGAAATATATTTGTTAAGATCATTCAATTTACAATTAAAATTCAGTTATGAGAAAATTTGCTACAGCAATCAATGTAAATTTTCATGTAGTAGTAGGTCACAGATGTATCAATAACATTGGCATTGAAAAACTATTACATATTTATCTCAATTATAAACAAGTTGAAATTGAAGCGTACAGCACAAGGAAGAACCTCGGTGGTTCAGGGGTAAGAACGTCCGCCTCTGAACCGAAGGGTACTGGGTTCGATCCCAGGGTAGTCCTTTCACTTTTTCAGTACAAATTGTAACATTAACATCAATCGAGGTTCTGGCATTGTATTTGAGCAAGTTGAATGTCTGCACGTTCCGCCCTTTGGAGGGGGCGTAAAGCCGACGGTCCCGTGTCCATGCGATGTTGCGCACGTTAAAGATCCGTACCCTCCTTAGAGAAAGGCAGGGGTTTGGCAAAATTTACAGGATAGTGAGGTAAAACTGCTCCCTGGCGTTGGTGATTGGCCATAGTCGCGGAAATAGGCCGACGTTAAAGAAAGAAAACAACAACAACAATACAGCACAAGGAATGCTGACTGCTGAGGTCTGCAATTATGTATGATGTAAACCAAGCAAAAGATATAAGTAGTATTGTTGATAAACATTAGGAGACTTTTGATTAGATTCTTAAGATGTAAAGACGCGAGACTTGTGATTTTAATTATGTAGAGAGAAGTAGAGACTTTTTCTATTAAGATTCAGTATGTAAAGATTTCGGCTTTAAAATTCATTCGGTAAAATTAGTTGTAAGCATTGTTAAAGTTAGTTGTTTATTAAAGTTTATTAAATCGTTACTAAGTCTACATTCGCCTAGTTCGACGGTTTACTCCCGAATTATCCTCCGCTCCGTAACAGAGATGTTGAAATCAGCGTTAAATTGACGGTTCTCATTTAATACATCACTTGCATAATTTGAAGAAAATTTATTATTTTCAAAGCTTATTTTATGTTCGCGAATGCATTTTTCAAAACTTCTAAATGTTGTACCTATACAGGGTGTCCCACGACGAACGCCCGCGATCGATTTCTCGGAAACTAGACTTTGGAGACTTTTGAGAATTTGGCAGCTTACAGAAGTCGATAGGGGCAACTCGGCTACGATATTTTCAAGATGGTGGCACTTCCGGTTATACAGGGTGTTGATGTTAACTTGTTTGTTTTAAATAGGACACCCTATATGTTATTGCATTTTTAGATAACACTGGAAATTTTAGACATATTTTATGCATACTGTCCTATACCTGAGTTCAGCCGTCTTTGACATATCTCAAATTTTATGTCAAAAATGACGTTTGCAGGCCTAAACATAACTGTCAGTTTCTTCTATAGGAGACCCGTCCCTTTCATTTTCTCCGTTATTGTATTTTCTTGGTACGAAACATATAATTTATTTAATTTTTGATATTTATATTTTCTGAATTATTTTAAATCAGATCTGGCTGACCACCAAACCCAGAACTAATTCTATATTTATTTTTCCCGTGTTTCAATATACAGGTGTCTCTAAATGCCCAGTTTCACTTAAAACAGGATTGACAGAGTGTTTTCGGCCCCCTATATATTTTTATTTTTGTTTTGTTTTGTCTAGGCACGCAACGAATAACAGAGGGTTGTAATAACGTTATAATTTCCTCTCATTTCTAGCTGTTTTGGAAATATACCTTAGTGAGTCAGTAATATTGTGTACCATTGTGACTCCCACCTCCTAAAATATCTTAGGAGTTTGGAGGACTATACATAGTTTCCACTGTGTTAGCAGTCACTGGTGTCCCCAGGTGCGGCCTGAGCGCTGAAACAGTGTAAAATATCGTCTCCTTATTGCCGTCCTTTGAGTAAAAGCCTCCTTTAACATTTGAGAATCAAACCAGCTAGGGATAAGAGAAATTCCGCGTTCTGATTTTCCGGAGAATCGCTTGCCTGGTCAAAATAAAAATAAAGATTAGACATTCCGTTGTTTTTTGCCTAATTCACAGATTCCACATACCAGTCAGCCCTGGTAAGAACCGTATCTTACGTAACTCCTAACTGTAAATATTTTCAAATATCACTTTGTATATATCTGTATATATTCTTGTTTACTGTTAAGTCTCTGTAAAGTTTGACCCCTCGAAACAAAATATCTCCACTAGAGTCTTCCTGAGCACCATAATCCCTTAGGGTGGTCCGTTACCTGGACACTAGTCTATTTAAACCTCAAAGTAAAGTGGTGGCGCTGGAGACAAATCCCTTTTCTCGATCAAAACATTGACCTACACTCCACCCTTCGAAAGTAGGAAGTTACAATATATATATATATATATATATATATATATATATATATATATATATATATATATATATATATATATATATATATATATATATATATATATATATTGTGACTCCATGTATTTTGGCATCTTCATCCAGAGTGTTCCCATCTTCACCTGGCTATACCGTACTGATGATGACTAATAAGCTTGAAACACGTGTATGCGAATATAACTTCCTGGGCCCCGGATGCCCACGCAGGTGATTTCTTTGCCTTCCTGGCTTTTTTGGTTGTTTCCCTCGGATTGAGTGTTTTCCAAATGTTGCTGCAATTGTGCACTGGTTGCCTGTTGTGGCTCCGTGCATTTTTGCATCTTCATCCAGAGTGTTCCCATCTTCACCTGGCTATATCGTACTGATGATGGCTAATAAGCTTGAAACACGTGTATGCGGTTGTCTCCTTGCGGCTTTGCCCTTAACATTTCTCCTTGTATAGTACAGAAATGCCGTGTTATAAATCATATTATAGTTTATATAACATCCTGGGCTCCGGATGCTCACGCAGGTGATTTCTTTGCCTCCGTGGCTTTTTTGGTTGTTTCCCTCGGATTGAGAGTCTTCCAAATGTTGCTGCAATTGTGCACTGGTTGCGTGTTGTGACTCCGTGTATTTTTGCATCTTCATCCAGAGTGTTCCCATCTTCACCTGGCTATACCGTGCTGATGGTGGCTAATAAGCTCGAAACACGTGTATGCGGTTATCTCCTTGCGGCTTTGTCCTTAACTCTTCTCCTTGTATAGTACAGAAATGTCGTGTTATAAATCCTATTATAGTTAATATAACTTCCTGGGCTCCGGATGCTCCCGCAGGTGATTTCTTTGTCTCCGTGGCTTTTTTGGTTGTTTCCCTCGGATTGAGGGTCTTCCAAATGTTGCTGCAATTGTGCACTGGTTGCCTGTTGCGACTCCGTGTATTTTTCATCTTCATCCAGAGTGTTCCCATCTTCACCTGGCTATACCGTACTGATGATGGCTAATAAGCTTGAAACACGTGTATGCGGTTGTTCCCTTGCGGCTTTGCCCTTAACCTTTCTCCTTGTATACTACAGAAATGCCGTTTTATAAATCCTATTATAGTATATATATATATATATATATATATATATATATATATATATATATATATATATATATATATATATATATATATATATATATATATATATATATATATATATATATATATATATGTAGCACACTTAGAAGTTTTAAAACACGCATTCGCGGATATAAAAGAAATTTTGAAAATAATAAATCTGATTCAAATTAGGTACAAAAGCTTTTAAATCAAATTTGTGCGAAAGGGTAGAAATTAACAAACGAAAAAGCACAGGAAATTTACTAAACGCTCAAATTGACGCAATTAAGAATAGTCCATTATTAAACATGTTTGCACGAAACAATAATTAAGCGAGGGGAGTTTGCTGACCTGACTATGTCGTAAAAACAGGTAGTTCCGAGTCGATACCGTTTACCTGAGGAGAGAGAAAGGTTCATTCAACACCGAGTACATATTGAACCTTAAACTCCCACTTTTATTTTGTATTTGACAAAGCTGAGAACTTCAGCGAAACTGCAGTTATACGTTCAATAAAATAGCGCAAATCAATTTGTTTATTTATCTAAGTTACTGTTTTTTGGTAGAGTTGGCCTTTTAAAGCTATATTCTCTAATGAAACAAACAAAAATGCAAATTTAAAATACAAAACAGAAACGCTATGTTGATGTAATTTATAGAAAAACTGATTTTGTATGTTTAATTTGGCGCAATTTGAATAAAAATTAAGAGCCTCAGTGATCCAGTGGTAGGAACGTGTACCTCTGAACCGCAGGGTACTGGGTTCGATTCCCAGGGTTCCCTTTCACTTTTTTAATACATACTGTAAAATTAACAACAACCGAGGTTGTGGCATTTTGTATTTTGAACATGCTGAATGCCTGCACGTTCCGTCTTTAGGAGGGGGCGTAAATCTATAGATCCCGTGTCCATGCGATGTTGGGCACGTTTAAGATCCTTATCCTCTCTACGGAAAGGCAGAAGTGTCAAAATTTCCAGGATAGTGAGGTGAAACTGCTCACTGGCGTCGGTGATTGGCCTTACCCTCAAAAATATACCGACGTTAAAGTACAATAAAATAATAAAATATATAATACAATTTACAACGAACACATACAGCTTTTAATATTGCCAACATTTCCGTAATTTGGAGTAGAGATGAAAAAAATTCCTGAAAGAAACAGTTTATAAAAGGATAAGCCGATATGTCTTGATAATATTACAAACTTGTGGAAATATGTGCTAACTGGGTTTTTGAATAACTGAAGGTTTTGTTTCTAGAAAAATGCTCGCCGGTAGGAAGTTTTTAAATATAAATGTCATGGTAAAACAAAACAACAATTCGACAAATCAGTAATTTGACCTTCAAAATTTTCAACATCACAACAACATAACGTTCTTTTTAGCTTGTCTGTAGCATGCGAGATATTTTTCCAATGTAAATTACAAGTAAATTATATCTCAGTTAGACTTAAAAAATATTCTTTGGTGAGAGTCAACAAAATATCGGGTGGCCCACTATATTTTGACCCTTTATAAAATTGTATAACTTTTGAAATAATTAATCTAAAGAAACGCGGTTTTCTACAGTCTTCTTCTTATTTTTATAAGTGGTATCTGTCGTTTTATACCCACTTCCGTCTTAACCGGAAATGACAAAACGAATTTCCAAGGATAATTTTAATTTTAGATAATTTTAACTTTGTAATCTTAAATAGAACACATGTATATTTATTCACAGTTTAAAAGCCCAGTATTTCCTCTTTCCAAAAATTCCATACTTGTTATATTTGTTATACAGAGTGATGGTTTTACAAGCCTTTAAAATAAATATTGAGTTTTATCTGAAATCCACGAAAAAAGAAATGTTTCGCAAAGTCAACTTTGGACTGTAAAGACGGCAACACTTGCAAACGTTAAATTAGTTTAATGACAACACAGATACGCGAACTAATGTAGGAAGAATGTTTACTTTAAGAGAAAAAGCTAAGTGTGTAATTTTTTATGCTGAAAGTAAATCTTATAAAACAACTGAAAGATGATTTAGAATTATGTTTCACAAGGAACCCCCAACAAAAAATTCAATTAAAACATGGTATACAAACCTTTGGAATTCTGGTGGTATAGAGCGTAAAAACAACTTCAAATGGTGAAAACAGACTTAATAGGAAAATTGAAATTTTAGAAAAAACAAAAAATTATCCTTCGTTACCAACAAAAAACATTTCATCTGCAACAGGTATTCCGAAAACTTCTGTTCATGCTGTTATGAAAAGAGCACTTAACTTAAATGCTTATGAAATTCAGGCCCATCAATAATTCAAAGAAACTGATTTTACAGTTTTATACAATAATTCCTAATTTACTTAGAAGAGATATGAATTTCCTCGATAATCGAATTATGTCCGACGAAGCATCATTTCACTTAAATAGTAAGGTAAATTAGCATAATAGTAGAATTTGGGCATCCGAAAATCCCAAAAATTATACGGTCCCTTTTTTCAACCATCCTATTGTAAATGCTTCATCATATCTAGACATGTTAGAACATTTCTTTTACCCTCAACTTCAAGAGGATAATTTGTTGGAGACAGTCTATTTTCAGCAGGATGGTGCTACACCTCATTATGCTCCAGTAACCAGAGACTCACTGAATGCCACCTTTGGACATCGTTGGATAGGGAGAGGAGATCCTATCCTATCCTCTGAACTCACAGTTCCAGACTTTTTCATATGGTCGCATGTGAAAGACAGGTGTTACAGTCCGATCCCCCAAAACTTAGAGCAACTTGTAACAGGTCACACGTGTCACCACTTTCTTTGCCTAATTATAAAGCTTCTGAATCAGTCCCACTAGTGACGTCAGAGTCCTAGATGCAGCATACACAGTTCGTAGTCAGCTGCTCTACCGCATTATAACTCAATGATAATGCGCCTGCGAACGCGACCCTTCGATGATCGAATATAGTTCAAGATAAGAAGTCTTTATAAGATGATCTAGACACGCGACGCGTTCTCTTCTTCCGTGAAAACTCAACCTGATAATATGCCTGTACGTAGTTAAATATACCAAAAACAACAGCATGCCTATATAGGTAAGAGTAAAGATATAATGCTCGCTTATTTTATGATTGCTTGTAAATTTCCTGAATTAGGATTGATGTAGATTGCCTTTGTTTTACTGTACTAAATTCACGTTAAATAATTGCTCTGTTCATTGTAAATGTTGTATTGTTCTACGGTGGCTTGTGGTAGCGTTCCAAAATCAATATTGAATAATTGTTTGCTATTATTCTGCTTTAACTATGCTCTCAACAAAGTCAATTAAATCCTATTAACTGTCAACATACAGATAACTTTTGTAATTATACGGAACATGCTACCGCCTGCCTTGCATAACAGAGAACCGAACCGATATTAATCCACTTGAATTTTATAGCACCCCGTCATTAGGAGACCCGTTTTTCTGGAATCCGTTAGTATGGGACCCGTATTCAAGAATCCGTCATCCTGGGACCCGTTACTTGCAATTATCATTCTGAAACCCATCATCATATAAAGAGGAGCACCCGACATTTCGTGCGCATCGTTCTGAAGAAGCTTAAACAACATGGAATATCCGTCATTATGGGCACTACAGCCGCTCATGGAGGAAACGAACATCAAACCTGAATTCCATATTCGCCTCCAAGAGGAATCTCCAGTGTGCCAAGTCGCCGAGGCTGCTCCTGCAGGAAGATACCTTTGTACAGCGAGGCCCACTAATATCCTGGCCTAGATGGATCTAGTTTGTCATTACAAGGACAGCGGTTTGAACCACATCGACCGAACTGACAAGCTAAGTACATCATTTATCTGTAAACCTTTTCTTTAAGATGTAATATTTTGATCCACAATTTATCTTGCCAGTCTGTAACGATTACGTTTCGTTACTGCTTTGATTATTCAAAATAAACCTGTAAGAGACTTAATTAAGAGCCGACAATCCAATATCTGTAAGGCAATTCATGTTTTGATTTCAAAATTATTTTCATGAAAAGTCGCTAAATCTTCAAGTATCGTAAACCCCTTTACTGCATTTCTAATTTGTACGTTAAAATTCAATATATGTTTGCCTTGGAAAACTGCCTCGCATTATTACTGAAAAAATATTTCCAGGAACAAAATAAGCATTGAAAATATACGTTAGGAATATTCGAGAACAAAATATTGTTTATCTTGGATGTTCCGTAGTCGGTGATGTCACCCAACGACCGTTTGAAAACGTTGCACAGAATTCGCGGCAAATCCTTCAACAGTTGACGCGGGAGGTGGGACGTCAGGAAAGCGGGGCAGGAGCTGAACGGCACAGACGTTACCTCGCGGACTCTCTGCTGAGCGTTCATAGAGTGAACACCCGTCAGTTTCTGTGGCTATAAAATTATCTTAAAACGGGGTTGTAATGTTCTTTCTGTTATCTGTACTACCTAATCATTATTGTCAGTGATTGTTCGCAGCAATTCAAGTGATTTTCGAGTTTAATTAAACATCGTATTCAGCATAAAAACGCGAGGTATCTCGTGGCTCGTTGTTCCGAACTGTTGACGTCTTGCCATAATCAGAAATAATTGCTGGTTATTATCGAACCTTAACTCAATTGGTAGTGAATCTTGAGCAAATTCACGTTTAAATTGCGATTTGCAAAGTTTCCATCAAGCGAATTCAGAACATCGACATAGGTGTCAAATGTCTTGTAGTATTGGAGCAATAATATCCACCGGCCCAATAATCTCTGATGGGAAGTCCCAGTCGTTTTCCCCAGTTTTTCCGCTCTTATTGGAGTCGATAATCTGTGTCAGGCGCTCATAATTGATCCCACTTGGAAAGCATCTTCACAGGATCATCAGGTAACCTAATACCGGAAGACTGGTGAGTCTAAACAAATTTTTTCTCTGACTCATCTGAAGTTTTAATAACCTGAACTTTTAAAATCACGTAATCAAGTTTGAGCTTAAACAATGTCAGGGAGGTGTTGTCAGCATAACTATATATTTCCTGTTTAATCACTAAGATTTTGTCAATTTTTGTAAATTTAAACACACAGTGTTGATTTAAAAAAATTGTAATTAGCAAATTTTGTCTGTAAAATATCTAACCAATACATTCTCTTTAACATCTCTTATTTTTCATAATTAATGTAGAAATTTCACGTAGGATTATATATTCTTTTTTTGGAGCCTTACTCAAAAAACTGGCCAGTTAATTCACTAGAAAACCTAGCAATTGATTGACAAACGTCAAGTAATTTACCTAATCATTTGTGTTTGTTTTTGAGCGATACCCTAAGTAATTAACAGTAACATTTTAGTAATATGCAACTATCTTTATCTTATTGTTTTAGGCATATGTATGTAAATTAATAATTTCTTGTTCTTGAAATTCTTGCTGTTTATTTCTATTTGTGTGCAATCAATGTTTATTTGAGATTTATCAATCATTTTATTTCATTGTATTCGCTATTCCAAATTTAATTTATATGAATAAATTCAATATTTTGTTACATTAACATATCTGTTTAATTCAAGAGAAATTCCTCGCTAATATCTACTTTCCTTTTGACGTCGGCACAAACAATTTATTCTTACTAACTATTATCTAGATATCTAAATTTCAATGTAACCTGGCACTAGTCTGGAGAGCCCACAAATATAGGACTCTGGACAGTGTGAAGCAAACAAAGGAAGAGAACTTGAGTATCAAACTACATCCAGAACTGTCAACCTCCTAAAAAGTGCTGTTAATCTTAATAAATTTGATAATCCGATAGATAGCTACTTTAGGGTAGGGTGTTATAGGCAATTGTGACCTCACCGTTGAGCAGATCTATGTCCACCTGAGGTCAATCACAATATACCACGGTTCTTGTACTTAAAGCTTTTGTTTGAAGGAGGTAACAAGTCTCCAGGATTAATTTAAAGTAGTCAATCATTTTGTATTCCTTATTTAAATTTGATTAGTTGAAGAAGCAGCATTATATAATTTTGATAATTTTGAATAAACTGATTTTATTGCATTCCTTATTTTTATTTGTACATTTCACACCCTACCAAGTGTAAGTGCTAAAGCCCATGCCCTGTATTTAAATTGTATAAAAGCTAATGCCTTGACTGAGAAGCCAAATTGAATTTTTATAAGTGTTATTCTTTATTAATTATGCATTTAATTAAGTCATACTGGCTTTAATTAATCATTCAATATCGTTATACTGCCACCCAAACGGTGGGGCTTTTAAATTTCGTTATCAACTGAAAGAAAATATTAGAAATGTCTTTAACAACATCACATCCGAACAATTACGTTCAAGCTATAACAACTTTGTAAAACGTATAGATAAATGTATTCAAGTTGATGGACATCACTTTGAACATCTTTTACAAGTAATGTTTATACTTTTGTTTATTTCTCAATAAGGATTCTGCCACCATTTGTTTCATGGACTTTGACACGTATATTATCGGAAGTAGCAATTCAAGTAAAATGTTATTGTTTGTCATTAAACTAATTTGACGTTTGGAAGTGTTGCTGTCTTTAGTTTCAATAGTCGACTTTGCGAAACATTCCTTTTTTCGTAAATTTCAGATAAAACGGTATATTTATTTTAAAGCCTTGTAAAACCATCACTTTGTACAATAACTGTAAAAAATATGGCATTTTTGGAAGGGGAAAAGATGGATTTTTTAAATTGTGAATAATATATATATATATATATATATATATATATATATATATATATATATATATATATATATATATATATATATATATACAAAGTTGCCCTATCCTTGGAAATACGTTTTTTCATTTCCGGTTAAAGCGGAAGTGAGTATAAAAAGACAGATACCCAGAAACAAACTCATAAAAATAAGAAGAAGCCTGGCGAAAAGCGCCTTTCTTTAGATCGATTATTTCAAAAGTTATATAACTTTATAAAGAGTCAAAACACAATGGGGCACCCGATATCATAAAAATAAAGAACCACTATTTGGCACATACTTTTTTGTTTGTTCTGGAAATGTGTATAGTATTATGCATAATAAGCAAAATAAACAGTATACAGAAAATAAGTAGATACGAGAGAAAAGATTATATACAAAAGTATTATAAGTGTCGTTTACAAAATACATTTGACTGAACCGAATACGATTTGTGACTAACCTGTGCTAATATTGTTTACGTTGACATTCAAATTTTGTTTTAGTGTTAGTTAATGGTAAGGTCTAAAAA
Source organism: Tillus elongatus (assembly GCA_964006375.1). Lineage (NCBI taxonomy): Eukaryota > Metazoa > Arthropoda > Insecta > Coleoptera > Cleridae > Tillus > Tillus elongatus. The sequence continues at coordinate 334,873,077 of OZ023262.1, read as the reverse complement.
AAGGCGTTTAGAAAAACGCCACATACAAAATTTGAGCATCCGCAGATTCTAGAATACATGCCTTGAACTGATAAGTACACTTGGAGAACCCACATCACCACAACACATTTTAAAAGGACTGACGATCGTTTTACTAACCAAGTTAGCGTCATAAGAGGATGAAAAATTCTAACTACTTAAAAAATTAACATCAGCTTATATACCGGATCTTAGGTAAAGAAACGGCACCGAGAGGGGGAACTAATCGCAGACAAATTCTGCAGTGTAGTGTATTTTTATCGCCGGACGAGGTCTTTGTACTGTCTTTGTTAACTTATCGAAAAGGTGTCCATCTCTAATAATTTTGGGAAGGTTCAACGACAACTAAATCAACATAGTTTCGTTTGGAGGAAATATCTGTATTATTATGTTATCTCTAAGACGTGTTGAAATGTGGGAATTTATTTTACAAAGCAATAGATCAAGTGACTCGTAATAGGCGGTGGTGAAACGTTCATACAGTTTTTGTTGTGACTATATTCCTCAATACAGATATATACTCTCGAACGCGTTCAGCTGTCCTGGTGGTCTAACATTTTTTATTAATTTTAGATTATCTTCATTAACGTGATGATTGTTATCCCAAATATGTCGGGCGACGGAAGATCTATCTATAGCACCGTATCGTAATTGAGCTTCGTGTTCTTTGAATCTAATTCCAATCGATCTTTTTGTTTGTCCGACTCACTTAAGATTACAATATTTACAGCTTATTTCATAAATTCCCAACATTTCGACCGTGCTATCCTTGTCCTTTGAGTTACCTAGCAAGTTTTTAAGATATTTTTTGTCGAAAATGTTAGCTACAACTTGACTTTTAAAAAAATGCTATCTAGACGCCTCCTGATTCGTGGTTCAAAAGGTAAGCAAAATAAGACATCGGGTTGCATTGCGCAGGAATCAGTGACCATACCGTGGTCTGAGCGACCAAGGGGGGCGGTGACTAATATCTTATTTGCTGTAGCTAGCCCTAGGTCTATTAAGTTATCGTCGTCGTCGCTACTCTTACCATCATGACTTATTGGATGGGTGGCTCGCCACTTTTTCACTCGATTGATGTCAGAGGACCTCTTTATATTACAATTATCTGCATTCCTATAGGATCTCTGTTTTTTATGACATGTTTCAGTACAGATTCCATGGATTGTTCAGATATACACTTCATAATTTTGGACCATTCTGCAACCATCAAGATGACTCAGATCATCATTATCTTGAACCAGAACTACTGGGGTATGATGAGACCAGATGATTATTATCTTGAATCAGAACTACAGGGGTATAATGAGACAGATCAAATGGGGTAAATTGGGACAGTCCATTATTCCCTGCAAGTATTGCGTACGGAAAAAGTGTAGGCATATAATATCTCTGCATGTTTCCCTAACCTTATTCAATAAAACAATTACTATACGCAAGTGAATAAACTACATGTAAAACCAATTTTCTACCTTTAACTATGATCGTGTAATAAGTTTAAGAAAATATTTACCTGCAACACTGAAATATTTTTGTAGACAACACAATTAGATTATGCTCAATTATCGCTATGAAAGGCACATACCTGTAACAATCTTCAACTGCAGTGCTAACTGTATTGTCGCTTCAAATGGAGCGAAATTAAAATCGTGTCAAATTATCATGTATCTCAATGTTTACCTCTCTCCCCTATTAGATATTTTTGTTTGTTAATAAGCGTATCAAAATGCGCCGAGCTGTGTTTAAGAACGCGTAGTTATCCAGCCATTAAATACTAATGTTTTAATCGCATATAGAAATTACTTTCTCACTTTGTTACAAAAAGTGTGTATGTGCGCGTGTTTGGAATGACCTCCGAAGCTTAAGTCCATTGTCACAGACTTTTGAAGATTTTTGTTTTTTTGATTTCGCGGATATAATCATATGGATTTATTTTTGTGTCTTTTAATGTCCTTCAGTGAGCCTCATATTTGACCATAGCTTTACAAATTGATAGTACATAAATATAATGCAAATAAAAATAACATATTTTGTTATTAACTATTAATTATGTATATTAATATAATTAATATCTTATTAAGGAAGTGTTGTTTTAAATATTTCTTGAATTATTCATCGTTTTTAGCGATTTTATTTTTAATTCGCTAATGAGATCTGTGTTTATATATATATATATATATATATATATATATATATATATATATATATATATATATATATATATATATATCAAGATGACTCAGATCATCATTATCTTGAACCAGAACTACTGGGGTATAATGAGACCAGATGATTTTATATATATATATATATATATATATATATATATATATATATATATATATATCCGACCGATAACTCAAAAAATAAAACTCTGGACGCAGCAAGTGCGTTATGGTAGTGAATTTTCATAAAACTATTTTTTAATAGCAATAATGTGTTTTTTTTAAGAAAGCAGGCATCACATTTGGTTACCAGTATAATCTATATAGTAAAAACAATGTGCCATGTTTCATCAAAATAACTTTATTTTTTGAAAATGTACAAAAATTTCCGAAAGTAAACTTAAAGTGTTCCCGAAAAAACTCGTTTCTTGGTCAATCTTATAGGTTAATAGCAAATTGAGCTATTCAAATATTAAGCATTTGATCAAAATTCGCTACCATAACGCACTTACTGCGTCCAGAATTTTTTTTCTTACAAACATGCATTATATTTCGATGGAAAATGCAAAAATGCAATAACATAAGGCGTGTTTGATTAAAAAATAGAAATGATCTGGCACAAAATATTTTATTATAACTTTTTTTTCTTGTAACATAGAAATCTAAAATTTGGTGTATAGTTTACTTTTTATATCGTAAACCTACCTGCCAAATTTGGTTATCATAGATTTTATATTTTTTAAGATAAAAATTTTTTTCAAATGAAAACTCAAAATTTTCCCGGAAAACCTCGTCTAATTTTTCTAAATAACGAACTTGTCAAAGCGATTTACAAAAAGAAGGTACATGCCAAATCTTATTAAAATCGGCCTATTACTTTTTGAGATATGAATTTTTTTCAAATGAAAACTCAAAATTTTCCCGGAAAACCTCGTCCGATTTTCCTGACTAACAAACATGCAAAGCCATTTACAAAAGGAAGGTATGTGCCAAATTTTGTTAAAATCGGCTTATTACTTTTTGATATATGAATTTTTTTCGAATGAAAACTCAAAATTTTCCCGGAAAACCTTGTCCGATTTTCCTGACTAACGAACTTATCCAAGCTATTAACAAAAGAAAGGTACATGCCAAATTTTATCAAAATCGGCCCATCATTTTTTGAGTTATCGGTGTGATACATATATATATATATATATATATATATATATATATATATATATATATATATATATATATATATATATATATATATATATATATATATATATATATATATATATATATATATATATATATATATATATATATATATATATATATATATATTTAATGTCAACAACACACCACGAGGGCTTACAGCCTAAATACTATCGTACCGTGGGTGTTGACAAGGAGGAAAGAGGAAGCTTGTTAATTCTGGACTTGAAGGTTTGGAGGTTCGGAGGAGAAGGAAAAACATGTGCCGGCAAGGAATTCCACAACTTGGAAGTCCTCGGGACAAAAGAGCGGGCATAACAAGATGTTCTATGTCTGGTGACCTGGACAGTAAAAGGGTGCATTCGCTTTGTTCCCCTGGTAGATCTGTTAGGGGCAGCAGGTGGGGGAATTATGGAGGAAAGCTCCTCTGAGCAGTGCCCGTGCAGATATCTATAAAAGAGAGAGAGGTCACCAACGGCACGTCGGTGGGCGAGGGATGGCAGCCTTTGGGTGAGGGTAGGGTCACCGATGAGACGTATAGCTCTCTTTTGAATGGAGTCCAGGATAGCGAGTGTAGAAGCGGCAGCTGCACCCCAGATGTGGGAGCAGTATTCGAGGTTTGGTCTTATTTGTGAAGTATATAAGGTATAGAGATTAGCTGGTGAAAAGTATTTGCGAGCCCGGAAGAGGAAACCCAATTTCTTAGCAGCCGCCTCTGCAATTGATGTGACATGTTGGTGCCAATTAAGATTTCGATCCAAAGAAATGCCAACAAGAGAAAAGGACTCATTACTTTGAATAACTTGGTTGTTCATTGTGATGGGTCTAGGGCTGGTGTATCTGTTGTGAGAAAGAAAGCAAGACTTAGTTTTGGTGGGGTTGAATTTTACAAGATTTCTACTTCCCCAATCTAATATTTTTTGGAGATCCACGGAGACAGAACCTTCCATGAGTCTGCGATCCTCATCTAATTGGGCTAAAGAGACAGGCTTAGAATATTGTATATTTGAGTGGAGGGTGCTGTCGTCCGCGTAACTGTGAACTGGGTTGGATGTGCTAGAGAGGAGGTCATTGATGTGGAGAAGAAATAAAGTAGGGGCTAAAGCTGAACCTTGAGGAACTCCTGCATTGATTGGATACAGTTTAGAGGAATGGCCATCCACAACAACAGATATGCTCCTGTTGGAGAGGAAATTTGCTGTCCAGGTACAAAGTTTTGGTGGTAGGCCATTATCCGGAAGTTTATTAAGCAGCGCAATGTGCCAGACCTAGTGGAATGCTTTGGATATGTCTAGAGCGACAATCTGCGATTCACCGTGTAGTACATAGACTTGCTCCAAGAATCTGTAACAAAGGAAAGGAGATCTACGCTGACGGAATCCATACTGCCTGTCGTGGATTAGACTGTGTTTTTCAAGGAATTTTAGTAATTCGGTGTTTATATACTTTTCCATCACTTTAGAGACGACTGAAAGGAGAGAAATAAGCCTGTAGTTGCTAGGAAGCGCTTTGGATACTTTCTTGGGGATGGGTTGTACTCGAGCAGTTTTCCAGTTACTAGGAAATATGCCTTTATTGTAAGATATCTGAAACAGACGAGTCAGGACAGGAGCAAGTTCTGGTGCGCAGTTTTTGAGAACAATTGCTGGGATTTCGTCAAGGCCAGAGGCTTTCCTGGTATTAAGAGAAGAGAGCATATATATATATATATATATATATATATATATATATATATATATATATATATATATATATATATATAAACATATAAAAATTGAAACTGATCCCGGATATGGGTTCTAGGGGTCCTAGTTCGCGCTCATTTGCAAAAATTTTTTCAATATTCAAAAGTCGGAATCTCCCTATTAGTAAATTTTTTCTACGAAAATTCACTAATAGACCGATCTTGATCAAATTTGGTGAGTACCTTCCTTTTGCAAGTGGCTTGGATAAGTTCGTTAGCCAGGAAAATCGGATCAGGTTTTCCCAGAAAATTTTGTGTTTTCTCTCTAAAAAAATTCATATCTCCGTAAATAACAAAGCAAGGGCAACCAAATTTGGTACGCGTGTTTGTATTATAAAGAGTGAACTCTGTACTTTAAAGACAACGAAGTTATGGGCAGTTAAAGAAACAAATTTCGGAGTTTTCCTCAAAACGTCAAAGTCGCAATTTTAAACGTCAAAATTGGCAATGTTTAGGCAAAGAACGTGAAAGAAATACGGATTGTGAAAAGGAAATGTAGCAAGGAGAGTGTTCTGCAAACCCTTAAGTTTCATATTCAACCGTCATTGCCCTTGATTTTAGTAAAATATTTACAAAATATTCATTTCAAATAGTCCCTTTATTTGATGCTTTAGATGTCAGTTTCGTTAAGTTGATGCCTTTTTGGATATTTATTTGTAGGTTTAGTGAAGTTTATGGTTTAACGGTCTATAATTTTTTTAGGTAATTTCCGTAGAACAAGTTCGTTAATGCATTTTTGCATTTTTTATCGAAATATGATGCGTTTATAAGAAAAAAATCTGGACGCAGTAAGTGCGTTTTGGTAGCGAATTTTAGGTAAATTTGCAGTTTAGATCCAGAACGCTTTTCAAAAAACTGTTTCCAGAAACCTGCCTAGGGCCCACCCTGGATCCACAAACGCCAAGAAAAATTTCTTGTTCACACCCCTCAAGGAAGTTACGGGACCAGGAGTGAGTAGGCGTGTATATTTTTTTAAGCTAATTTTCGTAGCACAAATTTGTTAATGCATTTTTGGATTTTTAATCGAAATATGATGCTTTTGCAAGAAAAAAATCTGTACGCAGTAAGTGCGTTTTGGTAGCGAATTTTCGGTAAATTTGCATTTTAGCTCCCGAACGCTTTTCAAAAAACTGTTTTCAGAAACTTGCCCAGACCCCCCACCTCCGATGCACAAACCCCAAGAAAAATTTCTTATTCACACCCCCCAAGGAAGTTACGGGACCAGGAGTAAATAGGGGTGCTCGGCGGGGTAGGTAGTGAAAAGGAAATATGAGCAGAAAATGCGAACAAAACGGGCTTGAAAGTTGTCTTTTTCACATCTTGAAGCCATATCCCCCTTAAACCCTGCCTACCCCGCACAGCACCCCTATTCCCCCAGGTGCGGTAACTTCCTTGGCGGGTGTGAACAAGAAATTTTTCTTGCGGTTTATGCAACGAGGGTGGTTGTATGCACGCGAGGGGGGGGAGGAAAATGCATACGACGAAGCAGGGTTGGGGGGTGGCTGCTTCGTCGTCGGGATTTTCGGAAGAAAAACTTCTTGTTCATACCCTCCAAGGAAGTTACGTGACCTGGGTGCGGATGGGGGTGCTGTGCGGGGTAGGCGGGGTTTAATAGGGATATGGCTTTAAATAGACAGCTTTTCAGCAGTTTTCTTCGCTTTTTCTGTTCATATTTCCTTTTTACTACTTACCCCGCCCAGCACCCCTATTCACTCCCAGTCCCGTGACTTCCTTGGCGGGTGTGAACCAGAAATTTTTCTTGTGGTTTGTGCATCCAGGTGGGGTCCTAGTAATATTTTTGAAAACAATTTTTTGAAAAGCGTTCGGGAGCTAATCTGCAAATTTACCGAATTTTCATTAAATCTTGCAAATTTAAATAACTCAATTTGTTATTAACGTTAGCTTTGTTGGTTAGGAAACCAACATTTAAGTTTATTTTCGGAAATTTTTTGTATATTTTTAAACCATAAGTAATTTTGATAAAATATAGTACATTGTTTCTACCACATAGGCTATACCGATAATCAGATTGATGACTGCTCGCATTTGCTATTAAAACCATTTTTAAGGAAATTCACTTCCATAACACATTTGCTGCATCTAGACTTTTGAAAAATGTATTTTCAAACAATAAATTTATTTCGATGAAATATGGTACATTGTTTCTACTATATAGGCAACCAAGTTTGATGCATGCTTTCATCAAAGAAAGACATTTGCTATAAAAAATATTTTAACGAAAATTCGCTACCATAACGCACTTGCTGAGGCCAGAGATTTTTTGTTTGGTGGGGTTACAAAAAGTATAACACTAATTAGGTGTTAGCGATTCTAATTTACAAAATTAAAGATACGAGGACCTGTACGCAAGTATCACATACTTGCACCCAAATTTAACAGAAAACAAAGCTGCGAAACAGGATACCTCGACGAAATAAAAGATCAATTCCGTTTACAATGTCTTTAAAAGTTTCTATTGGGACTTAGAGATAAACATGAAAACCCTAAAACGTTCGTTCTTTTATTCACATTTAAAATTGCTCCGAATTCTCATAACTCAATAACAATATTCCACAATTCGAAAACAAAGGGAAACATTTTCGCTTTGTTCACCTCAAATTAATTAAAGTTCTCTAAATTCCAGTCTCTTCTTCCCCAACTTGCAAAGAAACGTTTGTTTCCTTGAATGTCCTTGTCGCTTAACAATAGCTAGTTGTGGACTGGAGGAGGAAAGTTTGAGGGAAAAATATCCGCACGAGATTAACTCTCAGTTGACCGATACTTTCCAGTTTATCTTTACGCCAGCTGGTTAAAACTTCTCTTCCAGAACATGCGACCGGCTTTCTAAACAACAGAGAGAAACTTTTAGGATATGTACGCCTTATTATAAAGTAAACTGTTTTGTTTTATATGTTTTAAGTTGGAGTAGGTAAATGGACGTAGACTTGGTTTAGTGGTAGGTAATTAAAGAACGCTCCGTCGTTTTTGATAAATATTATATGATTATCAGCATCACCACAGTCTGAAGGCGTGATCGCCTTGTTGTAATTTTCTTCACAGGTCATTTTCTTCCTGACATAGTTCTTTCAGATAGGGATTCCAGTATTAAGCAATGTCTTTTTTCTTCAAGTAAGCAGTAAGTTTCAATAGTTGTGCCTTATGACTTTATGTGTTATTCCTGTTTTGTAATGTAGCCTTATTTATTTATTAAAAAAACCTTTACAGACGTGCCCTGTCTTACTGAACCGTTATCAGATCTCACTTATAGGCTCAGAGTCGGATCCACACCCACTGGAGAAAAGAGAATCATTTCAGTCTTCCGCGTGTTAAGAACCAAACCATTCTGCGAACACCAGGCTGACACCTAAGACACACACACATTAGCTGCAGCACCAAACTCTTTAAAACTTTCCCCTGAGATTGCAGCAGTGGTGTCATCTGCGTACAAAGTTAAGTGGTATTGTTGGAGATCATAAAGAATATCGTTAAGAAAAATTGTAAACAAAACAGGGCCCAATATGCTGCCCTGCAGCACGCCTCTCGACACGGCTGAAAATCCAGACATATAGTTCTTACCTGCCTGTCGTATCCGGACACCCTGACTTCTCCCAGACAGATAGCTTTTTAGTCATAAATATGCATTTCCTCTTATGTCACAATGCGATAATTTTTGCAATAAAAGGGAATAGTTGACAGCATCAAACGCTTTAGAAATGTCGAAGAACAGCCTGGCGGACTTGGACCCACTATTTATGTAATCCAAGACTGTCAGGTAAGTACTAAGGACGGCATCCTGAGTTGGCAGCTGCCTACGAAAGCCAAATTGGCACGGACACAGCAAATTGTATCTCTCCAAAAAGAACCTGAGTCTTAGCAGAAATGCCTTCTCAAAGATCTTAGAAAAAACCGAAAGCAGCGCAATCGCCCTGTAGTTGTCCAAACGACGTGGATCTCCCTTCTTAAAGAGAGAGACGACAATGGCCGTCTTCAGACGCCCAGGAAAACAACCGATTTCAAACGACACATTTATAAGGTAAGTTAGTGGAGCCACCACAAGATGAGCAACCCCGCTCGTATAATTTTATTAAGTCTATGGTACATATACAGTGGTGCTGGGGGTTATCTAATATCTTTCTTTATTCTGTGCAACGGCTACTTACATTCGATCGTTATTAGCGGAAAGACGATCCGATGTCTATGGGTTGGCATGATTGAATTTGTAGGGCATGGCTACGTGGAGACGACGGCTTTCCGCCTCCGTGGAGCTCTCTCTTCTTGTTCTGCTGTTGAAGTGGCAGGTGCTATAGTAGCCGCGGCCATTTACGGTGGGGTCATTGCTACCACGTTGAGTTTACAAAATAAAGTCGTGCTTCAGGACTGGTGCCTACAGCCAGTATAATAATGTTCACGTTTAAGGGTCACTACCATTCCAGTGTATTTAAGAATAACGTATATGGTCGTTACAGCGTATAAGCCGCTGGTACTTAGGAGTTTGGCAGGCGTACCGAATGTACACGGCCTGGGGACCGGCTGACGTCGACCTAGCGTACCTGCCTACCCATGATGCCGCTTAGATGAGTATTAAAACAACCATCTCATTGATCTAATCTTTTTTTTTAATTTTTTTTATTTCAACAACATACCACGAGGGCTTACAGCCTAAATACTATCGTACCGTGGGTGTTGACAAGGAGGAAAGAGGCAGCTTGTTAATTCTGGACTTGAATGTTTGGAGGTTCGGAGGACAAGGAAAAACAGGTGCCGGCAAGGAATTCCACAACTTGGAAGTCCTCTGGACAAAAGAGCGGGCATAATAAGATGTTCTAAGTCTGGTGACCTGGACAGTAAAAGGGTGCATTCGCTGTTCCCCTGGTAGATCTGTTGGCGGCAGCAGGTGGGGGAACTATGGAGGAAAGCTCATCTGAGCAGTGCCCGTGCAGATATCTATAAAAGAGAGAGAGGTCACCAACGGCACGTCGGTGGGCAAGGGATGGCAGCCTTTGGGTGAGGGTAGGGTCACCGATGAGACGTATAGCTCTCTTCTGAATGGAGTCCAGGATAGCGAGTGTAGAAGCGGCAGCGGCACCCCTGATGTGGGAGCAGTATTTGAGGTTTGGCCTTATTTGTGAAGTATATAAGGTATAGAGATTAGCTGGTGAAAAGTATTTGCGAGCCCGGAAGAGGAAACCTAATTTCTTAGCAGCCGCTTCTGCAATTGATGTGACATGTTGGTGCCAATTAAGATTTCGATCCACAGAAATGCCAACAAGAGAAAAGGACTCATTACTTTGAATAACTTAGTTGTTCATTGTGATGGGTCTAGGGCTGGTGTATCCCTTGTGAGAAAGAAAGCAAGACTTAGTTTTGGTGGGGTTGAATTGTACAAGATTTCTACTTCCCCAGTCTAATATTTTTTGGAGATCCACGGAGACAGAACCCTTCATGAGTCTGCAATCCTCATCTAATTGGACTAAAGAGACAGGCTTAGAATATTGTATATTTGAATGGAGGGTGCTGTCGTCCGCGTAGCTGTGAACTGGGTTGGATGTGCTAGAGAGGAGGTCATTGATGTGGAGAAGAAACAAAGTAGGGGCTAAAGCTGAACCTTGAGGAACTCCTGCATTAATTGGATACAGTTTAGAGGAATGGCCATCCACAACAACAGATATGCTCCTGTTGGAGAGGAAATTTGCTATCCACATACGGAGTTTTGGTGGTAGGCCATAGGCCGGAAGTTTATTAAGCAGCGCTGCGTGCCAGACCTGGTCCAATGCTTTGGATATGTGTAGAGCAACAATCTGGGATTCACCGTGTTGTTCCATGGACTTGTTCCAAGAATGGGTGACAAAGGAAAGGAGGTCGGCAGTCGATCTGCGCTGACGGAATCCATACTGCCTGTCGTGGATTAGACTTTGTTTTTCAAGAAATTTTAGTAATTCGGTGTTTATATACTTTTCCATCACTTTAGAGATGACTGAAAGGAAAGAAATAGGCCTGTAGTTGCTAGGAAGCGCTTTGGATTCTTTCTTGGGGATGGGTTGTACTCGAGCAGTTTTCCAGTTATTAGGGAATATGCCTTTATTATAAGATATCTGAAACAGACGAGTCAGGACAGGAGCAAGCTCTGGTGCGCATTTTTTGAGAACAATTGCTGGGATCTCGTCAAGGCCAGATGCTTTCCTGGTATTAAGAGAAGAGAGCATCTTTCGTACTATTTTAGTTTTGAAAATGATATCCGTCATTTTATGTGCGACATTCGGGACTGTTGGTGGTTGAACATTTGGAGCTGGGTTGAGAGTAGAATTGCCGGCGAACAACGAGGCAAAAAGTTCAGCCTTGCCCAGGGCGGTAGAAACAATTTCATCCCCTGAGACAAGAGGTGGGAACGTGCTCTTGCATAAATTATTCCCAATAGATTTAGCAAGAGTCCAGAAGGGTTTGCCGCCGTTGGAGCTTAAGAGGATTTTGTTTTTGATGTGGCTATTAAACGAGTTTTTTGCCTCAGAAAGAATGCGGACATAGCGGTTTCTTGCGTCGTTAAATGCTTGACGATTTTCTTGACTCTCAATCTAGTCCCGCTAGTTGTGTGATATAGTATTGCCTACGATAAGTATATCCTTTTTTGTGCGCTATATCTTAAATGTCAGTTAAATTTGTTTGACATTAGCGACTGCTAATAGATCTCCGCCCTGAGAAGGGAGGAGCGCTTTTATTAGATCAAAACCAATCGGTCTCGGGTTCGCTTGTCATCGTATCACTTGGTGACTGAATAACTTTAAGCTGATCGCACGGTCTCTAGCACCGGCGACGCATCTTTCGAATGTTTGCTTATCAACTGTCGATGTTAGGTTCTGCGCCTACCATGGTCGTAACGGCTAACGGGGAATCAGGGTGCGATTCCGGAGAGAGAGCCTGAGAAACGGCTACCACCTCCAAGGAAGGCAGCAGGTGCGCAAATTACCTACTCCCGGCACGGAGACGTAGTGACGAAAAATAACGATACGGGACTCATCCGAGGCCCCGTAATCGGAATGAGTACACTCTAAATCCTTTAACGTGGATCAATTGGAGGCCAAGTCTGGTGCCATAAGCCGCAGTAATTACAGCTCCAATAGCGTATATTAAAGTTGTTGCGGTTAAAATGCTCGTAGTCGAATTTGTGTCGGCGAACCTGGTGATCGTCACCATAGCGTAATCATTTAGGTAAATATATGGTGTGTCACTTGTTGCCATTAATCTAGCCTCATTAGATGTTATTACTGTTCATGATTACTGACCTATAGGGAGGTCTAATTGTTATTGTTGGTCATAAGGACATAAACCCCACGAGGAGGCTTCACCCCCACGTGTTTGATTAAGCAAACCTCAACCAGCCAGTGAAGTTTATTATTGTTTACCTTGGGATGGGCGCTTCACGTTTCTTACAATTTAATTCTGGAGGTGTGGGTGACTTGTTACGTAGATAACACTAATTTAGAACATTAATTTCATTGTTTAGGCCCCCCAGGCAAACTATTTGAACCTGATTAGGTTATTATACCGTATGTAAATGGTTAGTGAGCTCACGGACCAGCGATTGATCTGCTGATGTTAATTAATAGCTGGTAATATTAACTACCATTGTTTACCCATATAGTAGATGGACTTAACTGTGTTTATATCGGTCCTTATTACCATACAGCACATTGTTTTTATCCTAGCATAATTCTTATGCTACCGCTGCTAATTAATTTGTGAATATTTGGGTCAATACTTGCTATGACAAGGATAACGTGTGTGTAGCTACTAGGGTTTTGCGCCAAAAATTGATATCAAAGTCTTTGGCGATTACAGTTTGATCACAAACACGCGTATTTGTTAAAATGCCATATTTATGCACACTGTATGCGACTTTATACTACTAAACCACAATAATAGTAGCTGAAAATATTTCGCATATTATTTCTTAAGCAAATTACAAACTAAAGTGTAAACACACGCTGGAGGTAAGAACACATTAACCGAATGTTTGTGATAAGTAACCATAAAGATATTACAGCTGGTAGCAATCTTCTCTTTAGCATCGAACCAGTTGATTATTATAATGTACAAAGTAAGAACATCAATATTTACAATGTGAGAATGGAAGCGGCACAATCTAGAGCTCGGTGCACGTGGTGTTAAACCGCTTATGAACACTATGCCGGGAGTTTCTCTTATATACTAATTAAATATTTACACATTGTTACAGGAATATGAAGTGCAGTGTTGTCAACTCGCATGTTTTCACTCACAACCGTCCATTGCTTAGACATATAGATATAGTGTGGAATAACAAAATGGAATAAATTCACTATCTGAATTATTGTGTATATTTAAAGAAATCCCGAAATACATCAATTTTAGAATAAAAATGACAGCCTGCAACGTGAAAACTTCGCCTCTACATTTAATACTCTTCAAATGACAGTTGCAACGCCCAAATTTTTAAATAGAAAGTAAGGGGTTGTGATACCTCATTTGAAAGACTTTTTAATTGTCTATTCAAAAATGTTATGATTTTAAATTGGAAAAATTGAAAAAATTAAGAATTAAAAAAGAAATTATATCTGATTGCTAAACTTCGTTACAATACACTAAAGAATTAATAACTAAAAACATTCTTGATAATGAGAAAAAACTACATGACGCAGCAAGTGCGTTATGGTGGTGAATTTTCATTAAATGCAAGTTGAATAACTCAATTTTCTAGCAACTTAAATTTTGGTCTGTAGTAAGATTTTTCCCGGGGAAACAGATCCACAAATTTCATTAAAATATCTTTGTAATTTTCGGAGTGCGGCAGGTGGTAGTGAACTTTTCCTTTAGGTGATGATAGTAAAGGAGTTTTTCACGCCCGAGGAGGTGCCACCCCTTACATCAAGGGGCCGGTGAAGTCCCAACGGACGTTTCCGGTTCTGGTGTATGAGTCGGTTTCCCTTATAAGCAAAAATGATGATGGCTCCTCTTTGTACAAAATATTCCGGAGGTAAAATACCCATCAATTCGGATCTCCGGGAAAGAGGTGTACAGGGGGCGCCAGCATCAAGATTTAACATATTCTTCTCGAATATATGTGGCCTTAATTCTAACCTGTACTCCGTCCATCATTTCCTCCAGGCTAATAGGCCTCACTCCCTCCTCCTCACCGAAACCCAAATCAGTGCCAAAACAGTCACTAATCACCTTAATTTCCCGAGGTATGAGCTCCTTACTTCCTTTAGATTGCATGGAGGCGTGTGCGCAAACGTCTGTGGCAATCTACCCTGCATCAGACCCCCCAATTGGGAAGCTGGAAGAAAAGACATACTTTAGATAAAACTCTCTCTTAGGGCTGCAGTAATTTCATCTGTTGCATTTACCGGTCACCTTCTGACAACAACTTTGTCCAGCTCTTCGACTACCTTTCCAAAAAAACCGACCATCTGATTTCTGAACATATTTCCTCCGAGGTCACTATTCTTGGTGACTTCAATGTCCATAATAAGGAATGGCTAGGATCTTCAAAAATTGATCCACAAGGGAGAACAGCGGACACCTTCGCAGTCAGCAATTCTTTAGCCAATATGGTTCAGCAACCTACTTCCGCGCATCCCAACACACAGCTCAAATCCCTTGGATCTCCTTCTTACTACAAAACCTGAATGCTATAAGACATCAGTCACCGTCCGCCGTGGTCGCTCACTATGGTCACTGCTTCCTGCGCAATGCAACCCGAGGTAACACATTCATCACACACATATCGTTTGGCACTACAACTCCGCGAACTGGGACGCAATGCAGGATTAATTTTTCTCTTTCCCATGTCTGCTTCTCTCATCCTGACCCCTCTGATATCTCACAAAACGTCACCGAAATAATCCAAGCTGGCATGCAATTATTTATTCCACGTACACAGAAAACCTCTTCAGCCACTCAAAAGCCCTGGTTGTTTAAATTCTGTGACAAAGCCAGACTTGAAAAGGTCAAAGCTCACAAAACGCTTCTACACAATTCCAGTCAAGAAAACCGTTAAGTATTTAACGACGCAAGAAACCGCTATATCCCCATTCTTTCTGAGGCAAAAAACTTGTTTAATAACCACATCAAAAACAAAGTCCTCTCAAGCTCCAACGGTAGCAAACCCTTCTGGACTCTTGCTAAATCTATTGGGAATAATTTTTGGAAGAGCACGTTCCCACCTCTTGTTTCAGGGGATGAAATTGTTTCTACCGCTTTGGGCAAGGCTGTACTTTTTGCCTCGTTGTTTGCCGGCAATTCTACTCTCAACCCATCTCCACATGTTCAACCACCAACAGTCCCCAATGTCGCGCATAAAATGACGGATATCATTTTCAAAACTAAAAAAGTACGAAAGATGCTCTCTTCTCTTAATACCAGAAAATCCTCTGGCCTTGATGAGATCCCAGCAATTGTTCACAAAAAATGCACACCAGAACTTGCTTCTGTCCTGACTCGCCTGTTTCAGACATCTTACAATAGAGGCATATTCCCTAGTAACTGGAAAACTGCTCGAGTACAACCCGTCCCCAAGAAAGGATCCAAAGCGCTTCCTAGCAACTACAGACCTATTTCTCTCCTTACAGTCGTCTTTAAAATGATGGAAAAGTATATAAACACCGAATTACTAAAATTTCTTGAAAAACACAGTCTAATCCACGACAAGCAGTATGGATTCGGTCAGCGCAGATCAACTGCCGACCTCCTTTCCTTTGTCACCCATTCTTGGAGCAAGTCTATGGAACTACACGGTGAATCGCAGATTGTCGCTCTAGACATATCCAAAGCATTCAACCAGGTCTGGCACGCACCGTTGCTTAATAAACTTCCTGCCTATAGCCTACTACCAAAACTCTGTACCTGGACAGCAAATTTCCTCTCCAACCGAAGCATTTCTGTTGTCGTGGATAGACATTCCTCTAAACTGTATCCAATTAATGCAGGAGTCCCTCAAGGTTTAGCTTTAGCCCATCCTTTGTTCCTTCTCCACATCAATGACCTCCTCTCTAGCACAAGAAAATCGTCAAGCATTCAAGGACGCAAGAAACTGCTATGTCCGCATTCTTTCTGAGGCAAAAAACTCGTTTAATAACCACATCAAAAACAAAGTCCTCTCAAGCTCCAACGGCGGCAAACCCTTCTGGACTCTTGCTAAGTCTATTGGGAATAATTTCTGCAAGAGCACGTTCCCACCTCTTGTGTCAGGTGATGAAATTGTTTCTACCGCCCTGGGCAAGGCTGAACTTTTTGCTTCGTTGTTCGTCGGAAATTCTACTCTCAACCCACCTCCAAATGTTCAACCACCAACAGTCCCCAATGTCGCGCATAAAATGACTGATATCATTTTCCAAACTAAAAAGGTACGAAAGATGCTCTCTTCTCTTAATACCAGGAAAGCCTCTGGCCTTGACGAGATCCCAGCAATTGTTCTCAAAAAATGCGCACCAGAACTTGCTCCTGTCCTGACTCGTCTGTTTCAGATATCTTACAATAAAGGCATATTCCCTAGTAACTGGAAAACTGCTCGAGTACAACCCATCCCCAAGAAAGGATCCAAAGCGCTTCCTAGCAACTACAGGCCTATTTCTCTCCTTTCAGTCATCTCTAAAGTGATGGAAAAGTATATAAACACCGAACTACTAAAATTCCTTGAAAAACACAGTCTAATCCACGACAGGCAGTATGGATTCCGTCAGCGCAGATCGACTGCCGACCTCCTTTCCTTTGTCACCCATTCTTGGAACAAGTCTATGGAACAACACGGTGAATCCCAGATTGTTGCTCTAGACATATCCAAAGCATTCGACCAGGTCTGGCACGCAGCGCTGCTTAATAAACTTCCGGCCTATGGGCTACCACCAAAACTTTGTACCTGGACAGCAAATTTCCTCTCCAACAGGAGCATATCTGTTGTTGTGGATGGCCATTCCTCTAAACTGTATCCAATTAATGCAGGAGTTCCTCAAGGTTCAGCTTTAGCCCCTACTTTGTTTCTTCTCCACATCAATGACCTCCTCTCTAGCACATCCAACCCAGTTCACAGTTACGCGGACGACAGCACCCTCCACTCAAACATACAATATTCTAAGCCTGTCTCTTTAGCCCAATTAGATGAGGATCGCAGACTCATGGAGGGTTCTGTCTCCGTAGACCTCCAAAAAATATTAGACTGGGGAAGTAGAAATCTTGTACAATTCAACCCCACCAAAACTAAGTCTTGCTTTCTTTCTCACAAGAGATACAGCAGCCCCAGACCCATCACAATGAACAACCAAGTTATTCAAAGTAATGAGTCCTTTTCTCTTGTTGGCATTACTGTGGATCGAAATCTTAATTGGCACCAACATGTTACATCAATTGCAGAAGCGGCTGCTAAGAAATTGGGTTTCCTCTTCCGGGCTCGCAAATTCTTTTCACCAACTAATCTCTATACCCTATACACTTCACAAATAAGGCCAAACCTCGAATACTGCTCCCACATCTGGGGTGCAGCTGCCGCTTCTACACTCGCTATCCTGGACTCCATTCAAAAGAGAGCTATACGTCTCATCGGTGACCCTACCCTCACCCAAAGGCTTCCATCCCTTGCCCACCGACGTACCGTTGGTGACCTCTCTCTCTTTTATAGATATCTGCACGGGCACTGCTCAGAGGAGCTTTCCTCCATAATTCCCCCACCTGCTGCCCCCAGCAGATCTACCAGGGGAACAGAGCGAATGCACCCTTTTAACGTCCAGGTCACCAGACATAGAACATCTTGTTATGCCCGCTCTTTTGTCCCGAGGACTTCCAAGTTGTGGAATTCCTTGCCGGCACATGTTTTTCCTTCTCCTCCGAACCTCCAAACCTTCAAGTCCAGAATTAACAAGCTGCCTCTTTCCTCCTTGTTAACACCCACGGTACGATAGTATTTAGGCTGTAAGCCCTCGTGGTGTGTTGTTGACATAAAAAAAAACATCCAACCTAGTTCACGGTTACGCGGACGACAGCACCCTCCACTCAAATATACATTATTCTAAGCCTGTCTCTTTAGCCCAATTAGATGAGGATCGCAGACTCATGGAGGGTTCTGTCTCTGTGGATCTCAAAAAAATATTAGCCTGGGAAAGTAGAAATCTTGTACAATTCAACTCCACCAAATCTCAGTCTTGCTTTCTATCTCATAAGAGATACACCAGCCCTAGACCCATCACAATGAACAACCAAGTTGTTCAAAGTAATGAGTCCTTTTCACTTGTTGGCATTTATGTGGATCGAAATCTCAATTGGCACCAACATGTCACATCAATTGCAGAAGCAGCTGCTAAGAAATTAGGTTTTCTCTCCCAGGCTCGCAAATACTTTTCACCAGCTAATCTCTATACCTTATATACTTCACAAATAAGGCCAAACCTCGAATACTGCTCCCACATCTGAACTCCATTCAGAAGAGAGCTATACGTCTCACCAGTCACCCTACCCTCACCCAAAGGCTGCCATCCCTTGCCCACCGACGTGCTGTTGGTGATCTATCTCTCTCTTTTATAGATATCTGTACGGGCGCTGCTCAGAGGAGCTTTTTTCCATAGTTCCTTCACCTGCTGCCCACAACAGATCTGCCAGGGGAACAGAGCAAATGCACCATTTTACTGTCCAGGTCACCAGACATAGAACATCTTGTTATGCTCGCTTTTTTGTCCCGAGGACTTTCAAGTTGTGAAATTCCTTGCCGGCACATGTTTTTCCTTTTCCTCCAAACGTCCAAACCTTCAAGTCCAGAATTAGCAAGTTGCCTCTTTCCTCCTTGTCGACACCCACGGTACGATGGTATTTAGACTGTGAGCCCTCGTGGTGTGTTGTTGAATCAATAAAGAGAAACAATCGTGAAATCTCGGCTGCAATTATGGAAAATGACAGACGACAGGAAATTGAAAATTTGCCAAGTGATTGTTATTTAACTGTGGAATTCAATAAATTATTAAAAGACACTCTATTTGTAGCCTTATGAACGGCCTCAAATACAGTTTTAGCGCAGTATTGATAGATTATGCTGAGCATAATATAGTAGAAATGTAAACAAAATCAAGCCAAATGTCTATAAAAATGATTGTAAAATAGTTTCTTTTATCTTTAAACTTAAACATAAGACGCCATATAAGACCGAAACAGTCACGGGATGTGTTTCAATGGTAATTCTACTAATTCTGCAATTAATTGTTATGGATACTTTAAATAAAATGAACATGAAGCCGATCTAAAGTATCACGCAAATAAAACGTTAGTTGACGTGTGCCTAGATGGCGCAGGTGGCTTCGCGCTTGCCTCCTGAGCTTCTACGCGATCGAATCCAGCTCGATTACTGTATGTTTTTTATGTTTTATTTTGACATTTGGAGAAACAATAGTGCACAGATTCCATACGTTTTCAACAATATCTCATTTTGTTTAAAACGCCTAAATAAGTTTGTCACCTATGAGTCTGAAATTATAATTTTGTTATTGTTGATATTGAAACACTGGTTTGGTGAGGTTGACTAAAACGAAATCATACTGGAGATTAATAAAGAAAAATAACTGCTACGTTTATAATTTGGCAGAGACTTTACTTTTCTAAATATGAATTAAGTTTCCTTCTGGAAATCTTCTCTATAACTTTGATGAAATTTGTAATACAAGCTTCTTTTAAAGAGACTTAAACTATCTACAGCTATAGCAAAATTTAGTTCTTTAGATTCGTAGGCAATTGAGTTTTTGGGCATTTTTCTCAAAAGAAATTAGAACGCAAGATTTTTTTGATTATAGAAAGATGTTGATGGCAACACTTTCGAAAAATCTTCAAATGTGCGCGTACTAGGACCTCTAAAATCGACCTTCAAGGTCTGTGTAAGTTTAAAGTATTAACTTTACTAATATGGCGTATAATAATAGTGCACAATTCTTATGAAAATTCGCTACTATGACGCACTTGCTGCGTCCCGAAATTTTAAGTCTTCTTCTTACACGTGATACCATCCGAAAAAGGCATTGAAATGATTTTTGCGTGTTTTTGAATCATCAAAAATGAACCAATAAGTTATTGATTTTTAGTGTGTTGTAGCGAAGTTCGTCAACCAAAGGAATTTCTTATTTTTACGGGTAATTTTTGCATAAATGTTCAAACCGTAGTATTTTTGATTAGAGAATGAAGTGATCTTTCAAATGAGATATCACAAGCCCCTACATCGTATTTAAAAATTTAGAGGTTGCAACTGTAACTCGAAGGGGGTTGAATTTAGGGGTGATACCGAATTTATTCCATTTGGCTGTTCTACACTGTATATTAACAATGTTCATATTACCTAAGAACCAACGAAACAACCTCTACAGCATTTTTTGCGCTCAACACTTTTGGTTTTAATAATCTATACAGGGTCTCCAAGTAGAGTAAACTATTAGATTATTTTCCAAAATATCCATATTTGCGCGGTAAAAATTCGTGTGTGGGGGTTTTCAGAGATACTCTGTTTAATGCAAATAATTCGCAAAATGGAGGATTTTCGATTATACTGGGAACAGATTAGTGTTGTCAAATTTGCAATTATAGTAGGGACGCACCTGGCGTTATATACGAGGTCTGGCTATGAAATAACAAGACTGCGTGCGCAGAAGGCGTCCTTTATTTCAACAACACACCATGAGGGATTACAGCCTAAATACTATCGTACCGTGGGTGTCGTCAAGGAAGAAAGAGGCAACTTGTTAATTCTGGACTTGAAGGTTTGGAGGTTCGGAGGAGAAGGAAAAACATGCGCCGGCAAGGAATTCCACAACTTGGAAGTCCTCAGGACAAAAGAGCGGGCATAACAAGATGTTCTATGTCTAGTGACCTGGACAGTAAAAGGGTGCATTCGCTCTGTTTCCCTGGTAGATCTGTTGCAGGTGGAGGAACTATGGAGGAAAGCTCCTCTGAGCAGTGCCCGTGCATATACCTATAAAAAAGAGAGAGAGAGAGAGAGAGAAAGGTCACCAACGGCACGTCGGTGGGCAAGGGATGGCAGCTTTTGGGTGAGGGTAGGGTCACCAATGAGACGTATAGCTCTCTTCTTAATGGAGTCCAGGATAGCGAGTGTAGAAGCGGCAGCAGCACCCCAGATTTGGGAGCAGTATTCGAGGTTTGGCCTTATTTGTAAAGTATATAAGGTATAGAGATTAGCTGGTGAAAAGTATTAGCGAGCCCGAAAGAGGAAACTGAATTTTTTAGCACCTGCTTTTGCAATTGATATGACATGTTGGTGCCAATTGAGATTTCGATCCACAGAAATGCCAGAAAGTGAAAAGGACTCATTACTTTGAATAACTTGGTTGTTCATTGTGATGGGTATAGGGCTGGTGTATCTTTTATGAGAAAGAAAGCAAGACTGAGATTTGGTGGGATGGAATTGTACAAGATTTCTACTTCCCCAGTCTAGTATTTTTTGGAGATCCACGGAGACAGGACCCTCCATGAGTCTGCGATCCTCATCTAATTGGGCCAAAGAGACAGACAGAGACGTAGAATATTGTATATTTGAGTGGATGGTGCTGTCGTCCGCGTAACTGTGAACTGGGTTGGATGTGCTAGAGAGGAGGTCGTTGGTGCGGAAAAGAAACAAAGTAGGGGCTAAAGCTGAACCTTGACGAACTCCTGCATTAATTGGATATAGTTTAGAGGAATGGCCATCCACGACAACTGAAATGCTCCGGTTGGAGAGGAAGGTTGCTGTCCAGGTACAGAGTTTTGGTGGTAGGCCATAGGCCGGAAGTTTATTAAGCAGCGTTGCGTGCCATACCTGGTCGAATGCTTTGGATATATCTAGAGCAACAATCTGAGGTTCACCGTGTAGTTCCATAGACTTGTTCCAAGAATGGGTAAAAAAGCAAAGGAGGTCGGCAGTTGATCTGCGCTGACGGAATCCATACTGTCTATCGTGGATTAGACTGTGTTTTTCAAGAAATTTTAGTAATTCGGTGTTTATATACTTTTACATCATTTTAGAGAAGACTGCTAGGAAGCGCTTTGGATCCTTTCTTGGGGACGGGTTGTACTCGAGCAGTTCTCCAGTTACTAGGGAATATGCCTCTATTGTAAGATGTCTGAAACAGACGAGTCAGGAGAGGAGCAAGTTCTGGTGCGCATTTTTTGAGAACAATCGCTCGGATCTCGTCAAGGCCAGAGGCTTTCCTGGTATTAAGAGAAGAGAGCATCTTTCGTACCTTTTTAGTTTTGAAAATGATATACAGGAAAAGGGGGGGAGGGGGCGAATGCAGCGTTGGATAGCTGGAAGTGTCTACTATTCCAGCACGAAAACACGTTTTAGTCGCTGTAGTAGTATTGTTTCTATACAGGTTAAAAACGAACGTGTTTTTTGTCGTGCCGATAAGAATGTAACGAGAAACACGAGAGAAAGTTTGTGCGATGTTGATTCTAAAAAAATTGACCCCTGACCAAAAGATCGTCGGTCAACGATTCTGCTCGAATTTTCTTGAGAGGTTAGATGAAGAGCCTGAATTGATGAAAAACATAACCTGGATATTCCAATTCGATATTGAAACTAAACGGAAAACTCCTGCATCGCCAAGAATGAAAAAAGCTAGGTTGTCGAAAACAAAACTTAAAGCCATGTTAATCTTTTTTTTTTCGACATCAACGACATCGTGATGACTCAGTGGCTTTCAGAGGGTCAAACTGTGAACCAAACTTACTATTTGAACATTTTGGCGACACTGTGAGAGCGAGTTCGTAAGAGACTGCAGGAGTTGTGGAAAATCAATTCGCGGATCTTGCACAAGGCAACGCACGAGCCCATCACGCGCTGTCTGTGAAGCGTTATTTAGCCGCTAGAGGCCATCCATTGCTCGAACACGCGCCATACTCGCCTGATTTAGCGCGCTGCCTTAAAAGGAACCCGGTTCGAGTCGATGTGGAGGAGGTGAAGCGAAAATCGGCGGAGCTCCAAAATGCTCTTACAAAAGAAGACTTCCAGAATTGCTTTGACCACTGGAAAAAACCAATGGAACGGTGTGTGTAGCGAGGGGAGAGGAGTACATTAAAGGGGAGCATTCAATTGTAGAATGATTTTTAAAAAACCTCTTTTTCATAAGCAGTTTCGTTATTTAATAGTCAGACATCGTAGAACAATCAATGAACTTATTTTCACCAAAAGACTCTCTGGTATCATTTATGCCCCTATATTTAAATACACCCTGTATATTCAAATCTTGTGAATGTATTCCTAGTAGATTTGTAACATGTTACACGTATTACCACCCTTTTCCCAAACTATAAGGTTTCTGAATAAGTCTCACTAGTGACGTCATAGTTCTCGACGCGGCACACCAAGTTCGTAGTCAGTCGCTCTACCGTATTATGACTCAATGGGAATGAATCTGCAGACGTGACAGTTCGCTGATCGAATGTATTTCAAGATAAGGAACCTTTAAAAAGCACTGTAAACACGAGACACGCTCTCTTTTTACTTAAAACTCAACCTCAAAACATGTTATTACTTAGATAATTAATCAAGGAAGGAAGCACTGATAAATAGCCACCCCGTCGTTTTAGAGGAGATCATCTGTCGTTCTGGAGGGGATCATCCGTCGTTTTGGAGGATATCAGCCGTCGTTTTGGTGGAGATCATCCGTCGTTTTGGAGGAGATCATCCGTCGTTTTGGGGATGATAAACACGTCATTTTGAACGCACATATATCTTTTACAAGAAACACCTACTGTTTTGTGTCTCTATGAAGCTGCTACGGTACGAAGACGCCATATTCATCTTTTACAAGAAACACCCACTGTTTTGTGTCATTATAAAGCTGCTCCGGTAGGAAGATGCCACATCCATCTTTTACAAGAAACACCCACTCTTGTGTCATTATAAAGCTGGTCCGGTAGGAAGACGTCATATCCATCTTTTATAAGAAACATCCGCTATGTGATATCATTATGAAGCTGGTCCTGTAGGAAGACGCATATATTATACCGAACAGTGAGGCCCCCGCAGCATTCTGACCTAGGCAGCCTTGACTTGCCTCTTCAATGGAAGAAGTCTGGATAACGTCGACTGATGGATGAAACTATCAGCTAAGTACTTTATTTATCTGTATCAATTTCTCTTCAAGACATCAATAATTTAACCACAATTCATCAGAACACCTATAATTAATGATTTAATATATTTTTATTAAATTTGGTAAATTCACTACAATCAGCATTATATAAACTCAATAGTTTTGAATAAATTGATTTTTACCATATCTTGAATTTTATTTGTACATTTTACACCCTGCCAAGTGTAAGTGCTAACGCCCATGCCCTGTGTTTAATTTGCATTAAAGTTTATGCCTTTGACTGAGCAGCCAAGTTCAATTTTATCTTTTATATAAAATCTATTTCTTCATTAAAATCAAACGAATTAGTTAATATTAATTGACGTTATATAATGCTGATTGTAGTGAGTTTACCAAATTTAATAAAACTATATCAAATAATTAATTATAGGTGTTCTAATAAATTGTGGTTAAATTATTGATGTCTTGAAAATAAATTGATACAGGTAAATAAAGTACTTACCTGATAGTTTCATCCTGGTCAAAGTCAACCAGACTTATTCCATTGAAGAGGCAAGTCAAGGCTGCCTAGGTCAGAATGCTGCGGGGACCTCACTGTTCGGTATAATATGTGCCTCTTCCTACAGGACCAGCTTCATAATGACACAAAACAGTGGGTGTTTCTTGTAAAAGATGGATGTGGCGTCTTTCTACCAAAGCAGCTTTATAATGACACAAAACAGTGGGTGTTTCTTGTAAAAGGTGAATGTTTCCTACCGTAGCAGCTTCATAGTGACACAAAACAGTAGGTGTTTCTTGTAAAAGATGGATGTGCGTTCAAAATGACGTGTTTATCATCCCCAAAACGACGGATCATCTCCTCCAAAACGACGGATGATCTCCACCAAAACGACGGATGATCTCCTCCAAAACGACGGATGATCCCCTCCAAAACGACAGATGATCTCCTCCAAAACGACGGGGTGGCTATTTAGCAATGCTGCCTTCTTTGATCAATTATCTAAGTAATAGCATGTTTTGAGGTTGAGTTTTAAGTAATAGGAGAGCTTGTATCGTATTTGCAGCGCCTTTTAAGGGTTCCTTACCTTGAAATACATTCGAACAGCGAACTGTCACGTCTACAGATTTATTCCCATTGAGTCATAATATGGTAGAGCGACTGACTGCGAACATGGTGTGCCGCGTCGATGTCTATGACGTCACTAGTGAGACGTATTCAGAAACCTTATAGTTTGGGAAAAGGGTGGTAAAACGTGTAAGATGTTACAGATTATTAAAGAATATACATAATCTAATTCTGTCGCTCGCGACACACACTGTATCTCACTATACTCTACAAATACTAGCACCATAATTTGCCTAAAAGCTGAAGCCAATAATAGCGGTTTGCATTTAATCTTATTAAGTTTCTTGTTTTCAGCGAATTAGACGAGATCACAACTTTACTTTCCACATGGTATCTTCCTTGCTTTCAAACAAAGAAACTTCTGACGAGCTGACAACACTGCAACCAAAAACCATCATGATTAGTCACAAATCGCATATATTATAACAGTCAAGAGCACAGGGGTAATAATATGTATATATAGATGTTAATGTGTGATAAGTGAGGTATTATATATATAGAGGGGTTGGTTAGTGGTAGAGTGCTGCAGTATATAACAATATTTATATATATAGAGAGAGGGAGTGGGTGTGAAAGTTAGCTAGCTGTTCCCCGGAGGGTGTCCGGGGGCAGCTGGTGTACTTACGTCCGGTGAGGGGGTGCATCAGAGTTGGGTGCGTGTTGGCGGCGTTAGCAGCTTGCTGTTTGGGCTTGCTAACCTTCGTGTTACTTTTAGCAAACTCCAGCCGGATCGTCTGGGGCATGTCGGGGTCAAACCTTACGCCCTGCTGCAAAATTGCCCACAAAAAGTGTGACTGTGTGACATACGTACCAATCGAAATGCTACAACTACAGCTATATTATGATATATGAGCGGAAAGGTTATGATACTTATGGTATGGTATGGTATGGTAGGGTGATACCCAGGTGCGGATGTTGGTTTGTTTGGATTCGAGCAGTAAAATTACATGTACAGTATTCGGCTTACATAACAAATTTCACACTTTTAAAGTAACTAGTTTACAACACAATATTTTGAACATAGTTGTAACAACTATAATATACTGGGTGTTTGATGGATGATACAGACACAAAAAAGGTGATAGTATGGTCCAATTAGAACGCTTAAACAAGGTTGCGCATAAATAACCCCATGACTTTTAAACCGAAAAAGACATCGGACTCAACATTTATAGGATTTTTTTCTCCCTCAGGGCTCCTCCGCGTCTTCGGCGCCCCGATAGCACCGCAGCGTTTGGCTTATTGTGCATGCCCTTTGCCTCTACTCCACCCATTCCAAAATCACTGTGCCTTGAACTAGCCTGCACAGCAATTGGTAGGATGAAGTTTTATATTGTTCTGTTTCCGGTCTAGACTGACCGTAGATCAGCTGCCTTTTGCGGTCCAGAGCTTGACACTCGTACAAGATGTGCTGGGCTGATACCCCCCCACTCACCCATCGCCGCAGAGTCCGCATGCCAGGTACCGCTCTAACCGCCCCATTTTATGCAGGTGTTTCTTGACGGCCATGTGTCCCGTCAAGAGTCCTGTTATGTTTCTGAGCTGTTCTCTGCTCAGACTTATTAGCTCCACAGCTCTATTTGGACTGGGTTGCCCAATTAATGACTTCCCGTGTTTAAGCCCTGGACAATCTGCCCAGTATGTCTTTTGCTGTTCACTGACCCAGGACTTCATGGTTCCCCTGTCCGTGACTTTCGATATGCCCAGGGCCAGTTCTGGTCCCATAAATGGTTCTGTTGACCCTCTCTTCGCGAGACTCCTAGCTTCTTCATTGCCCCCGAGTGACACGGCACCCAGACGGGGGTGACCTCATTCTGCCCAGCCAGGTCGCTCGTCTCGTCTCGGCATTCACTTACCAGCCTGGAATTTACCGTGGGCTACTTAGTGCCTTAAGGGCTGCCTGGCTGTTTGTGGCTATGAGGATCCGCTTGTTGGTGTAGCTCCTCCTCTTGTTCTCCCGCACACAGTGCAGGATGGCGTACATGTCTGTCTGAAAGACCGTTGCATGAGCTCCGATGGAAATATTGTGACTTACCTTTGCTCCTTCCGAATAAACACCTGCACCCGTCCCACGCTCCCCGCCAGATCCGTCCGTGAACTTCCGTAAAATTGTTTTCCCTGCAGATTCGCGGGCTCGCGAAGTCTGAACTCGTTTCAAGATGAGCTCCTTCACGATCTCCTGAAGCAGGCTAGTCTGTTTAGTTCCAGCCTGACCTTCCCCATGATTACTAAATGTAGGGGAGGGGACGGCAGATCCAGCAACACTCCCATGGCGGCTGTTGGGGTTGAAGTCATGGCCCCTGTGATGCGCAGGCAAGCCATCCTTTGGATCTTGCCTGGTTTTTGTTTGGCCCTGGATTGTGTCACCTATTTAGCATCACAGATTATTTGCGATTTTTTGGTGGCATTATCGACATTTCTTGAGGCGCCCCGTTTTTGAAGGGTGACAACTCTTTCATTTCTTAAATAGCAACATGGGTCATGCGACACATTTTTATGTTTTAGTCGATATTCCTTCTTTATTTACTTCATCGACAACATTTTTCTTCTTGTTTATGCATACAGGAGTAGTTTAAAGCAAGTTTCTAAAAAAAATTCGAAAATCCGGTTGTGACCTAATATGCAGTATTACTCATTAGTTTTGTTATTGTTATCAATTTTAACTCTTCTTAGCAACAATGTGAAGGCATTTAATATAAGCAACAAAAACTTGACATTAAAAAAATTTATTATCCATAGCGTTTAGGGGCCAGGCTAGGACTATACAGACTAGCTTGCAATGGTAGACTGAAGATCAACCCAGGCTTCAGGGGCCACTGCAATAATTCAGGAGATCGTGAAGGAGCCCATGCTTGAAATGAGGTCAGACTTCGCGAGCCCGCAAATCTGCAAGGAAAACAATTTTACAGTGAAAATGCGAGGCATGGCGGGGGGAGACGCTGCGCTTGCCACGGGACGTGCTCGTCTGGTTCACGGACGGATCCGGCAGGGACGTGTGACGGGGGCATGCGTTTATTCGGAAGGACCGAGGGTAGGTCACAGTATTTCCCTCGGAGTTTATGCAACGGTCTATCAGGCCGGAATGTACGTCATCTTGCACTGGGTGCGAGAGAACAAGCGGAGGGGCTACACCAACAAGCGGATTTTCATAGTCACAGTTAGCCAGGCAGTCCTTAAAGCTCGAAGTAGTCCACGGGTATATTCCAGACCTGTTAAGTGAATGCCGAGACGAGACGAGCGACCTGGCTGGGCAGAATAAGGTCACCTTCATCTGGGTGCCTGGTCATTTGGGGGTCAAAGGCAATGAAGGAGCTGACAGTCTCGCGAAGAGAGGACCATCAGAACCATTTATGGGACCAGAACCGGTCCTGGGCGTAACGAAGAGCATGGCCGCCAACAAACTCCTGCATAAAATGGGAGGGGGGGGGTTCGAGGGGGACCTCTCATACAGACTCTGCGGCGAGGGGGAAGAATCAGCCCAGCACATCTTGTGCGAGTGTAAAGCTCTGGACTGGAAAAGACAACTGATCTACGGTCAGTCTAGACCGGAGACAGAGTAATATAAAACTTCACCCTACGAATTGCTGTGCCGACTAGTTTAAGGCACAGTGATTTTTAAATGGGTTGAGTAGAAAAGACAAAGGTCATATAAAATAAGCCAAAGGCTGCGGTACTATCGGGGCGACAAAGACGCGGACGAGGGAAAAAATAGCATTTTAGACATAATGCGTGAAAAATTCACATTTTCGGTTTTTATGAAATATGTAATTCTAAAACAAATTGGGTTAAGTATAAGAACATGTAATACCAATTTTCCAATTCGATTATGTAACAAAAATGAGTCACTCCATTAAAAAAATATATATTTTTTTAATTTTTTCAACAACACACCACGAGGGCTTACTGCCTAAATACTATCGTACCGTGGCTGTTGACAAGGAGGAAAGATGCAACTTGTTACTTCTGGACTTCAAGGTTTGGAGGCTCGGAGTAGAAGGAAAAACATGTGCCGGCAAGGAATTCCACAACTTGGAAGTCCTCGGGACAAAAGAAGTGGCATAAGAAGATGTTCTATGTCTGGTGACCTGGACTATAAAAGGGTGCATTCGCTCTGTTCCCCTGGTAGATCTGTTGGTGGCAGCAGGTGGAGGAACTATGGAAGAAAGCTCCTCTGAGTAGTGGCCGTTATATATATATATATATATATATATATATATATATATATATATATATATATATATATATATATATATATATATATATATATATATATATATATATAAATAAGAGAGAGAGAGAGGGGGGGTCAGCAAGGCACGTCGGTGGGCAAGTGATGGCAGCCTTTGGGTGAGTGAAAAGGACTCTTTACTTTGAATAACTTGGTTGTTCATTGTGATGAGTCTAGGGCTGGTGTATCTCTTATGAGATAGAAAGCAAAATTGAGATTCGGTGGAGTTGCATTGTATAAGATTTTTACTTCCCCAGTCTAATATTTTTGGAGATCCATAGAGACAGAACCCTCCATGAGTCTGCGGTCCTCATCTAATTGGGCTAAAGAGACAGGCTTAGAATATTCTATATTTGAGTGGAGGATGCTGTCGTCCGCGTAACTGTGAACTGGGTTGGATGGGCTAGAGAGGAGGTCATTGATGTGGAGAAGAAACAAAATAGGGGCTAAAGCTCAATCTTGAGGGACTCCTGAATTAATTGTATACAGTTTAGAGGAATGGACATTTACGGCAACAGAAATGCTCCGGTTGGAGAGGACATTTGCTGTCCAGGTACAGCTTTTTAGTGGTAGGCCATAGGCCGGAAGTTTATTAAGCAGCGCTGCGTGCCATACCTGGTCGAATGCTTTAAATATGTCTAGAGCGACAATCTGGGATTCACCGTGTATTTTTATAGACTTGTTCTAAAAATGAGTGACAAAGGAAAGGAGGTCGGCCGTTGATCTGCGCTGACGGAATCCATACTGCCTGTCGTGGATGAGACTGTGTTTTTCAAGAGATTTTAGTAATTCGGTGTTTATATACTTTTCCATCACTTTAGAGACGACTGAAAGGAGATAAATGGGCCTGTAGTTGCTAGGAAGCGCTTTGGATCCTTTCTTGGGGACGGGTTGTACTCGAGCAGTTTTCCAGTTACCAGGGAATATGCCTCTATTGTAAGATGTCTGAAACAGACGAGTCAGGACAGGAACAAGTTCTGTTGCGCATTTTTTGAGAACAACTGCTGAGATCTCAAGACCAGAGGTATTCCTGGTATTAAGAGAAGAGAGCATATTTCGTACCTTTTTAGTTTTGAAAATAATCTCCGTCATTTTATGCGCGACATTGGGATATTGTACATTTGGAGGTGGGTTGAGAGTAAAATTGCCCGCGAACAACGAGGCAAAAAGTTCAGCCTTGGTACATGAAAACTATGACCAAATGTGGATTGCTTATCCTGAAAAACCTCTAAGTACCAAACTTAATGCAAATCCTGTTATTACTAAGATATATATTTGAAAAGGAGTTTCAACAAATAATAACCTCGACACCCTATATTTCGAAAATTATCAACTTTTGGACACTGTGGGTCTGGGGACTAAATAAAAGAATAGGCCCAAGGTAACTCCTGCCTGTCTTAAAATGCGACTAATTGGAATCAAACACTGGCGGGGGTCTTGTCCATGTGGGCCTGGAGAGAGGCGGATATCTCTGGGGAGTGATGTACACCCGGATTTTGAGGCCTCCACTCTGGGCTTAGAAATGGATGGTTGCCCGCGCTTGGTTGTTACTCTGGAGCGGGGTTCCGGATGGGTGCCGCCTTGGGTTGAGTGCTGGCGGGTGTCGTGTGTCTAGACGACCCGGAGGGGGTTGACAACTCTGATGAGTGGTAAACACCCGGAGTTTGGGGCCCCCACTGTGTACTTCAGAACGGACGGACGGCTTCGCTTGTGCGATGCTCGAGAGCGGGGCTCGATGGGATGTCGCCTTGAGTCTAACACCGGTGGGTGTCGGGTCTAGACGAACCCGGAGGAGAGCTGAGATCTTTGAGGGTGGCATAAAACTAAGGGTTGAGGCCTCTTCTGTGAGCTTCGAAACGGACAAACGACCTCACTCGGACGCTGCTCGGATGCAGGACTTCATGATACTGCACCGAGTCAAACACTGACGGATGTCTGGTCCAGACGAACTCGGAGAGAAGTTATCTCTCTTTGAGCTTTGAGACGCGCAAGCGACTTCGCTCAGATTGCAGTACATCTGTCAAACAAAGTTTCACCTCGCAGGTGTCGTCTCCTGTCGGAAGCTCGATTTGTTGGGTAAAATTTAAGCTAAAGCTGGCAGGTGTTGGATCTGGACGAACCCGCAGGTGGCTGGGGTCTCTAGGGGTGGATTACACCTGAATACTTGAGACTACTCTGTGAGCATCGATACAGGCTAACGACTCTGCCTGGATGCTGCTCGAGGGCGGGACTTTATGATACCGCCTCGAGTCGATGAAATACTGGCGGGCGACTGGTGTAGGTGAGGCTGGGGGGAGGCAGACATCTCTGGGGAGTGATATGTACCCGGAGTTTGGCGCCTCCACCGTGGCTTCAGAGACTGACAATTGGCTTCGCTTGGTTGTTACTCGGGAGCGGGGTTCCAGATGATATCGCCCTGATTTGAGCCCTGGCGTGTGTCGTGTGTCCAGACGTCCCGGGGGGCTCTGATCTCTAATGAGTGGTAAACACCCGGAGTTTGGAGCGCATACCGTGTGCTACGAAACAGACGGACGGCCTCGCTGGGGTGATGCTCGGGAGCGGGACTCGATGGGATGTTGCCTTGAGTCTTAACACTGTTAGGTGTCAGGTTTGGAAGAGCCTGAGGGGAGCTGAGATCTCTAGGGGTGGATTACAATTGGAGATTAGATGCTGCTCGAGAGCGGGACTTTATGATACCGCCTCGAGGCAAACACTGACTGATGTCGGGTTAAGACGAACTCGGAGAGGTTATCTCTTTTTGAGCTTCGAAACGGGCAAGCGACTTTACTCAAATGGCAGTACACCTGCCAAACAAACTCTCACCGTCAAGAAAACATCGACTTCCTCAGGGAGCTGGAATTGATGGGTGAAATCTAAATAATTAGACGTGAGCCACAATTGACCTAAGGTCGCGGTGGAGGGACTGAAATAGCCCACTCACAATAAAATCTAATCTAATCTAATCAACTTTTGGACTAAGGTAAATTGGGCTAGATACTTTAGTCTAAGGGATCTGTTATAGCATTTTGTACAGACCTTTTAGAGACATCCTGTATATATTTGTTTCAGAAAGACGCAAGCACGCTTTCCAACGGATGCCGGCGACGCATAAAATCACAGGATTTTAAAATATAATAGAGTAAAAACCGTGGAAAACATTTTGATGCAAGTCCTGACTTTGGGATAATGTTTTTCATAATGACCGCTTAAGGCGGCGTTTTAAAATTCCATATCTCACGGCATTTCACGCTCAAATCCAAACATTAATTATTATGAGAACAAGTTCGAGAGATGAAAGTTATAAATGTTCGCCTCAATTTTCCCTGGAAATAATAATAATAATAATAGCGCTAATGGATATCAAGTATTCCACTCGCTATAATATTCCGGGACGTTTTGGAAAATTAGCAGCTGCATTATTTACATTCCTACAGGAGCCGTGAATCATAAAATATTTAAAATTCTTCAGACACTCTTTCGAGACAATTTGTCAACGTGATGGGGGTAAAAATGCAGAAAAACAAGAACCGAAAACAGAAAGATAATGTTTTTATGTTCTGTTATCTAGTTGTAGTTGTAAAATCGGAGACGATAATTTAGTTCTTCCGGCCTTCCGTCGAGCCGTTTCACTTCGGAGGAGTTGTGTACGCTTTCTGTTGAATAATTTACGAATTACGATACACATTTGTTTCCTTTATTGCTTCTGGGGTAGTTACAAAGCAATTGTCTGGTTTAATGGGTGCACGTTGACCTAGTGAATCGATCTTTTTATCCAATTATAGAGTAAACAGTTTAAACGGTGAGCTCCTTAACAACCTATTATGTAACTTGGAGAACCCAAATCACCACCACACATTAAAAAAAACCTGACGATCGTTTCACTAACCAAGTTAGCGTCATCAGAGTATGAATAATTGTAAATATGTTATATACACAACTCTATACAGGGTGATTCATAAGTGGTGACCAAAAATGAAACCCCATGTTCTTTGAACAATTTTAGAGAGGGTATGTCCTATAAACATTTTTCCTATAATGCTTCATTAAAAAGATATAGGGTGTTGAAGTTGAATTTCAAAAAATAAAATTTCCCAATTTTTTAAATAGTAGCACATATATTTTACTGAAACTTAGCATGTGTAGCCTGCTATGGAAAGCGCGTATTCTACTATAACAATTGAATCGGCTAATCCAGCAGTGGCGCGCGTACCCACATGTAATTGGTTATCCGTCAAGAAAAAAACGGATAAGCCAATGATATATTTTTTTATTTTTTATTTTTTGAATCTTACTTTCATTCGTGTACAAAATGACTCTCTTGATAATTTTCTGTACGACGCTTATTTTACGAGTAATCAATGAATCAGGTAAGTGTTTTAGAGCACAGTTCATGATTTGTAACCAGTCGTTGTTTGGTAAAAAATCGCAATGATACACTTTTATCAGGCTTATAGTAATTTATTTATTACAATAAATATTCAAAAATGTCTCCATTATCCTGAATACACGCACGACATCTTTTTAATATGGAAAATTTAATGTCTTGAGGATTCATTGTTGATTGAATATGACGAAAAGCATTATTTATCAGTTGTTGTAGCTGCTCTGGTGTATTTATTTGTTCACTGTAGACCAGTCGCTTAAAATCACCCCAAAGATAGAAGTCAAGTGGGTTTAAGTCCGGTGATATTACAGGCCAATGTATTGGTCCAGTTCTGCCAATCCATCTTTCATTATAATGTTCATGTAGCCATGTAACAACGTTACGACTATGATGCGCTGGTGCACCGTCATGCTGGTACCACATTATACATCTTGTTGCTAGTGAAATTTCATCTAGAATGTTTTCTACACGGTTTTCTAGGAGCGCTAAGTACGAAGATCCATTTAAACGTTGTGGCAGGACTTCCATGAACAGTGAGCCGTTAAAAATACCACACCATAAATTAATGGAAAATCTATGTTGAAATGTACGAGTCCTTGTTGCATGTGGAGTTTCCAATGACCAGACATGCTCATTAGGAGAATTATAAATACCATTTCTTGTAAATGTTGATTCGTCAGACCAGAAGATTAGATTAGGGAATAAGATATTTTGATTGTTCATTTTCAACATCCATTCACAAAAGACTCGTCGATGCACATTATCTCCAGGTAGAAGGCAATGAACATTCTGTCGATGATATGAATGTAAGGCTTCTCGATGTAAAGTTCTCCAAACAAAGCTTTGAGAATATTGTAACTGCGTGGCAATCCTCCGAGTACTTGTAGAAGGTTGATCCATCACTGCATTCACCACTCTCTCTTTGTCTTCAAGTTGATGTTGTCTTCTACCATTAGGTCTAGCG
The DNA here is from genome assembly GCA_964006375.1 of Tillus elongatus. Classification (NCBI taxonomy): domain Eukaryota; kingdom Metazoa; phylum Arthropoda; class Insecta; order Coleoptera; family Cleridae; genus Tillus; species Tillus elongatus. The sequence continues at coordinate 334,838,163 of OZ023262.1, read as the reverse complement.
TCAGGACGTTGTCCAATACCGCACTGCCGAAGTCTGAAAAACGATTGAGAAAAAACCCTTGGTGTAGGTTGACGGCGAGTGGGAAACCTACGTTGATATGCCCGACAAGCAGCTAGAGCATTTTCATCAGCATATTCGCAGATAAAAATTATATCTGCATACTCTTCTGGGGTGTACTCCATTATAATAAGTAAAAGAGTAGAAAATTTTGCAATTTTACAAAGTTTACCACTTACACCTATTCAAAATAATAAATTGTTAACCTAAACGTCAAGTGAGACTTAATGACAACTTTGGCAAACCAGGCTACTACTTACTAAAATACAACAAAGAAAATCGCTGTACAAAAAATTATCAAGACATTAAATTTTCCATATTAAAAAGATGTAGTGCGTGTATTCAGGCCAATGGAGGCATAAAAGTGTATCATTGCGATTTTCTACCAAACAACGACTGGTTTAAAATCATGAACTGTGCTCTAAAACACTTACCTGATTCATTGATTACTCGTAAAATAAGCGTCGTACAGAAAATTATCAAGAGAGTCATTTTGTTCACGAATGAAAGTAAGATTAAAAAATAAATCATTGGCTTACCCGTTTTTTTCTTGAGGGATAACCAATGACATGTGGGTACGCACGCCACTGCTGGATTAGCCGATTCAATTGTTATAGTAGAATACGCGCCTTACATAGCAGCCTACACATGCAAAGTTTCAGCAAAATATATGTGCTACTTTTTAAAAAATTGGGAAATTTTATTTTTTGAAATTCAGCTTCAACACCCTGTATCTTTTTAATGAAGCATTATAGGAAAAATTGTTATAGGACATACCCTCTCTAAACTTGTTCAAAGAACATGGGGTTTCATTTTTGGTCACCACTTATGAATCACCCTGTATACAGAGTGTTTCAAAAATGATGGTCTATGTTACAGGTGCACATTCAGCACAAAAAAATAAAACTATTTTTTTTATATAAACATGGGTCCGCAAATGCTTAGTTTTTTAAATACAGCGTGTTAAAGTTATTTGTTTTTGTCAGTTTTTCACGAATAAGTCCGAGTCAAATTAAAATTTTGGCGTGAAAATTGGCAAGTTGGGGTTTTCGAGGGCAAGAAATTTAAATATGTTTTGTTAATAACACTGCTGGCAGAGGGCGCCACCTGTAAGACATGGCTTGCATTCATTTGGCTATAATTTTTTGACACCCAGTAATATCGACCTGCCGTATAGCTACGTTGCAGCCATTACCAATTGTAAGCAAAAAATGTATACTTGATTTTAATCTCTCAGGCACACCATTTTCGAGATATTTCAATTTTTGTATGTCGTTGTCGCTCAAAAATTAATTCTGCGACAAATCATAGGAATACATTTTTCACCTTTTAATTGCTATCAGTATGTATAAACTTAATTTTCCTATTCTCTAGTTAAAAATTATAATCTTACCAAAAAAAAGAAGTGACAAGACACAATCATGAAGATAAAATAAAAAGTCATGATAACAAACCATTTAACAAAGTGGTTTCCATCGTTACGGGACTTGACTTTTGCGTTTTCGTCGTGACATATACTACATTTGACTTTTACGTTTGAGATTACTCACTATTTTTAAGTAATTAATTGTATTGTCCGTAATTTTTTCTAATTAAATATGAAAGTCTTTACCCACAATGAACTAACAGACATGCATGTTATGTATTCACGGGCTTTTGGTAACTGTTATGAGGCGAAACGACTGTACGAAGAAGCCTTCCCAAATCGGAGAATTCCAGACAGAAAGATTGACACCCGTCTGCGAAAAACAGGTACATACTTATATTATCTAATACATCGATCTGTCTCTTTCGAATATATATTTTTTTAGCAGGTACCCCTAATAAAGTTACTGCTGATCGAGGCAGACCACGAAGTGCACGAAATCCTGACTTCGAGGAGGCTGTTCTGGATGAAATTAAACAAAATCAAAAAATAAGTCCTAGGGAAATAGTTAACCATCTGGGAGCATTTAATGCAACGATATGGCGCGTTAATCACGAGCAGCAATTGCGTCCATATCACATCCAACGTGTGCAGGCACTATCGCCTGAAAGAGATTTTATACCTCGCCTACAATTTTGCCAAAGGTTTCTTCAACATAATAATGTAGAGAACTTGTTGAATTGTGTATTGTTCACTGACGAGTCTAGATTTAGGCGCGACGGGATCGTCAATTTTCGCAAAAGCCATATTTGGGCTGACGAAACCCCCACGCAGTTTTCGAAAGATATCATCAACAGCAATTTTTCTTAAATGTGTGGGCTGGAATTGTAGGGTGTAATTTGATAGGACCAATTTTTTTACCTCACAGACTTAATGCTACAACTTATCTTGAATTCCCGCAAAACCAACTAAATGGGTTATTAGAAAATGTACCTCTTGACATAAGACATAACCTGTGGTTTATGCATGACGGAGCTCCACCACATTTCGCCCCAAATGTCAGAAATTAGCTAAGCAATACTTTTGGACGCAGATGGATCGGACCTCAGCCATGGCCGGCTCGATCCCCTGATTTAAATCCTATGGACATTGTATGCTCCGCAGAATACGAAAGTGTATTGAAGTGGAGGGTGACCATTTTGAACATTTATTGTAGTCAGGTATCATAAAATGTTATAAACTTTTTTATTTGTTGTTTTATTTGTTGTTAAAATTTGCAGACAATACAATTAATTACTTGAGAAAAATTAATTTTTGAGCGACATCGACATACAAAAATTGAAATAGCTCGAAAATGGTGTGTCTGAAAGATTTGGATCCAATATAATTTTTTTGTTTACAATTGATAAGGACTGCAATCTAGCTATACGGCAGGTCGATATTACTGGGTGTCAAAAAATTATAACCAATTGAATGCAAGCATAGTCTTACAGGTGTCGCCCTTTACCAGCAGTGTTATTGACAATAACATATTTAAATTTCTTGTCCCTAAAAACCCCCGCATGCCAACTTTCACGCCAAAATTTTAATTTGATTCAGACTTATTCGCGAAAAACTGACAAAAACAAATAACTTTAACACGCTGTATTTAAAAAAATAAGCATTTGCGGACCCATGTTTATATGAAAACATAGTCTCATTTTTTTTGTGCTGAATGTGCACCTGTAACAAAGGCCATAATTTTTGAAACATCCTGTATATTCTTATGCAGGTAGTCTGTCACTAACGATTTACGGAGGTTTAACGTGTAACGGTAATGTTTTATTCATTACCGTAGCTCTCTTGCTGACAGAGCGACAACCTCAAGGGAAGCTTAAATAAGAAAAGGTGGCTTTATTATTGAACAGCAATTTAAGTTTTTGTTTGGAAAAGATTTGCTGAAATTCTGTTATTGAAAATTACCATCGTAGCACTCTTACTGACTTCCCTTCATTTTCATCAAGTATTAAATATTCACGGATGGAATATTTGCCTAAGAGAAAATATTGTTATTTTACGGCAGTTTCCTAGTGAAATACTGGTGAGAAGGGTAGACATTTTAATTTAAAAAGCTATTAGATCTAAAGAAACAACAAAATATTAGGTGTGCAACATGGTAATATTTTGTTTTAACAAAGGTAATATATTTTGATGTGTTGCTTTTCGTTTCAATTTTAAAATGGACTGAGTTTGAACTTTACCTAAACGTCCAATGTGAAATGTAGTTGAAATCAGACGGCAGCGGAGCATTAATGCCAGTAAGAAGGTTAGACATTTTTATTAAAAATGCTATTAGATCTAAAGAAACAACAAAATATTAGGTGTGCAACATGGCAATATTTTGTTTTAACAAAGGTAATATATTTTGATGTGTTGCTTTTCGTTTCAATTTTAAAATGGACTGAGTTTGAATTTTCCCTAAACGTCCAATGTGGGATGTAGTTAAAATCAGAAGACAGCGGAGCATTAATGCCAGTAAGAAGGGTAGACATTTTAATTTAAAAAGCTTTTAAATCTAAAGAAACAAAAAAAATATTAGTTGTGCAACCTGGTAATATTTTTAAACAAGTTCATATATTTGGGTTTGGTGCTTTTCTTCTTTGTTTGTAAATATACTGGATTTGAATTGCTCCTAGTACATTATTTGATTGATTATACTAAGCTCAATCTACATGGGTTTTAGACTACACATCCCCAGGTATTGCTGTCTAAGTTGTCTATGTTTCAAGTTTTGTAAAAGTAACATTATTTCAAACCCTAATATAACACGGTCAAGAGCCCTTTGTACTAAGCGTAACATGTAACTTCCCCCAGCAATCAGCGTGTAGGTCATACTGGTGTGTATACTTCCCATTCCAAAGACATAATTAACAATGCATTATCATGTTATAATTTTTCTCCTACGCTACTTCAGCGTTACTCCAAGCCCGCCCGGTGTTGTATATTGTCTCGAATGAGCACTGATAAATAATTTAGGCGAACATTTGCCGGGAACACATATGGGGGTTGGAGCGGGAGCTTGGTAGTACGGGTAGGAGGATGGGTGAGAGGGAGAGGCAACAGATACATACAGAGAGCGAGAGAGAGATGGGGAGAGTGGAGCTGTATTGCCAACCTTGTAATAATTGCTATGTTTGTTTAGTGATCTGATAACAGATGCTGTGAGTCATAAGTCATTACGTTCTGTTAGCACTGAATAAAACAAAGTAATCGATGCCCGGAACATCAATTTCTGGGTCATGGGTTTAATACGGTAAATTATTGTTTTTTTTTGTTGTTGGAATGATCGATTCAGTATAATGAAAAGTAAATCAATCCATGATTAATGTTTCAGTTATAAACTAATGAAATAAAAAAAAGGACTACTCTGGCTCAAAACTTAAAGTTCTGGTCTGAGAGGAAAATAAACTTGCAAATAAACAAAGACATAACATAAGAACTGTAAAGCTACTACAAATAATAACAATAGTGTTGTAAATTCAATCATAACTTCCAGGTAGCTGTGATAACTTACTCTCCTCAGAAAGACATTTTCATAAAATGAATTATTTTTATTCCTGTAGCCATAAACTTCTGAAACGTTATATTACTCGCGTTTGGACGAAAAAATGTCAATTTGCACCTAATCACCCCTTATTTATCCCCTACTCCCTGAAGCGATCTCACCGAAAAACAAATCGAAGCGTTCGTTTGTCGGGTGCTAACTGGATACCAAACTTGAAGATGATATCTTAATTTGTTGGAAAGTTATGGCGCAGACAGACGTGCAGGCCGACCGACAGACAAGAAAATGTTCATCCCAGAATCAAGTTTTCTATATGCTTTGAGATTTTTTATTCCGTTTTAGCAAAACAAAAATTCTGTCACACATATTACCTACCACACATTATAGCCCTAATTTAATTTGAAAACAAAATACCATGTTTCATCAAAATGAAAGTTTTCTAATAGACAAACCCTAAAACCTTATATTGTTCGCGTTTTAACAAAAAAAAATGTAAATTTTCACAAAGTCACCTCCAGGGTACGCAGCAGAAATAAAAAAGCAAATTCCCTGACATGTCCAGTCCCCTCGAGTACATTTTTCATAATACTCGAAATAAAAAACACACATACCTGAATACTTTTTTTACGAACAAAATAAATAAAAATTACGAACAAAAAACTTACATAGTCAAAAACATAAGTATGCTTAACGGCGTTAATTTTATAACATATAGCATTTTCCAGAAGAAAACATGCAATTTTTTCATGGAAAAACTTGACTTTCATGACTAGTCTCTAGGTGGCGTAGAAACGTTGAAAACTATGTTGTTCGTATATATATATATATATATATATATATATATATATATATATATATATATATATATATATATATATATATATATATATATATATATATATATATATATATATATATGTATAAATTTGAATAAGCCTGGGAAATGGGTTCCAAAAGCTCAGATTCGCGCCCGTTTTTTTTGAAAAATCGAAAGTCGTTACCTTTCTAAAAGCGAAGTTTTATTTATGAAAATTCACTGAAAAAATGAAACAAAGATACTGTTTAATGCGCTATATACAAATGCCAAATATTTTGCAACTTTCAACATTATCATAAAGGTTAAAATAGAATAAACACATTCACAGCAGAGTTGTAGCCGGCCAATACATAAAACGCATTTTGCATTTTATGCATTCAAGAACGAAGAGTCCAAGTGAGATGACATGCTTGAGATAGAAGAAGACGCTATTTATATCGGCGCATGATGTGGCATATGCTGCGTTCATTGGCGGATTTAATTTATATTGGTACCAAAGGTAAGATGGATTGTTTTCAGATATATCTTCCTAGGTATGAGAAAACTATTTACGCGAGAAAATTCATATAATATATATGAAATAAAAATAAAAATGCATCTGCTAGTGACGAAATTTTACAAATACATAATTTCCAGGTCTACTGAATGATTTCCATGTCTCCGTGGCCGTGCGGGAAAGTCGATGACTTTTCAATACCGACTCGGGGGTCGCCTGTTCGAGACTCACCGGCGGCGGATGATTTTTCAAATCACTGTCGTCGTTGAGATCGAGCTCAAGGTGGAGGGTTGGTTAGCTTAGATGAGCAAAAAGAGTCAGCAATGGCCTAATTGGCAGTAAGCATCTTAACTTTACCTTTTTTTTTACCTCCATGACATTTGAGTAAAATCAATGATTTCCCTGACATTTCCCTGACATTTTAGGGGGTATTTCACATTCCCTGATTTTTCCAGGTTTACCCGGTTTTCCAGGTCGCTGGGTACCCTGCACCTCCCATTCACCCCCTAGACGATATCGCAATTCGTTCGAAAGTTATCGTGGCTACAAACAGACATACAGACCGACAGACAAAAAAAACTTCGTTCTCAAATCATGTTCTCTATATGTTTTTACACTTTTTACGACGTTTAAAAAAATTGAAATTTTTCTGTTTAATGCCATACTTTTCACGTATTGACAATGTGGAAGTAAAAATAATCAATTGAAAAGGCTGGTGCCAAGCTAAATTACTATATACTTGTAGTCTTGTAATCTTTTTTTCTATTTAAGGGACTAACTTTTCTAGATGCAGTTATAGTTATTAAAAATAATAACTCTCTTGAATTCTATGTCCACTGGAAGATAACTACCACTCTAAGTTACATTCCGAACAATAATGCTTAGGTTAGGTTAAATTGCGAGTGGGCCATAAGGTCTATTGTGGCTCACGCCTAATAGTCTATATTTCGCCCAACAAAGCCAGCCTCCTGCAGAGGTCGATAATCTTTGTGGGCGAAAGTTGATCCAGATCTTCCGGAGCAAGCTTTGTCTTGCCAAAAAGCAGGTGTCTTGTCCTGTCCACAGCCGGACAGGAACACAGCACGTGCTCTGAAGAATAAATTTACGCATCGAAACCAACGGTGGCCATCTAGAGAACCTTATGTAATTTTTTTTTGATAATAGAGAGTTTTTCAATAGGGACGCTCGGACTTTGAAAGTTTGTAGCGGCCATCTTGGAAAAGCGATAGCTGTCAAATTTGGCAGGAATACATATTTATTCATGACATTTACGATGGAACGCTACACGCTTTAACAACGCGTAGAAATTGTTAAAATTTATTATGAAATCAGTGCTCTGTTCGCCTAACGTTCTGTGCGTTGCGCGTCCAATTTATGGTATTCATGGTCGTCCTGCAGAGTCGCCAATCCGTCGTTTAATAAATAAATTTGAGAGAACCGGGTCGATTTTGGATGAAGCAGTGCCTGTACGTCAAAGAAACGCAAGATCGTTGGAAAAGATTGTTGCCGTTCGGGATAGTGTGCGAGAAAACCTCAGACAGTCCATTCCGCGTCGTGCGCAAGAGCTGGGTCTTTCGCCGACATCAACTTGGCGGATTTTGCATGGAAACTTGTGTTTTCTTCCACACAAAATTCAATTGACTCAAGTGCTAAAACCCAACGACCATAGAGAGCGCCGTGAATACGCGGATTGGGCCTTGAGCATTTCGAGGCTGACACTGATTTGGGGAAGAAAGTCATCTTTAGTGAAGAGGCTCATCTTTGGCTGATTGGTTTTGTTAATAAACAAAACTGCCGGATTTAAAGCGAGGAAAATCCACGGGAGATCCATCAGGTGCGTCTACACTCCCAAAAAGTTACTGTTTGGTGTGGATTTTGGTCCGGCGGTATTATTCGCCCTTATTTCTTCGAAGATGCGCAAGGAGCTGCACTCACTGTCAATATCACTGTTTATATCGGACGATGATAACAAATTATTTGTGGCGTAGAACCAAGGTATGGATCTCACGAACATGTGGTTCCAACTGGACGGCACCACTTGCCATACTGCATGGGAAATATTCAATTTATTGGATGAGAAATTCGAGGGCTTCGTCATCTCGCGTGGTGGTGATATCAATTGGCCACCGAGATCGTGTGATCTAACACCGCTCGATTACTTTCTGTGGGGCTGAAATATTGAGAGTATTCTGCCAAACCACAGACAATTGCTGCCCTAAAGGCCAACATAAGTCGCGTTCTTCATGATATTGAGCCCTATTTATGCGAAAATGTCCAAAATTGGTCCTCCAGGATACACCACCTTCCGCGGAGTCGCGGCGGCTTCTTCTTCTTCTTTCTGTATGGAGCAGAGACATGGACCTTAAAAATGACGAGCATGAATAAACTGAAAGCTTTCGAGATGTGGGTCTATCGGCGCATACTAAAAATACCATGGACAGCAAGAGTGAGAAATGAAAAGGTCTTACGCAGAGCGAACAGAGATAGAGCTTCTCCAGGTTGTCAAGCAGAAGAAGACAGCATATCCGGGCCACTTATTGCGCAATCTCAAATATTACATCCCCCAGCTCATAATTAAAGGTAAACTAGAGGGGAAAATAAGTGTGGGCAGGAAGAAACTGCCATGGCTGAGAAATATAAGATATTGGACAGGTCTGGGCTTTGAGGACTTGATGAGAGCGGCGGAGGATAGAGAGGAGTTTGCTGTTGTAGTCGCTAACCTCCATTAGTGGATATGGCACCCAAAGAAGAAGATAATGTCATCAAATATTCTTTAAAATAAAATAAAAATTGTGGCAACATCACTTAAACAGGTTGTTTTATTCCATTTCAAGGTTAGAGCGCCCTTAATGAAAAACCCTTTACTTATCAAATTTGTTATTCATCATTTTAAATCTATTTTGGTCATTCTTTCTCTCAAGAAATAAAATTTAGAATCTGGAAAACTTTTGTATAAATAGCAGATCAACACGAGAAGTATAAGATATCTATTACATTTTACTTTGTTACTTTTCCAAAGCCTGCTTTCATGTCAAGTAGTTAATTTGGTTATTATTGAGAAAATTAGACTAGGACTTCATTTTTTCACGAAAACGGTGCTCGCTAACGACAATAAAGGAGTCTCTTATTTTAAGAAAACACACCAAAGTCGGACATAAAAAATGTGAACAAATCAACAAAAAAAAGGTGATTAAAAATACCCGTTGGTCACCCGAAGCAACACGCTTATCGAAGCATTTCAAACAGCATTTACAATCGACGATTAGAGATACTAAGATACATTTGCGTCTCAAGTTTCACCGCATTAAAAGAACACGTTCTAAAGATATTTGAAAATAGTTTTAAAGTCGGACATAAAAAAATGTGAACAAATCAACCAAGAAAAGTGGTTAAAAATACCCGTTGGTCACCCCAAGCGACACGCTTATCGAAGCATTTCAAACAGGATTTACAATCGACGATTAGAGATACTAAGATACATTTGCGTCTCAAGTTTCACCGCATTAAAAGAACACGTTCTAAAGATATTTGAAAAAAGTTTTAAAGTCGGACATAAAAAAATGTGAACAAATCAACCAAGAAAAGGGGTTAAAAATACCCGTTGGTCACCCCAAGCGACACGCTTATCGAAGCATTTCAAACAGGATTTACAATCGACGATTAGATACACTGAGATAAATTTGCGTCTCAAGTTTCACCGCATTAAGAGAACACGTTCTAAAGATATTTGAATAAAAGTTTTTAAGTCGGACATAAAAAATGTGAACAAATCAACAAAAAAAGGGGTTAAAAATACCCGTTGGTCGCCCCAAGCGACACGCTTATAGAAGCATTTCAAACAGCATTTACAATCGACGATTAGATATACTGAGGTAAATTAGCGTCTCAACTTTCATCGCATTAAGAGAACACGTTCTAAAGATATTTGAATAAAAGTTTTTAAGTCGGACATAAAAAATGTGAACAAATCAACAAAAAAAGGGGTTAAAAATACCCGTTGGTCGCCCCCAAGCGACACGCTTATAGAAGCATTTCAAACAGCATTTACAATCGACGATTAGATATACTAAGATACATTTGCGTCTCAAGTTTCATCGCATTAAGAGAACACGTTCTAAAGATATTTGAATACAAGTTTTTAAGTCGGACATAAAAAAATGTGAACAAATCAACCAGAAAAGGGGTTAAAAATACCCGTTGGTCACCTCAAGCGACAAGCTTAGCGAAGCATTTCAAACAGCATTTACAATCGACGATTAGATATACTGAGGTAAATTTGCGTTTCAAGTTTCGCGGCATTAAGAGAACACGTTCTAAAGATATTTGAAAAAACTTGATGTTGAAGCACCAACCTCAACGAGTTCTAGCTCCGTTATGAAGCACTTTTTATTGAAAAAAATTACGTCAAAGCGTCATCAAACCATCTTTGGAAACCGCTGTCGGTTTGTTTTTTGTACACTCTGTATATTATAGCTGTCTGCTACAATATAGCTTTCCCAGATAAAAAAGTGGAGAAATAACTATTATACAATAAAGCAAAGAAAATATTGTTATTATTTTTGTTTCAAATATGCGTGACAATGAAACATAAAACATTAAATCACAAAAAAATTATTACAAGGTTGGCAACACTTATATTGGATGTAATGTAATAACAACGCCGTGGAAGCGGGGTAATATTCTGCGGGTGGTGACACTCGGTGCAGCGGGTGCATGCACTGGCCGGCAGGGTATAGGGAGTATGTTACAGGGGTTTGAACCTATGATTACAAAAAGGGGTCTTATTCTAGTGATCTTATTAACAATAATCAGGTAGGTAGATAGAGAAGAGGAGATAAGGTACAATCTCACCCACCTGGAGATCCTGCTTGGCCGCCTCCGCTCCGGCGCGCGTGTTGAACGTCACAAAACCCACAGGCTGAAACATAAAAAGGCTTACATTAGATTAGGACAAAAATAGAATCGGCAGAATATGATATTGATTTTGGATTTAGCTTCTCAATAAACATAATGTGAAATATTTTAAATATTGCTTAATAAAATAAAAATTTCACTACGTAACATCCCTGTGCTCCGGGGACTAACTAAAAGAATAGGCCCATGGTAACTCCTGCCTGTCGTACGACGCGACTAATCGGAGCCAAGCAGGTGGTAGTGGACTTTTCCTTTACGTGATAGTAAAGGATTTTTTCACGCCCGAGGAGGTAGCACCCCATACATCAAGGGGCCGGTGAAGTCCCAACGGACGTTTCCGGTTCTGGTGTGTGAGTCGGTTTCCCTTATAAGCAAAAATGATGATGGCTCCTCCTTGTACAAAAGATTCTGGAGCTAAAATACCCCTCCATTCGGATCTCGGCGAGGGGGGTGTACAGGGGGCGCCAGCATCAAGATGTAACATATCCTTTTCGAATATATGTGGCCTAAATTCTAACCTGAACTCCGTCCACCATTTCCTCCAAGCTAATAGGCTTCTACTCCCCTTTCTCACCGAAACCCAAATGAGTGCCAAAACAGCCACTAATCACCTTAATTTTCCGAAGTATGAGCTTCTTACTTCCTTTAGTTTGTATGGAGGCGTGTGCGCATACGTCCGTAGCAATCTACCCTGCACCAGACTCCCCAATTTGGAAGCTGGAAGAAAAGACATACTATAAATAAAACTATCTCTCAGGGCTGCAACTAAATTCATCTGTTGCATTTCAGGTCACCTTCTGACAACAATTTTGCCCAGCTCTTTGACTACCTTTCTGAAAAAACCGATCTTATTTCTGAATATCCTTCCTCAGAGGTTACTATTCTTGGTGACTTCAATGTCCATAATACGGAATGGCTAGGATCTTCAAAAACCGATTCACAAGAGAGAGCAGCGGAGGCCTTTGCAGTCAGCAATTCTTTAGCCAATATGGTTCAGCCACCTACTTACTTTCCTCGCATCCCAAAACACACAACTCAAATCCCTTGGATCTCCTTGTTACTACAAAACCTGAATGCTATAAGATATCAGTCACCGCCCCCCTTGGTCGCTCAGACCATGGCATGGTCACTGCTTCCTGCGCAATGCAACCCTAGGTCACACAGTCAGCACACCCACGTATCGTTTGGCACTACAACTTTGCAAACTGGGACGAAATGCGGGATTACTTTTCCTCATTTTCATGGGCGTCTGTCTGCTTCTCTCATCCTGAACCCTCTGATATCCCACAAAACGTCACCGAAATTATCCAAGCTGGCTTGTAATTATTTATTCCACGTACACAGAAAATCTCTTCAGTCACTCAAAAGCACTGGTTCTCTAAATCCTGTAACAAGGCCAGACTTGAAAAGGTCAAAGTTCACAAAACGCTTTTACACAATCCCAGTGAAGAAAACCGTCAAGCATTTAACGACGCAAGAAACCGCTATGTCCGCATTCCTTCTGAGGCAAAAATCTTGTTTAATAACCACATCAACAACAAAGTTCTCTTAAGCTCCAACGGCAGAAAACCCTTCTGGACTCTTGCCAAATCTATTGGGAATAATTTCTGCACCCACCTCTTGTTTCAGGGGATGAAATTGTTCTACCGCCCTGCGCAAGGCTGAACTTTTTGCCTCGTTGTTCGCCGGCAATTCTACTCTCAACCCACCTACAAATGGTCAACCATCAACAGTCCCCAATGTCGCGCATAAAATGACAGATATCATTTTCAAAACTAAAAAGATACAAAAGATGCTCTCTTCTCTTAATACCAGGAAAGCCTCCGGCCTTGACGAGATCCCAGCAATTGCTATCAATCAATATCAAAAAATGCGCATCAGAACTTGCTCCTGTCCGGACTCGTCTGTTTCAGACATCTTACAATAGAGCCCTAGTAACTGGAAAACTGCTCGAGTACAACCCGTCCCCAAGAAAGGATCCAAAGCGCTTCCCAGCAACTACAAGTCTATTTATCTCCTTTCAGTCGTCTCTAAAGTGTTGGAAAAGTGTATAAACACCGAATTACTAAAATTTCTTGAAAAACAGTATAATCCACGACAGGCAGTATGGATTCCGTCATTGCAAATCAACTGCCGACCTCCTTTTCTTTGTCACCCATTCTTGGAACAAGTCTATGGAACTACACAATGAATCCCAGATTGTTGCTCTAGACATATCCAAAGCATTCGACCAGGTCTGACACGCAGCGCTGCTTAATAAACCTCCGGCCTATGGCCTACCACCAAAACTCTGTACCTGGACAGCAAATCTCCTCTCTAACCGGAGCATATCTATTGTCGTGGATGGCCATTCCTCTAAACTGTATCCAATTAATGCAGGAGTCCCTCAAGGGTCAGCTTTAGCCCCTACTTTGTTTCTTCTCCACATCAATCACCTCCTCTCTAGCACATCCAACCCAGTTCACACTTACGCGGATGACAGCACCCTCCACTCAAATATACAATATTTTAAGCCTGTCTCTTTAGCCCAATTAGATGAGAATCGCAGACTCATGGAGGGTTCTGTCTGTGTGGATCTTCAAAAAATATTAGACTGGGGAAGTAGAACTCTTGTAAAATTCAACTTCACCAAATCTCAGTCTTGCTTTCTTTCTCATAAGAGATACACCAGGTTTCCTCTTCCGGACTCGCAAATACTTCTCACCAGCTAATCTATATACCTTATATACTTCACAAATAAGGCCAAACCTCGAATACTGCTCTACACTCGCTATCCTGGACTCCATTCAGAAGGGAGCTATTCGTCTCATCGGTGACCCTCCCCTTACCCAAAGGCTGCCATCCCTTGCCCACCGACATGCCGTTGGTGACCTCTCTCTCTCTTTTATAGATATCTGCACGGGCATTGCTTAGAGGAGCTTTCTTCCATAGTTCCTCCACCTGCTGCCCCCAACAGATCTACCAGGGGAACAGAGCGAATGCACCCTTTTACTGTACAGGTCACCAGACATAGAACATCATGTTATGCTCGCTCTTTTGTCCCGAGGTCTTCCAAGTTGTGGAATTCCTTGCGGGCACATGTTTTTCTTTCTCCCTCGAACCTCCAAACCTTCAAGTCCGGAATTAACAAGTGACCTCTTTCCTCCTTGTCGACACCCACGGTACGATAGTATTTAGGCTGTAAACCCTCGTGGTGTGTTGTTGAAATATTAAAAAAAATCAATAAAACCCCGAGTATTCTAGAATAATATCGTTATATATTTATAAGTATTATTAAATACAAGTCTAAGGGATTGATTTGTAAAGCAGATCGTTCTTAACAATGTAGGCAGGGTGCCTGCTCACGTATATAAATTTTTTTGAAATTTCTCCATACATAAACGTTTAGGCATATGTACATGAATTGTATTGGTAGGACCTCTAAAATTTGATGAAAAGTTACCGTAAAATAAATGTTCTATGCGATCTTTTGATTAATCGCGAGATAACAATAGCCAACTCATACAATGTATATAAGAAGTACAGATCCCGATTCAACACCCAAGGTCGCTGACGAATGGGTTAATTAAAAGCAGCGCAATAAGAAGAATAGACTATTCATAAATGGGTAAACAACTAGACCTTCAATTCAGCAACCAGCCACCTGCTAGGATCACCTTCAAGACTGCAACTTAGGTGGAAACCGCCTCTCGGTCCACGCCCCACCAGAGACTATATATGGAAGTTACCAGACCACGGACGGACATTCCTACATTGTTATTGCTTGAGTCTCTTTTAAATTGTCATAATTTATATTTATCATTTTTTATTATTATTCATAAGTATTTTATGTAACTATAATCAATAAATTCTTTTAAAAAGTCAAGTGTGTTAACAAGAAAGTTAACTGGCGCAGTCGCAACGGATAGTGCTGAAGAACCAAAAGTATATTGATTCTTTGCGTTTCAACGCTTAACAGCCAAAGAACCGATCAAGAGAGACGTCATGAAGACAGCAGCAATAGCATCGATTCTGTAAGTTGTTTGCTTCCTTTATTTCCTATATATATACTGTATTTCCTCATATATTGATAATATTATATGTCTGATAGCGATATTGATAATTTAGAACATTTGGAATATAGATTAAGAAATATTAGTATTGGCGAAATTGATATTGTAGAACAACCCGATATAAATAATTCTAATTTAAATATGGCAAATCAATTCCAAGAGTTTTACCTTAAAGCAATCCCCGAATTTAACGGACAACCTGAAAATGTAGGGAACTTCTTAAAAGCTTGTGATCTAGTAATGAACCAATTCTATGATGCAGATAATCCAAATTTATATCTAAACCATTTTCTATTAAATTATATTCAAACGAAACTAATTGCACAAGCCAGGTTAATTATTAACACTAAAATTATAAACACATGGGTAGACTTAAGACGGGCAATTGTTGAGAACTTCACCGACCAGCGAGATGAAATTAGCTTACTAGGCGAATTATTAACATTGAAACAGAGACATAACGAGGATGCCTTAGCGTTCAGTAATCGTTGCAGACACATTGAACAATTACTCATCTCTAATTTAATATCTAATGAACGTAACGAGGGAATTTTAGGATTGAAACAAAACATGTACAGACAACAGACACTGAAAGCGTTTATCGGTGGATTAAAAAACCCCCTCGGTATGGTGGTCAGATCCACTCGACCGGACAGCATAGAACAAGCTTTAAAATTTATATTTTCCGAGGAAAATTATGAATATAGGGACAGATTAATACAACGGTCAAATTTCAACAATAATAACAATAACAGGCACGACAAACAACAAAAACCAGTTTTCCAAAGAAATACCCCAAATTTTAACAATATTCAATTTCAAAAACCCTTCCAACAACAAAATTATCGTGCACCCTTTAACCATAATTCAAACAGACCCCAAATGTCTCACCCACAATTTCAGGGAAACCCTTCAAATCAATTCTCAATGAGAAGACCGACGTACAACCCTAATGACAATACTAGAAGATATCCACAAGCTATGGATGTCGGCAGTAACAACACGAGACATACTAATTTCAGCCGACAACAACCCTCACAAAATAGACGAAACAATTTTCCTTCCAACAATTTTCAAAAAAGACAAAATTTCATACCAGAAGAGATAAACTATAACGAAACGAATAATTCTTTTCCTTTCAATGAATTAGAAAGAAGACAACATTTCTTACCAGAAGAATTAAATTATGACGCAACATATAATGAACAATCACCCTCCGAATTATACGATGCACAGCATCAAAATTTTCCGATAGCAGGGAGCTCAAAAACAGAACCGTAATAGATATTAATAATTTTAACACAATATCCCAATTACCCTACGTAATAATAAAAGAACTACCCGGAAAAATACTGCTCGACTCCGGTAGTACTAAGAGCCTTTTAAACCCGTCCATAGCATATAACAACTTTTATAATAAGATTTACAATCACCCGTTTTTAATTAAAAGTGCTCATGGTTATTCTAGCCATAATAATCGAGCCAGAATAATTTTAAACTCACTAACGGACAGTGAGCAAGAGTTTTGCCTATTTGAATTTAACAAAAATTTCGTAGCTCTTATTGGAATTGACTTTTTGATAAAAAAATCAAGCGAACATTGATTTTAAAAACCAGAGACTCAATTTAAAAAATCGAAGCATTAAGATAAACTTCCCTGATACAAGGGATCATGAAGATAAGATGGGTAGTAATAGTAGTAGCAATAACAATCGGATAAGTAGGATCATCAAAGCAAATGATGAAATGAATCACCTTAACGTAAGTAATACAATAGACAGAAGCATTATTGCACTGGAACTCGACCTAGGAAAGCGTAATCAGCCATTAAATGATGACGATAGAAGGTTACAAAGAGTAAATGACATCACAGAAATGTTCACCCACAATAAAGGTAAACGGGATCAAGTTTCATTAAACACATATGAATATCGTAGAAATAAAAATGTGAGTGATACGAGGACGATACAAAAAGATATAACGGATCAAATTCAAAATAAAGCGAATAGGATATTAAGTAATTCTTACTATCACCAGAATTATAATAATAATTATACGGGGAGTGTACAAAAAAATATTACAGATAAAATTAGGTTAGATGTCTTGCACAAGCCTCGACAAAAAGCGAGCAATGCAGACAGTATAATGAAATATGTATATTCAATGTGTAAAGAACACAATAAAATCGACCAACCCGTTAAAATCGAAGAGTTTATCCCAAATACAAAAGCACATTGTTACAGGGCGGTTATTCCGAACAAAATAAAATATACAGGCACCACGCAAAATGATAAGTTAAGTAATAATTTAATTCAGGTACAGGACGACCATCGGCAAATAGGTAAGGAACAAATTTCACAAATAATAAAATCAAAAATCAATAACGAAAAGAAATTATTACACTATAAGGTTTACAAGTCGGAAATAAATCCCGTAAATAATGAAACTCAATCAAGATTAAATAATATAAATAAACAAGAGAAAATCATACATATAAACGACAATGAAATTAACGACGCAATCGGATTATTTCACGGAAGTAAATTAAATCACATAAATGCTAAAGAAACATATTTAAGGATGAAAACTAAAATTAATTTTCCAAAAATGAAACAAAAAATAAAAGCTTTTATTAGAGCTTGCCAATATTGCAATAACGAAAAAAATAACTCGTTCCAACTAAATAGATTAAACAAACAGTACGATTATATCACCTAGCTAAGTCGAACCTAGATATTCGGATAATCGACAAACGAGACATGACGTAAGAAACGGACTAATAAAACCATAATACTAAACGACAAACTTGACAAACAGACGATCACCAATTTACGTAATCTTCGCCTTGCAGGTTCATTCTCTTCACCAGAGTAAAACCACAATTAGAAGACCTAACAGACAATCCAGGCATACTGCCACGCAAACTGGGACAAGCCTTTTCAGAAAACGATAAATGGAGAATGATTCATATACATGACCTAAAACAACTATACGACGACTTTAACAGACTAAAAACTTACTTTGACAACATAATAAGCGTAATGAATGCAGAATACAAGTTAGAATATAAAAATTTTATTTTAACAATCAATTTCACCATCAGCAATATTGATGACACATTTCATCGAATATTTCCAAGAACGATTAGGAACAAAAGAGGTATAATAAACGGACTAGGATCAATATTCAAATCAATAACTGGGAACTTAGATGCAGATGACGGCGACAGAATATATAAAGCTCTTGAAATTTTGAGGAAAGATCAAAATCAAGTACATCAACTTTTTAGTTCACAGACATCCCTAATGATAGATGCTATAACAGAGTTCAATAAAACAATAGACAACCTGAACCATAACCAAGAAGCCATAGTAGCGAGAATAAACGATTTGGAATATACAATAGATAGTCTAAAAAGCGACCAACTGACAAATTTTCATAGAGTAAAACATTTGGAATTACTCACTCAAATCAGTTATTTGTTAAATAATGTACTAAACATGATATTAACAACAGAAAATGCAATTACTTTTTCAAAATTGAACACGTATCATACGTCAATACTGAAACCAAAATTTATATCAAAAGAATTAGAAAATATTGAAAACCATATCTCAAAATCAAGATTAATAACAAAATCCGACATTTCACTTTATGAAAAAATATTTAACATAAAAACCGTTCAAATTGATTTTAAAATTATATTCCAAATAGATATACCCTTAGTAGACAAATCAGATTATATTTATTATCAATTGTATGCATTACCAGTCCCTAAAAATCCATATACCTTCAGAATGATTGTCCCTAGAACCAAGTACCTAATCCTTAGCAGCAAACACTACGCTTACAGAAACGAAAAGTGTAGGAATCTAAAAGACCAGACATACTTTTGTGAAAATGACAACCCGACAGCACTTAACGAAAACAACCCATGCGAAATTAAACTGATCAACTTCCAGAAACCGATAAACAATTGCAAGCAAGAACTTGTCAAAATAACAAAAACAACAGTCTCTAAATATGGCAATACCCAATACATAATAGTGGCACCCGAAGAAACGAAAATCAAACTTAGCTGCGAAGAAAATGAAGAAACCAAAATAATCAGCGGAACAAAACTGGCGACTCTGAAACCCAAATGCCAACTTATCATCAATAACGAAAGATTTAGTTCAGTACAAATGGCATCGGAAACACAACAATCGTTCAATCTCCCAAACATCGAATTGGTAACAAATAAAGCACCCATATTCCCAGACAAATTACCAGAACTAAAATTAGAAAATGTCCAACTGCACGACTTGAACAATATCAAATCCCAGTTACAATCCATCAATGGCAAAATTCCAGGAACCATCGATTTGCCCATATACCACCCTAGTGTATGGACAATTATACTATACCTTGTGATAATAATAACAATAATCACAATAACTGCAAGATACTTCTGGCAAAAATCAAAAACGAAAACTGCTGACTCCAAACCAATTACTGGATTCCCGATGACTATTCGGAACGAACCATAGGCTTCGTTCTCTAAAGGATGGAGGAGATAACAATAGCCAACTCATACAATGTATATAAGAAGTACAGATCCCGATTCAACACCCAAGGTCGCTGACGAATGGGTTAATTAAAAGCAGCGCAATAAGAAGAATAGACTATTCATAAATGGGTAAACAACTAGACCTTCAATTCAGCAACCAGCCACCTGCTAGGATCACCTTCAAGACTGCAACTTAGGTGGAAACCGCCTCTCGGTCCACGCCCCACCAGAGACTATATATGGAAGTTACCAGACCACGGACGGACATTCCTACATTGTTATTGCTTGAGTC
Organism: Tillus elongatus; assembly: GCA_964006375.1. Taxonomy (NCBI): domain Eukaryota; kingdom Metazoa; phylum Arthropoda; class Insecta; order Coleoptera; family Cleridae; genus Tillus; species Tillus elongatus. Next base: position 334,818,076 of record OZ023262.1, on the reverse strand, counting down.
TCTTTTAAATTGTCATAATTTATATTTATCATTTTTTATTATTATTCATAAGTATTTTATGTAACTATAATCAATAAATTCTTTTAAAAAGTCAAGTGTGTTAACAAGAAAGTTAACTCGCGACAGAATTGAATATGTAGGCTGTGGGTAGGTTGAAGTGATGTTACATTTAATTCGACTCATATAAATAAAACACCTTAGCAAGCTAAAATGTTCCGTTCAACAATCACGCTGTTACATTATGGCAAGTAACTTTAAGCTCGCAAAATTGGTGATGTTACACAATAGACAACCGGAAAAGAGGTCGCGTTAGATCAACAGAAAAATACGAAAACAGCAAACTCAGGGGTCATGATGTGTCGACTGTGGAAGTAGATGTCTTGAAGACAATCTCCTATTGGTTAGAATAATGGCATGATCTTAAAATGCGAATTTTAATTGGAAGACAATAATGGTTAATGATAAAAAGGCTGAATGAGACAAATTAAGGAATTTTTACTCTGTTTTCGAAATATTGATCCCACATAATGCGCCAACTCTATTGCAGACACTATTTTTTAGACATGGCAATCTATATTACTGATTAATCAAAATATATTGATTTGAAATCAAAACCCTGGTGCAATTAAGCCAGCTGTTTAAAAAAAATATTTCAACAACACACCACGAGGGCTTACAGCCTAAATACTATCGTACCGTGGGTGTCGACAAGGAGGAAAGAGGCAACTTGTTTATTCTGGACTTGAAGATTTGGAGGTTTGGAGGACAAGGAAAAACATGTTCCGGCAAGAAATTCCACAACTTGGAAGTCCTCAGGACAAAAGAGCAGGGCATAAAAAGATGTTCTGTGTCTGGTGACCTGGTCAGTAAAAGGGAGCATTTGCTCTGTTCCCCTGGTAAATCTGTTGGGAGCAGCAGGTGGAGGAACTATGGAAGAAAGCTCCTCTGAACAGTGCCCGTGCAGATATCTATAAAATAGGGAGAGGTCACCAACGGCACGTCGGTGGACAAGGGATGTCAGTCTTTGGGTGAGGGTAGGGTCATCGATGAGACGTATAGCTCTCTTCTGAATGGAGTCCAGGATAGCGAATGTAAAAGCCGCTGCGGCACCCCAGATGTGGGAGCAGTATTCGAGGTTCGGTCTTAATTGTAAACTATATAATGTATAGAGATTAGCAGGTAAAAAGTATTTGCGAGCCAGGAAGAGGAAACCTAATTTCTTAGCAGCCGCTTCTGCAATTGATTTGACATGTTGGTGCCAATTGACATTACGATCCACAGAAATGGCAGCAATTGAAAAGGACTCATTACTTTGAATAACTTGGTTGTTTATTGTGATGGGTCTAGGGCTGGTGTATCTCTTATGAGATAGAAAGCAAGCTTAAGATTTGGTGGAGCTGAATTGTACAAGATTTCTACTTCCCCAGTCTAATATTTTTTGGAGGTCCACAGAGACAGAACCCTCCGCGAGTCTGCGATCCTCATCTAATTGGCCTAAAGAGAATATTGTATATTTGAGTGGAGGGTTCTGTCGTCCGCGTAACTGTGAACTGGGTTGGATGTGCTAGAGAGGAGGTCATTGATGTGCTACTTTCTTGTATTAGGTTTAGTATTTATAATCTCATCTAGGGTTTCTTTGGTCCTCGTTTCTTCTTGCACAGTACTTTTTCCACGGTCGTCCGAAAATCGCACATAATTCCTAGATATTTTAAATTTCAGATTTTAAGTAAATCTGGTTGTTTTTTTATTTAAATTTCCCCAACTCCTCTGCATCTTTTAGTCTATGTACATTCCATTTCCTTCTTTTATTTCCTCTAATTTGATGTGTATTTGTATTATTTGTATTAGTACCGGTAGGCCTTCATAAGGCCCAAAGTAGACACCATAACTCATCCTGAGTATAGATGCTTTCGACAGGAAAAGTGGCAAATATATTCGATGGTTTGCCATCAGCTTCCAAGGGCATTTGACAGCACACGGTGTTTCCAAGTAGTCACCCAACCTGGCCGTTGCAGACGGCGGTGATCGCACTTAATTTTGCAACGCGCTGCGGCTGCTGCCGTGAGATCTAATCATTAACAAACGTTGTAAATAATAAAAGTCTGGCCGCAGAAAGTGCGCTATGGAAGTGAATTTTCATAAAAAAGTTTTTTAATAGCAAATGCCAGCAGGCATCACTCTAATTATCGGTATAGCCTATGTAGTAGAAACAACGTACTATATTTTATTAAAATTACTTACTGTTCGAAAATGTACAAACATTTTTCGAAAAGAAACTTAAATGTTGGTTTCCTAGCCACAAAACTTACGTTAATAGTAAATTGAGTTATTGAAAATTGAAGGAGTTAAATGAAGTCCGCTACCAAAACTCACTTACTGCGTCCAGATTTTTCTCTTACAAACATGCATCATATTTCGATAAAAAAATACAAAAATGCATTAACGAATTTGCTCTACGAAAATTAGCTAGAAATTATAGACGGTTAAACCATAAGCTTAACTAAACCTAAAGCGACAGCATCAACTTAACTAAACCGACAGCCAAAGCATCAGAGAAAGGGTCTATTTGAAATGAATTGTCTGTAAATATTTTAGTAAAATAAAGGGCAATGACGGTTGAATCTGAAACTTAAGGGTTCGCAGAACACTCTTCTTGCAACATTTTCTTTTCACAATCCGTATTTGTTTTACGTTCTTTGCCTAAACATTGAGCAAAACTTCATTTTTTTCTTTAACTGCCCATGACTTTCTGGTCTTTAAACCTAGAGACCTAAATTTTGGTACAGGGTTCACCCTTTAGAATACAAATAGGCGTACCAAATTTGATTGCCCTCACGTACTTATTTCCGGATAAAGAAAATATATACACGGATATATATATATATATATATATATATATATATATATATATATATATATATATATATATATATATATACACGGATCTCCCCCTTAGTGATCTTTTTAAAGAAAATTAACTAAAACCAAATAAAGTCGAGGGACAGAAAAGCGAAACATTTTCTAGAATCATACAAAGCGTTATAACTTGTAACAAAACCAAGTAAATTCATTTCTTGAAATAATATGAACGCTATAGGTATAACGTTACGTGTGTTGGAACAGTAAGATAAAAGCCTGTCGTGTTCACAGAATTAGATTACTGAAACATATAAATTTGCCGCAGATATTCTTGCTATCCTGAAAACTAGTAGATTCCATTAGGGACCTTTTGTGACAATTGCTACATCTTTACCTACGTGAAAATATTTTAAGCAAAAAATTAAAACAGAACTATATACTACGTAGCTATTTTCAGATGGCCCAGTTATTAGTGAATTTTCTTAAAAAAAATTCACTAATGAGGAGATCTCGACTTTTGAATTTTGAAAAAATTCCTTCAAATTAGCACTAATTAGGCCCCCGAGAACCCATATCCGGGGTCGGTTTCAATTTTTATATGTTTATATATATATATATATATATATATATATATATATATATATATATATATATATATATATATTATATATATATATATATATATATGTATCACACCGATAACTCAAAAAATGATGGGCCGATTTTGATCAAATTTGGTAAGTACCTTCCTTTTGCAAGTAGCTTGGATAAGTTCGTTAACCAGGAAAATCTGTTTAGTTGAAATAGAGTAAACAATGTTTTCTTTTAATTACACAGACGGATTCCCCCTATCATTGTCAGTTCTGAGCCAGCCTTAAATGTATGGAATTTAGACCACGAAATTATAATGCATGTTTGTAAGAAAATACATTCGGGACTCAGCAAGTGCGTTATGGTAGCGAGTTTTTATTGAATGCCTCAAATTTGAGTAGCTCAATTTGCTATTAACCTATAAGGTTCGTTGGCCAGGAAACTAGTTTTTTCGGGAACATTTTAAGTTTATTTTCGAATATATTTTTTTTAAATCAGACACGCCTTATGTTATTGCATTTTTGCATTTTCCATCGAAATATAATGCATGTTTGTAAGAAAAGAAATTCTGGATGCAGCAAGTGCGTTATGGTAGCGAATTTTGATCAAATGCTTCATATTTGAATAGCCCAATTTGCTATTAACCTATAAGGTTGACCAAGAAACGAGTTTTTCCAGGAACACTTTAAGTCTACTTTTGGAAATTTTTGTACATTTTCACACAATAAAGTTATTTTGATGAAACATGGCACATTGTTTTTACTATATAGGTTATACTGGTAACCAAAATTAATGCCTGCTTTCTTAAATAAAAAGAAAACACATATTTGCAATAAAAACATTTTAATGAAAATTCACTACCATAACGCACTTGCTGCGTCCAGAGTTTTTTTCTTGTTTTGTCACCAAGAAAACAGTAAAAGTATAACTGACAGTTGTATAAGCACACTTGGAGAACCTAAAACAACAAAACACCTTTCAGGAAACCTGACGATAGTTTTGCTAACCAAGTTAGCGTCATCAGAGGATGAATAATTCTAAATATCTTATATCCACAGCTCTATTTATATTCTGCTGCAGGTAGTTGGTCACTAACCATTTAAGAAGGTTCAACGACACCAAAATTTAACGTATTTCGTTTGGGGGAAATATCTGTAATTTTTTATTATCTATCGGAAACGCTTATGCTGGTATCTATTTTGTAAAGTAATCTATCAGGAAACTAGTCGTAGGCGGAGGAGTGAGATTCACACACTTCTTATTTATTACCATATTTAGCACTTTATATATATATATATATATATATATATATATATATATATATATATATATATATATATATATATATATATATATATTGTCACGAAGTGGATAAGTAGAACATCACTATATAATCAAATTACTAACGCGAAACTAGATCCATTTAATTTAATATTCTGTAAAATATTTGCAAACATTTATTAATATGTGGTTTTAAACGCGCTCAGCGGCGTCCAGTGAAAGAGCAGGCGATAATAAGAGGATGTGATCGCCCAGGCAAAATCTTCGATATGAGACGCGACGAAAATGGGGTCAAGTGTGCTGGCCGGTTGGATCGGACACGCGCATTTCCACGGCGTAAGATCTCGGCGGACACAGGGTGCAGCACTGGCGTCTGCGGCTAAAGGGTCGACCGGCGAGAGGCAGATGGACAGTTCAGTTTGCTTTCAGTCGTTTTAGGTTCAAGTCACGCCGAGAGTTGCAGTATGGCTCTGCGTCCTATTCGTGAAGTTTTGTTTGTCTTGTGTTTTCCGTTAGCATCGAAATCTGCAGGCCGCCGAGGGAGAAGTGTACATATTAATTGACAGGTGCAGCGGGTTCGAGAGCGAGCAGCTGTGATCACGGAGGAACACCGTCTTCAGCGGGTTTTTCACTAATTGTCTTAGGTAGGTTGCCGTTCAAGTAGCAGTGAAAGTTTCCCACGGATAAACGTCTCTCTCTATCTGTCAGAGGACACCTTGGAACGCTTGGTAGCCTTCGTCAGAGGTGATGTTGGAAGTCCAGGTGTGAAAAAAGTTTTGAGTGTTGTCGTATTTGCATTTCAGAGAGACAATAGTCGCAGAGCTTCTTGTAAATAAGTCCATCTTTTGGTATAGCAGCTGTGGAACGTCGCCGTGCACCTCTATCTGTATCCGCAGGTAGGCCTGGGGGAGCCGAGGGTTACATTCCACAGCTGCGGTCTTTCCGGGAGCATGGGGAAAAAGCGGCTGACTACGATCGGACCTAACACTTGTGGCGGTCTAGCCATGGCCTAGTCTTCAAAAGTGGTCTTCCGTGGAGCAGCCCTTGTGGTCCCGGTGATCGGCTGCAGTGAGGGCACTTCCGACTGCGGTAGATTCTCAACATTGTTGGCATTCGAAAGAGTCTGGCGAGGCTCTGTCTCCCGGTCGGTCTGGGGGCGTTGTGTGGGGAGCGTTTGGTAATATGTTTTCACCTCCATAGGGGAGGACTTTCCCGAATCGTGAATGCCTTCTCCAAGGGCTTGTTTCCCCCGAGTATCAATGTTCAGAGAGTGAGTGTCAAACTGTGGATAGAAAATAATATTTAGAACTTTAGTGTGCAGGAAACATGTCTTGCGGGAACACCCGTCTCATTTCATTATCTTGGAATAGTTGTCTTGGCCGAACTGGATACAGTCTACAGCAGAGTGGCTGCCAGAAAATTTCTTGTGATTGAGCCCACCATAGGGTTTGGGAGCTGGGGCTTGCGTTCCGAAGCTGTGGTCTTCCCGAAAGCAGGAGGCTTTTGCACTAGCAAAGCGGCTGACTACAATCGGACCCAACCCTTGTGGTCTCCCGTGGAGCAGCCCTCGTGGTCCTGGGGACAGGCCACAGTGAGACTACTTCGGACCGCGGTAGATTTCCATCGTTGTTGGCAATCGAAAAAGTATTGCGATACCTGGTTTCCCAACGGTCCTAGGGGCATTATTCGGAGTTTTCGCCATTTTCCATCTTCCTAAAAGATATTTTCTTAAGAGAAACCGAGGGTTGCGTTCCTGAGCTGGGGTGTTTCCGAGAGCGTGAGGGCAATAGGCAAACGGCAATCACAATCGGACCTAACCCTTGTGGCGGTCTAGCCATGGCCTGCTATTAGAAAGTGGTCTCCTGTGAAGCAGCCCTCGTGATCCTGGTGCTGGACTACAGCTAGGATATTTTGGGCTGCAGTAGATTTCCACCCTTTTTTCGCACAGGGCTCGTCCGCGATTTCTTCGCCCGACAGCATCATAACCCTTGGTTTATTGTGCATGCCCTTAGTCTTTTTACTCCACCCACTCCAAAATCACTGTGCCTTGAACTAGTCTGCACAGCGCCACCATTACTGGCGATCAAAGCAGTCTCGCGATACCCCATCTCCTGGTTACTTTTGAGGAATATTGTACAGGTGTTATTGATCAAACTCCCGCCTCCTTTGGAGACCATTCCCATAGATTGCAAATGTTCTGTTTGAGTACAACGTCTGCCTGCGTGGCCGTAGTCGACTATTGATAGTAAGAATCATACTGCGCCGCTAGCTTATCTTGATATTGGACCTAGTGTTTGCTTTTAGTTCACACTATTCATGCCTGCTTATACTGACCGCCTGCCTGGTACCTTACCTCGGCAATCCCGTATCGCTTCTGCTCACTTACCTAATTAGAATTCACAACCCCGCTTCACGACACCGCCGTAGAGCTTGCGAATATTTACTCCAGTCAGATTCGTTATGATTGCCTCTGTCTCTGCTCACTGATACCTTAAGTTGTTGCAAATAAGTTAGTTTAAGTGTTTTTCATTTCGCGAGAACCCCTTTTGTAAATAAGGTTTTGTAAATAGTTTGTAAATATTTTGCCACAAATGCGTCTGTAAATAGACTATATATTTAATACGGCGTTTCATATAGCACTTCCTAACAAATCCACCTCAACATAATACATAACATTCTGATCTCTAATATACAGGTCATAACTAAAAAGTCACGAGTGACTCTGAGGACTTAGGTGAACCTTGTATTTACTGTAGCTTACCCCGGGCCTGGGCGACTGTATGTAGCGATCTAGAAAGGAGGCATTGTTCTGAGGGAGCGCAGCGACTCCCTGGAAAACCCTATCACTGCTGGCGCCTGAGCAAATCCCGTAAGAAAGCCCTATTAATAAGTACCCCGTGGGAACTTCCCATACTAGGGAAGGATAACCTTATCCGGAAAATGATCCGTTTCAATATATATATATATATATATATATATATATATATATATATATATATATATATATATATATATAGATATCGGGCGACGGGAGATCTATCTATAGTACCGCATTCGTAATTGTGATTTGGGTAATCCAAGTGTGCTTATTAGTGCTCATCACAGGTTTGAATCTTCACTTAATAACAGTTGTATAGTCAATGGAATAAATATCTAGAAACAAATTATAAAAAACATTACCATTTGACAATGGCTGGATAAGTTAATCTGGATGCCATTAACAATACAAAAAGCATTTTTTGCGCTTCATACCGTATACAAATTTTATACGATTTTTACATAGAAAAAACTTTACATTTCTAGAATAATTATGCAAGATAGGTACTCACCGACGCTGTTTTGCCATTTTTACTTGTTACTTTCAACAATGATCCTTCATAACCCTGAAACAGAAAATAAACAATAAACTAAAAGTTGCGGATATGAATTAAAACAAAGAAAATTTAGAAGTAATCCTAATTAATAACTTGGTTGTTCATTGTGATGGGTCTAGGGCTGGTGTATCTCTTATGATATAGAAAGCAAGACTGAGTTTTGGTGGAGTTTAATTGTACAAGATGTCTACTTTCCCAGTCTAATATTTTTTGGAGATCCACAGAGACAGAACCCTGTATGAGTCTGCTGTTCTCATCTAATTCGGCTAAAGAGACAGGCTTAGAATATTGTATATTTGAGTGGAGGGTGCTGTCGTCCGCGTAAGTGTGAACGGGGTTGGATGTGCTAGAGAGGAGGTCATTTATGTGGAGAAGAAACAAAGTAGGGGCTAAAGCTCAACCTTGAAAAACTCCTGCATTAATTGGATACAGTTTAGAGGAATGGCCATCCACGACAACAGGAATGCTCCGGTTGGAGGAAATTTGCTCTCCACGTACAAAGTTTTGGTGGTTGGCCATAGGCTGAAAGTTTATTAAGCAGCGCTTCGTGCCAGACCTTGTCGAATGCTTTGGATATGTCTAGAGCGACAATCTGGGATTCACTGTGTAGTTCCATAGACCTGTTCCAAGAATGGGTGACAAAGGAAAGGAGGTCGGCAGTCGATCTGCGCTGACGGAATCCATATTGCCTGTCGTGGAATAGACTATGTTTTTCAAGAAATTTTAGTAATTCGGTGTTTATATACTTTTCCATCACTTTAGAGACGACCGAAAGGAGAGAAATAGGCCTGTAGTTGCTAGGAAGCGCTTTGGATCCTTTCTTGGGGATGGGTTGTACTCAAGCAGTTTTCCAGTTACTAGGGAAGATGCCTCTATTGTAAGATGTCTGAAACAAACAAGTCAGGACAGGAGCAAGTTCTGGTGCGCATTTTTTTAGAACAATTGCTGGGATCTCGTCAAAGCCAGAGGCTTTCCTGGTATTGAGAGAAGAGAGCATCTTTCGTACCTTTTTAGTTTTGAAAATGATACCGGCCTTATATGCGCGACATTGGGGACTGTTAGTGGTTGAACATTTGGAGGTGGGTTGAGAGTAGAATTGCCGGCGAACAACGAGGCAAAAAGTTTAGCGTTGCCCAGGGGGGCAGAAACAATTTCATCCCCTGAGACAAGGGGTGTGAACGTGCTCTTGCAAAAATTATTTCCAATAGATTTAACAAGAGTCCAGAAGGGTTTGCTGCCGCTGGAGCTGAAGAGGACTTTGTTTTTGATCTGGTTATTAAACGAGTTTTTTGCCTCAGAAAGAATGCGGACATAGCGGTTTCTTGCGTCGTTAAATCCTTGACGGTTTGCTTGACTGGGATTGTGTAGAAGCGTTTTGTGAGCTTTGACCTTTCCAAGTCTGTCCTTGTCACAGGATTTAGAGAACCAGGGCTTTTGAATGGCTGCACAGGTTTTCTGTGAACGCGGAATAAATAATTCCATGCCAGCTTGGATAATTTCGGTCACGTTTTGTGAGATGTCAGAGGGGTCAGGATAAGAGAAGCAGTCAGACGCCCATGGAAATAAGGAAAAGTAATCTCGCATTTCGTCCCAGTTCGCGGAGTTGTAGTGCCAAATGATACGTGGGTGTGATGACTGTGTGACCACGGGTTGCATTGTGCAGGAAGCAGTGACCATGCCGTGGTCTGAGCGACTGATATCTTATATCAGTCAGGATTTGTAGTAAGAAGGAGATCCAAGGGATTCGAGCTGTGTGTTGGGATGCGAGGAAAGTAAGTAGGTTGCTGAATCATATTGGCTAAAGAATTGCTGACTGCCAAGGCCCCCTGCTGCTCTTCCTTGTGGATCGGTTTTTGAAGATCCCAGCCATTCCTTATTATGGACATTGAAGTCACCAAGAATAGTGACCTCGGAGGAAGGATATTCAGAAATCAGATGGTCGGTTTTTTCAGAAAGGTAGTCAAAGAGCTAGACAAAGTTGTTGTCAGAAAGTGCCCGGTAAATGCAACAGATGAATTTAGTTACAGCTCTGAGAGAGAGAGAGAGTTTTATCCATAGTATGTCTTTTCTTCCAGCTTCTAAATTGGGAAGTCTGGTGCAGGATAGATTGCTACGGACGTATGCGCACACGCTTCCATGCAATCTAAAGGAAGTAAGGAGCTCATACCCCGGGAAATTAAAGTGATTAGTGGCTGTCGTGGCACTGATTTGAGTTTCGGTGAGGAAGAGGAGTTGGAGCCTATTAGCCTGCGGGAAATGGTAGCTTGTAAGATGGGCCCCGATATAGGGATTCCTTGGTTTTATTTTTCTTTAAACCATCCCAACATCATTCTTCTCTGTTCGCACGTTGTTATCTCCGTTCTAAGGCCGAGCGCAGTAGGACGTTAAAAGCGACTTTGTCGTTATAACTAACGACGTTATATACGGACATAAAAGCATTACCTTATATACAAATCCAACCAATTGTCTACGTTTCGGTCGTTATAAGCGACTAGTTGTTATAAGCGACGTCGCTATAAGTGACTTTTACCGTACAAGCAAACAGATGATGCACAATAAAGGATATAATTTTATTTGGTAAGATATATGAATAAACTAGAAAGGTCTCACTCAAAACAGATTGAAATAAAAGGTAACAACTCACCTCATAAGCTCTAAAAAGTAAGTACAGTTCCCTGGGTTTTGCGTCCATAGGCAGTCCACTAACAAATAACGTCCGAACCTGAAACAAATATATCTTATTAGAATTGAAAGATCATTAACATTTACTGAAAAATATCTAAAACTTGACGCAGAAAGTAAATTTGTACAGAAAAAAATTGCATTTTATTACATGACCGCGAACCAGGATCTTTAGAACCATTACCAGGTTGACTTACAATTATTGTAGAATCCACGTAAGAAATAAAAATAGTGCTGCAAATTGAACCATAACTTCCACATAGCTGTGATAATTTATTTTCTTCAGAAAGACATCCTCATGGAATGAATTTAAGGCCCATGACTTGACCACAAAGAAAATATTTGTATTCCGTTACCCATACACTTTTAAAACGTTATATTTCTCGAGGTTTATTGAAAAAATGTCCATTTTCATCAAATCACTCCTTATCTCCTACCCCCTGAATCAATCTTACCCAAAAAACAATTCGAAGCGTTTCTTTGTGGGGTGCTAATTGGATACCAAATTTGAAGATGATAAGACTAGATGCATTCTCGCAACAATTAGAACCGTAGACCGGTTTCGCTCTCATTAGAGCTCTTCAGTACGGCATACTAATTGCAGCAAAAATGCACCAAAAATAACACGGCTATCGTATAGCCAGTCTCAAAACACTAAGTAAGTGGCGAACGTGTCGCCACCTAGTTCGGAACCAAGTACTATGTTGTCACGCCCGCTCCAAATAATACAGAGTATTAAAAATAGAGACGGTATACAACTAACTAACAATTTAAAAAATTGTTAGCCCTGGCCCATTTCTACCCCAATATAGGGACAAAGTGTGTAAGACTAGATGCATTCTCGCAACAATTAGAACCGTAGACCGGTTTCGCTCTCATTAGAGCTCTTCAGTACGGCATACTAATTGCAGCAAAAATGCACCAAAAATAACACGGCTATCGTATAGCCAGTCTCAAAACACTAAGTAAGTGGCGAACGTGTCGCCACCTACTTAGTGTTTTGAGACTGGCTATACGATAGCCGTGTTATTTTTGGTGCATTTTTGCTGCAATTAGTATGCCGTACTGAAGAGCTCTAATGAGAGCGAAACCGGTCTACGGTTCTAATTGTTGCGAGAATGCATCTAGTCTTACACACTTTGTCCCTATATTGGGGTAGAAATGGGCCAGGGCTAACAATTTTTTAAATTGTTAGTTAGTTGTATACCGTCTCTATTTTTAATACTCTGTATTATTTGGAGCGGGCGTGACAACATAGTACTTGGTTCCGAACTAGGTGGCGACACGTTCGCCACTTACTTAGTGTTTTGAGACTGGCTATACGATAGCCGTGTTATTTTTGGTGCATTTTTGCTGCAATTAGTATGCCGTACTGAAGAGCTCTAATGAGAGCGAAACCGGTCTACGGTTCTAATTGTTGCGAGAATGCATCTAGTCTTACACACTTTGTCCCTATATTGGGGTAGAAATGGGCCAGGGCTAACAATTTTTTAAATTGTTAGTTAGTTGTATACCGTCTCTATTTTTAATACTCTGTATTATTTGGAGCGGGCGTGACAACATAGTACTTGGTTCCGAACTAGGTGGCGACACGTTCGCCACTTACTTAGTGTTTTGAAGATGATATCTCAATTCGTTCGAAAGTTATTGCGCCTATTAACAGACAGACGTACATGGCGACATACCGACAGACAAAAAAATTTTCGTTCCCGAATCAAGTTTTCTATATGTTTTGAGACTCTTTACGCCGTTTTAGCAAAAAAAAAGTAGAATTTTTTGACAACAAGATTCCACCCCCACACATTCAACCCCTAACTTACTTTCAGCACAGAATACCAGATGTTTGATGAAACTAAAAGTTTTCTAATAAATAAATCCTAAAGGGTTATATTACTTGAGTTTTATTGAAAAAATATCAATTTTCACCAAATCACCCCTTATTTATCCTCTACCCCCTGAAGCGGTCTTACCCAAAAACAATTCGAAGCGATTCTTTGTCGGGTGCTAACTGGATACATGCCGACAGATCGACCGACCGACAGAGCTACAGACAAAACTATTTTCGTTGCAGAATTAAGTTTTATACATGTTTTGAGACTTTTACGCCGTTTTAGCAATAAAAAATTTTGAATTTTTTGTCAACAATATTTCACGCCCACACATTCTACCCCTAATTTTATTTCAGCAAAAATACCAGATGTTCTATGAAATCGAAAGGTTTTTAATAATAAAAAAAAAACATAAAACGTTATATTACTCGAGTTTTACCATAAAAAATGCCAATTTTCACCAAATCAGCCCCCATTCATCCCGCACCCTCTCGAAAGATTTTAACCGAATGCAATCCGAACCGTTAGTTTGTCGGGTGCTAACTGTATACCAAATTTGGAAGAAGATGTCTCAATTCGTTCTAAAGTTATCGTGGCTACAAATAGACAGACATACAGACCTACAGACCTACCGACAGACAGACCGATAGATCGACAGACAAAAAATGTTTCGTTCCCAAATCATGTTTTCTATATGTTTTGACCCTTTTTATGACGTTTAAGCGAAAACAAATTTTTGTCGCCAATGCGATACTCCCACACGTTGCGACGATGTGGAAGTAAAATGATTGATTCTGCTAAAAACGTATCTCATTTATATTGCCCGCCTCAAGTATGAATTAAATTAGGTAAAAGCAATTTTTTTTGGAAAAACTCATCGAACACGTCGATTTTTTTACAACTTTTTTAACTCGATTTTTCACGATCAATTGTTTTAGAATAGTGACGTCATTCATACTAAGTGAGATATAATAAGGAATGGCTAGGATCGTAAAAAACCGATCCACAAGGAAGAGCAGCGGAGGCCTTTGCAGTCAGCAATTCTTTAGCCAATATGGTTCAGCAACCTACTTACTTTCCTCGCATCCCAACACACAACTCAAATCCCTTGGATCTCCTTCTTACTACAAAACCTGAATGCTATAATATATCAGTCACCGCCCCCCTGGGTCGCTCAGACCACGACATGGCCACTGCTTTCTGCGCAAGGCAACCCTAGGTCACACAGTCATCACACCCACGTATCGTTTGGCACTACAACTCCGCGAACCGGGACGAAATGCGAGATTACTTTTGCTCATTTCCATGAGCGTCTGTCTGCTTCTCTCGTCCTGACCCCTCTGATATCTCACAAAACGTCACCGAAATTATCCAAGCTGGCATGGAATTATTTATTCCACGTACACAGAAAACCTCTGCAGCCACTCAAAAGCCCTGGTTCTCTAAATCCTGTGACAAGGCCAGACTTGAACAGGTCAAAGCTCACAAAAAGCTTCTAAACAATCCCAGCCAACAAAACCGTCAAGCATTTAACGACGCAAGAAACCGCTATGTCCGCATTCTTTCTGAGGCAAAAAACTCGTTTAATAACCACATCAAAAACAAAGTCCTCTTAAGCTCCAGCGGCAGCAAACCCTTCTGGACTCTTGCTAAATCTATTGGGAATAATTTCTGCAAGAGCACGTTCCCACCTCTTGTCTCAGGGGATGAAATTGTTTCTACCGCCCTGGGCAAGGCTGAACTTTTTGCCTCGTTGTTCGCCGGTAATTCTACTCTCAACCCACCTCCAAATGTTCAACCACCAACAGTTCCCAATGTCGCGCATAAAATGACGGATATCATTTTCAAAACTAGAAGGGTACGAAATATGCTCTCTTCTCTTAATACCAGGAAAGCCTCTGGCCTTGTCGAGATCCCAGCAATTGTTCTCAAAAAATGCGCACCAGAACTTGCTCCTGCCCTGACTCGTCTGTTTCAGACATCTTACATAGAGGCATATTCCCTAGTAATTGGAAAACTGCTCGAGTACAACCCGTTCCCAAGAAAGATCAAAAGCGCTTCCTAGCAACTACAGGCCTATTTTCTCTCATTTCAGTCATCTCTAGAGTGATGGAAAAGTATATAATGCCGAATTACTAAAATTTCTTGAAAAACACAGTCTAATCCACGACAAGCAGTATGGATTCCGTCAGCGCAGATCAACTGCCGACCTCCTTTCTTTTGTCACCCATTCTTGGAAGAAGTCTATGGAACTACACGGTGAATCCCAGATCGATCTAGACATATCTCAAATATTTGACCAGGTCTGGCACGCAGCGCTGCTTAATAAACTACCGGCCTATAGCCTACCACGAAAACTCTACGTTGACAGCAAATTTCCTCTGTAACCGGAGCATTTCTCTTGTCGTGGATGGCCATTCCTCTAAACTGTATCCAATTAATGCAGGAGTTGCTCAAGGTTCAGCTTTAGCCCCTACTTTGTTTCTTCCCCACATCAATGACCTCCTCTCTAGCACATCCAACCCAGTTCACAGTTACGCGGACGGCAGCATCCTCCACTCCAATATACAATATTTTAAGCCTGTCTCTTTAGCCCAACTAGATGAGGATCGCAGACTCATGGAGGATTCTATCTCCGTGGATCTTTAAAAAATATTAGACTGGGGAAGTAGAAATCTTGTACAATTCAACCCCACCAAATCACAGTCTTGCTTTCTTTCTCATAAGAGATACACTAGCCCTAGACATATCACAATAAACAACCAAGTTATTCAAAGTAATGAGTCCTTTTCACTTGTTGTTGGATCGAAATCTCAATTGGCACCAACATGTCACATTAATTGCAGAAGCGGCTGCTAAGAAATTAGGTTTCCTCTTCCAGGCTCGCAAATACATTTCACCAGCTAATCTCTATACTTTATATACTTCACAAATAAGACCAAACCTCGAATGCTGCTCCCACATCTGGGGTGCTGCTGCCGCTTCTACACTCGCTATCCTGGACTTTATTGAGAAGAGAGCTATACGTCTCATCGGTGACACTACCCTCACCCAAAGGCTGCCATCCCTTGCCCACCGACGTGCCGTTGGTGACCTCTCTCTCTTTCTTTTATATATATATATCTGCACGGGCACTGCTCAGAGAAGCTTTCTTCCATAGTTCCTCCACCTGCTGCCCCCAACAGATCTACCAGGGGAACAGAGCGAATGCACCTTTTACTGTCCAAGTCACCAAACATAGAACATCTTGTTATGCCCGCTCTTTTGTCCCGAGGACTTCCAAGTTGTGGAATTCCTTGCCGGCACATGTTTTTCCTTCTCCTCCGAACCTCCAAAGTCCAGAATTAACAAGTTGCCTCTTTCCTCCTTGTCGACACCCACGGTACGATAGTGTTTAAGTTGTAAGCACTCGTGGTGTGTTATTGAAAAAAAAAAGACATGAAGAACGTGCCGCCATCTAGTTGCGGAACCAAGTAGTATGTTGTCACGCCAGCTCCAAATAACACACAGTGTTAAATATTAGAGACTGTATACAACCAACTAACAACTTAATAAATTGTCAGCCCTGGCCCATTTAGGTGTATGATTATTATTATAGGTGTATTTTCGCAGCAATTAGTATGCCGTACTGACGAGCTCTAATGAGAGCGAAACCGGTCTACGGTTCTAATTGTGGTGAGAATGCATCTAGCCTTGCATACTTTATCCCTATATTAGGGTAGAAATAGTTGACTTTCTCGGTTTATGAATTGTTGGGAGACCATACTTCTTGATAACTTTGGGACTAGCAACTTGTAACTTTCAAGAAATAATCAATTAGACCTATTGTTTCGGCTATAGATTCCCCGACATATAATTTAGCAAAGTGGTTGATCAATAAGTTTAAAGGCTTGTCCGTCAAACAGAAGAGATTTTCAACGACAAATTCACTTGAATTTATTAATGAGATTAAAGAGGTTAAATTGACTGAAGGCGAGGTTTTAATTTCATTCGATGTAACCTCATTGTTTCCTATCGTTTCTACGGAGCAAACGTTAACGTATTTAGAGCAGTTGTTTAAAATGAATAACATAAATGAAAATATCTGCAAATAATATTTAACTTTAACAAACTTTTGTATGAAACAAAAAAAATTTTCAATTCAACAATGAACTTTTGGAACAAACCCAAGGCACGGCAATGGGCAATCCTCTATCGCCATTTATTGCAGACCTTTTTATGAGCAGATTTGAAACAGATCTTGAAAGTGAAAGTGAGTATTTTTCTAGAGTGTGGTTTCGTTACGTGGATGATATTTTTGCCGTATTTAACACTAACATTTGCAGAATAGAAGATTATATTGCCAAGTTAAACAATAAATTTGTTTCTATAAAATTTACACACGAATTAGAAATTAATAATAAAATACCCATTCTAGATGTACTAGTTATTAAGAATAAATACACTTTAGAATTCGATGTCTCTAGAAAAGAAACCACCACTCTAAGCTACATTCCGAACGACTCACATCATACATACGCACAAAAAATAGCCAGTCTGAATTTTTTGGTAAATCGCTTAATTAACTTTTCTAAATTATTTGAGATCGACAGCTTTTAGATAAGTAAATAAAGACGGTTCAAAGACCTCGTCCGGGGATAAAAATACAATACACTGCAGAATTTTCCTGCGACTAGTTCCCCTTTCGGTTCCGTTTCTCCACCTAAGATCAGGTATATAAGGTGATGCTAGTTTTAAAAGTAGTTAGAATTTTTCATCCTCTGATGACGCTAACTTGGTTAGTGAAACGACCGTCAGGTCTTTTAAAATGTGTTGTGGTTTCTCCAAGTGTATTTATTAGTGCTCATCACAGGTTCAAATCTTCACTTAGTTAGGTAGATGAGGATCGCAGACTCATGGAGGGTTCCATCTCTGTGGATCTCCAAAAAATATTAGACTGGGGAAGTAGATATCTTGTACAATTCAACTCCACCAAATCTCAGTCTTGCTTTCTATCTCATAAGAGATACACCAGCCCTAGACCCATCACAATAAACAACCAAGTTATTCAATGTAATGAGTCCTTTTCACTTGTTGGCATTTCTGTGGATCGAAATCTCAATTGGCACCAACATGTCACATCAATTGCAGAAGCGGCTGCTAAGAAATTAGGTTTCCTCTTCCGGGCTCGCAAATACTTTTCACCAGCTAATCTCTATACCTTATATACTTCACAAATAAGGCCAAACCTCAAATACTGCTCCCACATCTGAGGTGCCGCTGCCGCTTTTACACTCGCTATTCTGGACTCCATTCAGAAGAGAGATATACGTCTCATCGGTGACCCTACCCTCACCCAAAGGCTGCCATCCCTTGCCCACCGACGTGCCGTTGGTGACCTCTCTCTCTCTTTTATAGATATCTGCATGGCCACTGCTCAAAGGAGCTTTCTTCCATAGTTCCTCTACCTGCTGCCCCCAACAGATCTACCAGGGGAACAGAGCGAATGCACCCTTTTACTGTCCAGGTCACCAGACATAGAACATCTTGTTATGCCCGCTCTTTTGTCCCGAGGACTTCCAAGTTGTGGAATTCCTTGCCGGCACAGGTTTTTGCTTCTCCTCCGAACATCCAAACCTTCAAGTCCAGAATTAACAAGTTGCCTCTTTCCTCCTTGTCGATACCCATGGTACGATAGATAGTATTTAGGCTGTGAGCCCTCGTAGTGTGTTGTTCAAAAAAAATACTAATGATATGAGATTTATTGTTGTTACCTAAGTATCTACTAAGTTTAGTTTGATCATAAAAGGACCTTAATAATCTTTAAGGTTGAAGCAGGATATTTTTCTTCAAGAAAATTATTTTCGCACGATACTGCACTTTAACACTTACAGATAATTTTCGAATAAATACTCAGTTTGTAGTAATTATGCTGGCATGTTTATTTCATTGTTTGAACCATTTTCGATTTAAAAATAATAGTTTTAACAACAAATTAAAAAATTACCATTAAACATCAAACCCTTGCTTTTTTTATAGAAACGGAAATGTTGAAAAAATAGATATTACTAAGAAAACATATGTAGGACTGTGCCCTAGAGTTGTCATACCTGGCAGAAAAACATCCTTATACCGAACTGATTCAAATTAAAGCAAAAAGGGCGGAACACAAAAAGTGAATATATTTTCCAGTGAGTTCCCTATATTAGCAGACGAGCAGCATCTCATTTCATGCGACACGGGTTTTTTATTTTCATTTCCAAAGGTGGAGTCTTTCTCTACGTCAGGCATCTCGACGAGACGCGATCGTTGTTCTACAAGAGGCCTCTTCTGTCAAAGCAATGAACAAGATACGCAGCAGAGCAGACACACAAGAAGCTATCCGTTCTTTCATTATTTAAATTGCGTGCCTGACAAAAGATTAAATTCACTATTAATGTAGCCAGTATTTTGCCATGTCGTACACGATGACCGCCTCAAGGAACTTCTATGCCTCAGCCTCAGTGTAAAAGGAAAGAGGTATCAGTAAGAACTGGGTATATACACGCTCTAGACTGATTAAGTTTCTTTTTGAGCTGTCTCTTTATGTTTATCCAGTAGTTCTGGAAGTCTTTTGCAGTTTTAAAATATCTCTAGTACCGCCGTTTAAAGTTCTTTAAGAGCTTTTTTGTACGAATCGTTAGAAACAGTCGTGTTCTTGACTTTTTAATAGAAAATTCAGTAACTATATATTTCTCTCTCTCTCTCTCTCTCTCTCTCTCTATATATATATATATATATATATATATATATATATATATATATATATATATATATATATATATATATATATATATATATATATATATATATATATATATATATATATATATATATGTATATATACAGGCTGTGGCGCTAAGATCTTTAGTTAGCCGTTTCTCAATAACTAGTCCGATTTGAAATTTAAGATTTTACACACGTACGACTGAGACAAATTCTAGTTCAGTGAAAATAGTTTACTTTATGTCAGACTTCCGGTTCAACCGCAAGTGACTATCGACTTGCTTATTTTAAATACAACATGGTGACTTTCATTATATTTTAGAATTCTGCATTGAATTTTAGACACACTATTACAAATATACTATATGTGAAAAATCAACCGTTTTCGTAATTGTTCGATTTTTTTAAAAAAATTCTCGCAAAAACCAAGGTGAACGTTGCACGCTCTCTCTCTGTGGAAATACAACTGAGAAGACTCAGTTTTTGTACAGATGGCCCTCAGGTTGGCACCTACACGACAGGTTTGATATCGTTCCTCTTAAATATACAGAGTGAAGATAATTAGCCGTGCCATTCGGTAAAGTTGAAATCCCAATTACTCGCTTATTTCAAATGGAACATCCTATATTTTATGAGCTATTTCGGTTCGCATCCGGTTTCCCTTTTAACGTGTATTAGCATTACCTATACCAAAACTCCATCGTTTCCCGAATATTTCAATTTTATTGGATTCACTTAATTCAAATTGTCACAATAAATCTAATGCAGGCTTTGGAACTTAATAATATGCTTGTTGACATCTACGTGTGACGTACCACCTCTCACAAATGAGAACATAAAATTTGTTGGGCCTTCTCGCGTAAAAAAGAGAACACTTTGTATTTGCATCCAAATCGCTGCATTTCTCTTGTTTAGTTCTGTAAAATCAATGTGTTGTCAACTAACTTGTAAAACCAAAATACAACTCAACAAGGTAGGTAGTTATTTATTATAAATTGTAACGATTCAGTTTTTACGTGGAATCATTACCGGTTTAAAAACACCTAGAAGACCCCCCAAGCATGATAAACAACTCCAGAAACCCTATCTATATTGAATATTTCACGTTTTGGTTTCAAAATAATGTTGATGAAAATTCGCTAAAACATTCTGTATCGTTAGAAGCGTACTGAGTTCCCTATAATATACGTCAAGATCTAAATATTGAAAAACGTTGCATTTTGTTGGGGAAAATAAACATCTCTATTGTCCTGAAATTCTAGGTAAAAAGCTGACGTAATTGTGATAAAATCCAGAAAGTCGGTTAGTAAATGAACGGACGAGTCCATTATTGTGGAGGTGTGTATAGAAGACGTTGGTGACTTCGCCAAGGATTTGGGCTCTCGTTCTATCCTATTCGAAGAATGAAGGCGAGAAAGAGCTCGCAAATAACGACTAACGCTCATAACACTGAAATTTGCGTGCTGGCGTCAGCTGCAGCCGAACGCTCTCTGCCTCTAGGAGTCTGGCACTGACTCCCGGGGCGTAAACACGTTTACTTTAGCTGTCTCTTGAATTGTCTTATAAAGTGAGTTTTTAATAGCCTTTCTGTTACCTATTCTGCCTTGTAACAATACTCAGTGGTTATTTAAAGTGTTTTAATAATTTTCGAGTAGAAATAAACATAGTTTTCAGCATAAAACGAGAGTCTATGCTGACGCCGGTGGCGTGAACACCGTTTACTTGAGGTGGCTCTCGAATTGTCTTATAAACGGGGTTTTCAAGTATTTCTGTTATCTATACTACCTTGTAACAATATTCCGTGATTGTTTAAAGTGTTTCAATAATTTTCGAGTTTAAATAAATATCGTAGTTAGCATAAAAGCGGAACTTAAGTTGTGGTTCTTTGTTTCAACCTGTTGCCTTGCTGCTTTAATTTACGTTTAAATTGCGATTCGCGAAGTTTCCAACAAGCGAATTCAGAATATCGACCTGGGTGTCAAATGGTCTTGTACACGTGAAACAACAAATCCACCTGCAGTGACCACCAATGGGAAGCATCACTGATTTTCCCAGCTTTCTTTCTCTTGTTGGAGTCACTGAGACTTGTGTCAGCTACTAATATTTGATTCAATTTGGAGGTCATCCTCATAATGTAACCAGGTAATTCAAGGCAGAAGATTCGGTGAGTCAAAATTTTTCTCTGAACTAGCAAAGTTTGTCTTACACACTCATCTGGCAACTGAAGTTTTATAATCTGAACTTTCAAAGACACTCAATCAAGTTTTAGTTTTACACACTCATCTGGCAACTGAATTTTTATAATCTGAACTTTCAAAGACACTCAATCAAGTTTTAGTTTTTTTATGAAGTTCCTATTTTAATCTCTGAAATCTCTTCAGTTAGTTTTGTTTGTAAATTGTAAACTGTAAAAGTATCTAACCTGTACACTGTCTTTAATGTCACCTGTTTTTCAATGATTAGATTAGTATAAAGTTTTCACAGAGGTATACATGTATACATAATATTTTTCATAATTGAGCTTCACTCGAGAACTGGCCAGGATCTAACTGAAAGATTAACAAAATTGATTGACAAACGTCAAATAATTTACATATTAATTTGTTTATTTTTGAGCTGCAACACACAGCATCTGATTTTTAATGTATATCTCGATAATAAGTGTTTAGATTTCTTTAGTAATAAACAAACCACATTTGCCTCACTATTCTGTCATATGCATGTAAATTAATAATTTCTTGTTATTGAAATTCTTGCTATTCATTTGATTTTTATTTGTGTACAATTAATGTTCATTTTGAGAGCTATCAACAATTTAATTTTATTTTTGGTCGCCATTTCAAATTCAATTGATGTTAATACATCTAATATTTTGTTACATTAACATGTCTGTCTAATTGAAAAGTTAATTCCTCTTTAAACCCTTTTGACCTGACCTGACCTGACCTTCCGTGACGACACTTATAAGAACTCTTGATATCGATTATCTACATATCTAGATATCGGAAAAATCATCGTAACCAGGCACTAGTTTGGAGAGCTGATAAATATGAGACTTCAGGCAGAGCAACAACACAACAACAGCGTAAGTAGTAAACAATAATAATATCTTCAAACCTTATAAAGCATTTCTAATCCTGCTAATTATAAATCTGATAGATAGAAACTTTTTAGGGTAGAACTTATAGGAAATAGTGACCTTACTACTGACCATATTTGGGTGTACTTGAGGTCCCGCATATATTACTCTACTACTGCTTGCCTATTACCGAGTAATAAATTATTTTATTTAAGGGAGGTTTCAATTCAGAACTTAACGAATAGCCAGTGGAAAACTAAAACACAAAAACAAATAAAAAAATTGTGGAACTT
This sequence comes from Tillus elongatus, assembly GCA_964006375.1. NCBI lineage: Eukaryota > Metazoa > Arthropoda > Insecta > Coleoptera > Cleridae > Tillus > Tillus elongatus. Next base: position 334,795,344 of record OZ023262.1, on the reverse strand, counting down.
ATGACAAATGCTCAAAATTATTCCCACTGACATGGAGGCATTTTGTTATTCGTCTCATAATGTTTTGGTTCTTAGCCTTTCTGATTTGTCTTGAATTCGGTAAATGGAAGGCACGTAAAACTCTACCTACCATGTCTTCTTTTGTGGTGGCAGGTTCGTGGTAAACTTTATTTTTGATGTGGCCCCAGATCTTTGCATCCAGGGGCCTTAAGTCAGAGGACCGTGGTGGCCATCTATGTGGGCCGTTATTGGCAATCCACATGTCTTCAAAATGTTGGTGCAAAGAATCATGAGCTAAATGGAAGCTGTGGGGCGGTGCTTCGTCTTGTTATAGCTTCTTCTAAACTTAATGTGTTGAGAGAAACTAGAATCACTTCGTGCAAAATATCATTATAACTCACACCAGTGAGATTTTCATCGTATATTTTAATCTCAGAAATCTTATCGTTCTTAATTACACAAAACACATTGAATGACCACCTGTCTTGGAAATAGTTGACCCTGGTAACATGGGCATTCTCATCTGACTAGAAGTGACTATTGTGGCGATTGTGCATGCCATTTTTGGAGAATTTCGCCTCATCGCATCAAATAATTATCTTGCAGAAATTCTCATCTTCTTGTGTTTTCAATAGGAACCATTGACAGAACTGAACACGTCTAGGAAGATCGTTTGGTTGCAAACCATGTATCGGGTGGTAAGAGAAGGATCTCCAATGATGCTTTTTCAAAATTCTGTGAATCGTTCTCGCTGACAAGCTTAATTATTTTTCGCAATCCCTGATATATGCCTTGTGATCAGCAACAAAAAATGCCAATACGTTCACTTCGTTTACCTCGTTATTGACGAGTGGCTTACGATTCTGTACTTTTGGGGGAAAACTTCCATGCCGTGAACAATTTTGCAGCAACCTCTTTATCATGTCGTGGTTGGGTTTCGGTTTATTCGGGTACTTTTTTGCAAATGCACGACATGTTCGGTCCATAATTCGTTGGCACTCACCATAAATAAATAGAAGCTCCAAAAAATCGTCATTTGTGTACTGTCAATTTGCCATTTTTTCACCGTGTTGACTGATAGTTTCTCGATTTTTATGACAATAAGCTTCGCTTGACGCTCTTTTGACATGTAGACGTCAATAAGCATATTATTAAGTTCCAAAGCCTGTTTTAAATCTATTGTGAGGCTTTGAATTAAGTGAATCCAATAAAATTGAAATATTCTGGATGCGAATGGAAATAACTCATAAAATATAGGGTGTTCTATTTGAAATAAGCAAGTAATTGTGATTTCAATTTTACCAAATGGCACGGCTTAATCTCATCACCCTGTACATTTAAAAGAAACGCTATCAAACTTGTCGTTTAGATGACAATCTGAGAGTCATCTGTACAAAAACAGAGTCTTCGCAGTTGTGTTTCCACACAGAGAGAGAGAGAGAGAGCGTGCAACGTTCACCTTGGTTTTCGCGAGTATTTTCGAAAAAATTGAAAAATTTCAAAACGGTTGATTTTTCACATATAGTAATAAAGTAAACTCTTTTTACTGAACTGGAATTTGTCTCAATCGTACGTGTGTAAATTTTAAAATTTCGGAGTAGATATTGAGAAACAGCTAACTAAAGGTTTGGCGCCACACCATATATATATATATATATATATATATATATATATATATATATATATATATATATATATATATATATATATATATATATATATATATGTATGTATGTATGTATTTGAGATATACTTGATTCTCGGGTTGAACCGCGTCCAGAATTTCTTAAGACCCGACGTTTCGGCTCTTGTTTTGGAGCCATTTGCAAGAGGTAAAGGAAATTTGTAAGGACATGAACTCTAAGGCCTCAATCTGCCCACTGCCTAGTATGGTGGACAAAGGTAGGTTGGGTTGTTGTAGCTCGATTACTCCCCAAATCTCGCCGGATATCGTCTCAAATGTCTCAGTGTGTTCAACCCTAGGCCCAAGATATATCTGGAAGTTCGCTACAAGTCTTGTATTGTATGTATCGTTTCGTCTACCTGCTTCGTTATCAGTGAAAGTAGTCGGGTCACGGTCAGGGGCTTTAGTCACGATACTTAAAGGATTAAGAGGATTAGGCGGATTAAGAGGATTAAGAGGATTATAGGCATTTGTTGAGACAGATAATGGGGAAATGAAACTTTCTATTAAATTTATTGTCTTTTGGTGTGTTTGTAATGAAGATATAATAGGTTTCCAAGTAATCGGAAGACGAAGACCATCATCTCTTTTATTTAAACAATCGGGACGTTTTATGATCTTGATTGGTTTGCGGATAATTCTGGTTTTGAGGTTGTAAACCGGGGCTACTCTTTTTGTTTACGTTGTAAGACTGCAGTGTTGTATGTCACAGCAATCTGACACAATTACAGTGTATTGTGCGCATGTTCCACCCCTCGACAACAGGGTACCTGCAAAAATCAAGAGCTGGAAAAAGTCTATTCCTTCATTAGATCAGCTTAGAAGAGCTTCAGCACCGAGTGCATTTGATTCGTACACGACCACGCGTTGTGGTATTACACGTTCCGCCTATATATATATAATGTATATCAATAGTATATAGTTTTTATTGCTTTAAATATATAACTAAGTTAAGTGTTTCCAAGAGATTTTATTTCGTAACACGATACAGTCCATTTTAATACGTAACTACAATCCACGAACCATACACAACGTAACACTTTTGGCATTGTCGAAGTCTATTTTGATGCATGGCCAACGCCGATGAGGGGTCGGATCTTCTAACTGCTAGGGTGTGTTCATATATTCGATTGTGGATGCGTCTATTTGTTTGTCCTACATAAGTTCTGGAACAGTCAGAAACTCTGTGGGATTCGTTTGGAATCGTATGCTTGGAAGTTTTTATCAGATCTGACAGTTTTTGCTCTGTTGTGAATATGATTGTGATATTATGAGTTCTAACAATTCAGCCGATTTTGTCGGTGACACCTTTAATCTATGGTAAAAACGTTGTGTGTTGTTGTGTGGACACTGCCTGTTCTTGCTGTGGTGTAGTGGTTTGTTGTTGTGGGTTTCTAATGTTTCGTAGTATATGATTGTTGTCGTATCCGTTTTCTGGCAATGTCTGCCTTAAGAAATTTAATTCTGTCTGTTTATTGTTGTTGTCCCTTAGTCTAAGGGATCGTGTTACTAGTCTTTTAACCACGGAATTTAGTTGCGATGGGTGATGGTGAGGTTGGGCGTTAAGATAACACTTAGTGTGGGTTGGTCTTCTGTACACAGTGTAAGAAAATCCCCTGACTGGGTCTTTGGTGATGCGTACATCTAAGAAAAGGAACGAAAAATTATTTTCTATTTCCATGGTGAACTGGATTTGGGGGTTGATGTTATTCAGGTACGAAAGGAATTCGTCTAGATATTCTTTACCGTGTGGCCAGACAGCGAAAATGTCGTCAACGTATCTTAACTCACAGGTTGGTTTGAATTGGGATGAATTGAGTGCTTGTATCTCGAAGTTTTCCATGAACACGTTAGCCAATGCAGGAAAGAGTGGTGAACCCATTGGAGCACCTCGCACTTGTTTTTAAAATTTGTTTTGAAAAAGGAAATAGGTGTTAGATGTGCAGTGTTCTAGAAGAGCTAAGGTATCGTGTGAAATATTATGTTTATTTTTGGGATCGTCAAGGGTTTCAGATAGAGGTATATTAGTGAATACGGAAACTATATCAAAGCTAACTAGGATGGCGTTTTGAGAAATGGTGTTGTTTTGAAGAAGGTGAATGAAATGTGTGGAATTTTTGACATAGGATGTAACGTTTTTAACTAATAGTTGGAGAGTTTTGGCTAGATGTTTTGCAAGTTTTTGTGTGTGTGAACGTAGGGCACTTACGATAGGGTGAAGCGGAATATCAGGCTTATGGTTTTTCTGGAGACCGTATTTTCTAGTGATGCGAGATGACTTTTCGCGGGGGATTAGGTCTTTTTTGAGGTCATGACTGAGTTGGGAGTTGTTGATGATATTTTTGGTTTTCTTTTCAAGATAAGTTGTAGGGTCGTTAGGGATTTGTTTGTACTCTGTGCTGTTTAGTATATTGTCCCTTTTTTGGATATAGTCTGTTTTGTCGAGTATGACTGTGGCGTTGCCTTTGTCTGCTGGTAGGATTATAATTTCTGTCCAACCAGCAATCCTACCAGCATGCATGCGTACCTGCCACCTTTAATTTCATACGTGTATTGTGTATTATTTTGTGTACCTAGTTGATAATAACACACTACTTATTATATAGTTACGTTTATTCTAATAACTCAGGAATACATAACCTCGCCTTTCCATGAACTACCGCCATGCCAATGTCCCAGCATGCAATGCTATCAGACTGAGGACACTAGGACGACCAGTGAGCCATGCTAATGAACCTACGGTCCATTGACAGTTGATAATATTAATAATAATAATCTTAATAACTATAGACATATAACACATGCTTAATAACTATAGACATATAACACACATTCCTTTTGTAAAGGGCCTTTAATCGCAATTTTCAAGGTCCCTTTCAATTGAAAGTGTTAACTCTAGTAATATGTCGTAATAAGTGTACAATTCTTATGCAAATTCACTACTATAATGCACTTGCCGCGTCCTGAAATTTTTTGCTATCTCATGTGGTAATTGGATTTTCTGTGGGATGGTTGTAATTAAATAATTAATTAAATAACAATCTACAATGCAAAATATTATTAAAATTAATTGACTTTATCGTTTTCTTCAAAACCTATAGTCGTTCAAAGAGTCCGTTGACAGTCGTATTTTTGATTGCTTTGTTTCTTACGTCAAGCGCTATTTTGTCTGGAGAATTCTTAAACAACCCCTCTATAAAATATTTTTATATCAGTTAGAAATAATAACCGACACAATTTGCTTTATTTGCCTGTAAGTACTCGATATAATACAATGTATCTGAAATGGAGAGGTCCAGTTGAGCTATTTGATGAGGTCCCGGAATTGATAGGTTGGGTCCCGACTTCTGCCACTCTATTTCTATTCTAGATGGACCGTAAAAGTTGATACACTGAGTTTTATGTATATGTTTTATAAAGGCCATTCATTTTGTCACGGAAGGAGAAAATATAAACCCTTAACGCCCTGAGAAAACTTCCACTTGCGGTCTTTCATATGTTTCACTCGACTAGTCTTACGTCATTTCAACTTGGGCTACAACCTAAATTAAAAAGCGTGGACGCAGCAAGTGCGTTATGGTAGTGAATTTTCATAGAAATGATCTGGCACAAAATATTTTATTATAACTTTTCTTTCTTGCAACATAGAAATCTAAGTTTTGGTGTATAGTTTAGTTTTTATATCGTAAACCTACGTGCCAAATTTGGTTATCATAGCTTTTTTACTTACTGAGATAAAAAAATTTTTCGAATGAAAACTCAAAATTTTCCCGGAAAATTCGTCCGATTTTCCTGACTAACGAACTTATCCAAGCCATTTACAAAGGGAAGGTACACGCCAAATTTTATCAAAATCAGCCCATTATTTTTTGAGTTATCGGCGTGATACATACGTATATATATATATATATATATATATATATATATATATATATATATATATATATATATATATATATATATATATATATATATATATATATATATATATATATATATATATAACATATAAAAATTGAAACTGACCCCGGATATGGGTTCTAGGGGTCCTAGTCCGCGCTTATTTGCAAAAATTTTTTCAAAATTCAAAAGTCGGGATCTCCCCATTAGTGAATTTTTTCTACGAAAATTCACTAAAAGAAAATAATACCAAAAGTAATGGTTTTAAGCTTTTGCAAAGTAAAGAGACATTTTATTGAAATGCGGATTAGTTTATCGGCATAAATTAAAAAAAATTGGGACGCAGTAAGTGCGTTATAGTAGTGAATTTTCATAAGAATTGTACACTATTATTATATGGCATATTAGTAAAGTTAATAATTTAAACTTACACAAGACCTGAAGATCGATTTTAGAGATCCTAGTACGCGCATATTTGAAGAATTCTTTTGAAAGTGTTACCATCGATATCTCTCTATTATCAAAAAAAAGTTCGGGACGCAGCAAATGCGTTATGGTAGCGAATTTTCGTAAAATATTTTTAATTGAAAATACGTCTTGTTTTTACAAGAAGGACATTTGGTTGATAGTATAACCTATATAGCACTAACAATGTACCATATTTTATTAAAATAACTTTGCTGTTTCAAAAAGTACACACATTTTCAGAAAATAAACTTTAAAAGTTCCAGAAAAAACAATTCTGATTTTCCTGGCCAACAAACCTATTTAAGCTATTTACACACCTGACAAGATATAATTATTCACAAACAGTTGTGTATGATAATTTTTTTTTACATAAATTGCCTTCAGTAATGTTACACTAAATTATATTTTTCACAAAAAGTCGACAAATTTCTTTTTATGATATAAACCTTCGCACCCAATATGGTTGCCCTAACTTTGTTATTTCCGGAGATAAAACTTTTCCGAAGGAAAACGCAAAATTTTCCGGGAAAAACTAGTCCGATTTTCCTGGCTAACAAACTTATCCAAGCCACTTGCGAAAGGAAGGTACTCACCAAATTTTTTTAAAAGCGGCGCATTATTTTTTGAGTTACCGGTGTGACACATAACTATATACATACATATATATATATATATATATATATATATATATATATATATATATATATATATATATATATATATATATATATATATATAAAGTCTGAAACCGACCTCGGATTTGGGTTTCAGGGGTCCCAAATAGCCCTCATTTGAAGAAATCTTTTCAAAATTCAAAAGTCGGGATCTCCTCATTAGTTAATTTTTTAAGAAAATTCACTAAAACGTATGAATACAGCAACAGTAAATAAGTGATGAAACGCGTCTGGGTGCAGCAAGTATGTTGTGGTAGAGAATTTTCGTAAAAAGATTTCAAATCCGATAACTCAATTTCCGAGCCAGAGTAAAATCCACGTAAAAACATTTTCTGTTGTTTTGTTTGCAGAAACTACTTCGATCGCGTTGACTAAAACAGAACCATCCAAGCAATTAATAAGGAAAAATACCTGCCATATTGGTAATTTGGCAGGTACATTCCCCTTGTAAATATTTTTTTTTCTGGAAAACTTTTCTAACTTTAATAAAATTTTAAACACAATTCTTTTAAAGCGACTTGCAATATTTACATATATCTACCAAATTTTAATTTTCTAGTTTCATAGAAAATAGAAATTTCTTCAAGTAATTGCTTACTGGAACCTCTAAAGCCAATCTCCAAGATCCATTTAAATTTAAAGAATTAGTTTTAATAATATATCTTACTATTGTTGCTGTTCGCGATATTTTGGCCGCGGAGTGAATTTTCCGGTCGAGCGTTAGGTCATGCACTTCCGTATTTTTCTATACAATATTTCATCGTGGCTCCAACCATTATGTCGTTTTTATTGTTACTACCCTTATTTTGAATATAATTAACTAGGCTGAGTACAACAATATTCTTACCATTTAACATGTTCATTCTTTTTTTATTTAATTTTTTCTTTCTTTTTCCTTTTTTTTTTCTCTTTTTTTCTAATTGGTCTTTTTTCGCTTTTTTTTTCAGTTTTTAAAATAATTTTTTATGTTAAGTTTTTTGTTTATTTTAAGTTTTTTTTTCAGTATTTTTGTTCAGTTTTTTTTCAATCAGTCGGGAATACACAGAGACACGAATCGCCTAGGGACCCTACAAGGCTTACAAAACACACAGACTGGGCCACGGTTTGAATAAAGGTATAAGCAAATGGGAGATACAAAAGGATCTTAAAACTAAGCTTTACAAATGTTTCTTTACAATATTTACTTAAATGACTAACAAATGATTAGTACACATATACTGTTCACATCGTAAACCAAATTATTGTTAATTTATATAGTATTTCTTACCTCTCAACTATATATACCCATGCATATATATTTACACACATACACACTTACATCCATAACCTATATCTTACTAATAGTGTACAATTCTTATGAAAATTCACGTACATAACGTACTTGAGGCGTCCAGAGATTTTTTTTAATGTTTTGACTTGCCTTATGTACGTGTTGATATGTATTGAAAAGGTTAACAAAGCTACTACCATTATTCACAATAATGTTTCACAAAATAAAAACATGGATAGTTAATAAAGAGGCAATGAGAGCACAACTTGTAAGATGGAAAATCCTAAAAGACTTAACAAACTTTTGGGGATCGCCTGGTAGTGAGTATCTGCAAACCCAGATGTTATTCTCGTATAGACAGCCCAACCTCCAACTGTGTTATAAAGCTTCTGTAAGCAGATTCTATTGAGGTAATACATCGGGATTTGCATATAGATCGAATTATAATTGGTAGGTTAGTCGGCAAACACCAGAGAAGCGGGAACATTGCCTCGCTAGGAAATGAACTGATTGTAATTAATCAGTTATTGCGTTGCATTGATCTCTATATTAACTTACAAACTAAATCACATATAGATATATAGCATTATTGAAGTGCAATGAAATCAAACTCATGGCGCTTCGATTGTGTAATAACATATACAGGATGTTTCTTTTTATATTGCCAAAAATATAAGACGGTCTAGAAAAGCTCTTTTATAAAACAATCTTATTTCCAAATTCAGTTTTTAGCGAATTGTCGTAGAAAAAATTCAGTAATGAGAAGATCGCTAAATGTCGTCCTTACACAACACAAAGCGGGGGTTAGTTTCAATATATATATATATATATATATATATATATATATATATATATATATATATATATATATATATATATATATATATATATATATATATATATATATAGGGTGGCGTATTGAAAACGAAACAGACCGATTTGCGTCCAGAGAATTTTTTTTAAGAAACACTGAAACACGTCAATTTTAATATTGAGGGGGCATGTTTTGACAGAAAACTCAACTTTGTTACATCAACCCCTTAAGGGTGGTGATAACAACTCTTATATTTTAAATAGGGAACATGGATCGAGTGTTACATCATTTGAAAGCTCTTTCTTTTCTAAATCCTGCACACAAATTTTTTGGAAGTTTCATCAACCCGTTTAAAAATTATTCACAGTTGAAGATGCAAAAACGCATTTCACTCATTCCGATAAGAAATGTGCTGATAGTCAATGTTTTGTTGGTATGTAAGACTATCAGAACATTTCGAGTTCGAAATGTGGTCTCGCCCGGAGTAGACGCGTTTATTAGGGTCTCTGCTTACTCTGTGTAGTTTGTCTGTGTAGAACGGCCAGTAGGTATAAGATTTCGATCTCTAGTGTTGTTAAACGCAAATTAGTGCACAATGGCTGGTGGTGGAAGTGACAGATCAACTAGAAACAATTCCAAACAGCAGCCCACAACCCCGAGGGGTAATGATAACTTCAATGAATCATTAATACTTAACTGTATAGATAAAGCTCTTAACTCTGATAGAATGATCGAGATGTTTTGCGACAAACTAACAGCCAGTTTCGAGATTAAGTTGAATGAAAAAATCAACAAACTTTTCGAAAAGTATCTAGAACAAATTCAATCAATGAAGGACCTTCTAAATCACCACAACTCTAAAATTGCTGAATTAAAGTCGCAAATTGATGAAATGGAGCAAGCTAAAAGGAATAATAATATCCGCATATTTGGTATGGCGGACTCCCCCATTGAAAACACAGAAAACTGCGTTAAAACTATGTTAGAACATCAACTCGGTACAAAAATAGTAAACGTTGAAGCCTGTTACAGAATAGGCAAATATCAAGAAGATTCATGCCGACCAATTTATGTGCAATTCTCAAGTCACAAAGAGAAAAGCGCAGTCTTTAAACAAAAGAAATTACTTAAAGGTTCAAAGGTAACTATAAAAGAAGATCTGACAAAAGAAAGATTACAGATTATGAAAGAAGTTACTGATCGTTTCGGCTATAAAAACGTCTGGAGTATAGATGGAACAATATTTATAAAACATAAATCAAGAATTCACAAACTTTACAATCTCTGCTCCTGGAATAAGCTATCGTCCACCGTGTTAACTACATAGGTCAAGAAATGTGATGATTATCAACACGGGTTATTTAGTGCAGTGAATAGTGGCTAATCTTACTTCCCATCGTAACTAAATAGTGCAAGTTAGAGCAAATTTTCTACTTATTCTTTAGTGTACAATATGACTCAAAATTCTCAAAATTTTATCATCTAAAACTATACTCCTTATAACTTCCTATTAATATAGCAGTGTACCCAATTCTCATGCGAAACTTACGTAAGTACTGCATTATATAGAATATCTACTAACTGATATATTCCGTTCTTGGTGCCATAGAATACACTTACCTTAATAGTAAATGACTCACTATCTCAACTCCTTTCTAGATGATCATGACGGTTATAACTGTAATTACGAAAATAATCTAGACAGCCTTCAAAACCTAAATGCCTCTTCTAATGTAAATATTATTCATTTAAATATCCGTAGTATACGCAAAAACTATGAGGAGTTTCTAGTCTATATAGAATCCCTGAAAACTAACTTTGAAATAATAGTATTATCAGAGTCTCATTGTATCACCGATTTGGATGATTTTCATATTCCAGATTACGATATTTTTTATAATGAAAGCAGATTAAATAAATGTGACGGCTCAATAGTATATGTAAAAAGTACACTAAAGCCTCAAGGTGTAGTTCTGTGCTCAGGACAAACCAAATTTCTACGACTGATATTCAGTAAAAACAATGTAAATATGGGCTTAATTGCTTACTACAGGCCGCCATCATTTAAGACTCATGACTTTTTGACTGATCTGGATGATTTATTGTTGAGCAGGTCACATCGGGATCAACGTATTGAGATATTTTGTGGTGATATTAATATCGACATTTTCAGACCGGACGACATTAGCAACACGTATCTAAATATCTTAGCTGAGAATGGATACAGACCTAGAATCAACAAGCATACTAGACTGGGCAATTTAACGGGGTCGTGTATAGATCATTTCTTTTTCAAATGCCAAGATGCTAATATAAAATGCAATTCGACTATCTTGACATCTCCCATAACGGACCATCTGCCTATTGTATTGTCTATTGAAGCTGACCGCTCTAGCGCACCGAAGGAAAGTATACAAAAGAGCTACCGTCATAAAATAAATTTTAACAAGTCACAGCAACACCTTCTAAGTGAAACGTGGGAAGATGTTTATGACACAGATAATCCCAGTTACAGCGCTGAATTGTTCACAAACCGTTTGCTGTCCCATATCTCAAATAGTACCGAAATGCATAATAAAGTAACACTTCCTAATAAGAAGCCACTGGGTAGGAAACCATGGATCACATCTGGTGTAATAAATTCCATGGTTACTCGAAATAGATTACGAGTTCACGCCACTCTAAACCCACAGGATACAGGAGCCCTAGAACAATACAAAAGATACAGAAATGCACTGAATAAAGTCATTGTCAAAACTAAACGTGAATACAATAAAAACTTAATAAGAACGGCGGATAATAATCCAAAAAATACTTGGAAAGCAATTAATGTGATAACAAACAATAATATAAACAAGCAAGTAAATTCTAAAGTGAAATCACTCAATGTTGAAAACCAGCTTATAGAAAATAACACAGAAATTGTCAATGGTTTCAATACTTATTTCAGTAACATTGGGAAAGAACTTGCTAACAGGGTCGCAAATCATAATAAGATAAATGCACCTATAAAATTGAATATAACATCCAAACCAAGTAATTCAACTTCACTTTTTCTTAAACCAGTTACAGAATCAGAACTACTATCATACATTAACAAACTAAACAATTCTTCATCTGCTACTCATGACCCGATTTCTAACCAAATAATTAAGATGTTTTATTCATACTTGATCCCTCCTCTTATGTACATAATTAATCTAGTCATAACAACCGGGATATTTCCAGACATCTATAAATCCTCTACAGTCATACCACTTTTTAAATCCGGAGACCCAACGCTACCGTCAAACTATCGCCCTATCTCTTTAACAAGTGTGATAGGTAAACTCATCGAGCAGTGCATCAAATCTAGACTTCTTTCCTACGTGGAAAAAAACAATGTACTCAGCACGAATCAGCATGGCTTTCGACAGGGATCTAGCACGGAAAAAGCAATAGCCGAGGTCACACAATATATTAGTAACAGTATAGATAAAGGTAACAAATGCATTGGAGTTTTTCTCGATCTTGCCAAGGCTTTTGATACCATTGCACATGATATTCTCATCCAAAAACTCGAAAACATTGGCATCAGAGGCACTACTTTAGAGCTATTTAAATCATATATATACAAACGAAGACAGAGAGTTAAAATAAATGACTCGTTCAGTAACTACAAGGACGTAACATGCGGTGTGCCTCAAGGCACGGTCCTCGGACCTATTTTGTTTTTGCTGTACATAAATGAATTACTCGATGTTAATATATGTGGCAAGATTGTATGCTTTGCAGACGATACTGTTTTGCTTTTCAACGATTCCAACTGGCACAATGTAGCAAATGTCGCCTCCGAGGGTGTCAGAAAAGTCAAGACATGGCTTGACAAAAACATGTTGACAATAAACTTGAACAAAACAAAATTTTTAACATTCACCCCATTGGCATCACATACACCAAATATAAACAGTATTGTCGTGCATGATTATGATTGTGTCCCGGGAAATTATTGCACATGCAACAACATAAGACAAGATAGCAGTGTTAGATATTTGGACGTTTTCATTGACCAGCACCTAAAATGGAATGTACATATAGAATATATAAACAACAAAATTCGAAAAACTGTATATAAATTTAAACAGTTACGTGAAATTCTATCCTGGAAGTGGTTAAAGTGCGTTTATAGTTGCATTGTCGAATCTATCTTAAACTATGCTATTACGGCATGGGGAAACGCATACGAAACTCACTTAAAATGCCTTAGAGTTACACAAAAATGGATAATGAAAACAATGTTAAACAAACCTATATTATACCCAAGTACACAAGTATTCCAGGATAGTGATTTGGCTAACTTAACAGACCTGTACATATTATCGGTTGCCAAGTTTATGAAAAAGTTTCCCATTTATCGGACGCCGCTGTCTCATAAAATAACTACTAGGTCAATAAGCAACGACAAACTATCAGTGCCCTTTAAGGCACTAAACCTCACACAGCAACATATCTCATACTTTGGTCCTTTGATATACAATGAGATTTCATTAATAATCTTACATAATAAAACTAAAATTTTCAATAAAACCCTAAAAAATTGGTATAAAATGCATAAAACACTTGTTAAAAAGAAAATTAATAAATTGTAAACAATCAATATCGTTCTTGAATTGTAACCGCGGTCAGTCACGTCATGCAGTACATATACTTTTAAAGTTTTAGTGTTGTAGATATTAAGGTTTATTTAGGCTAATTTAAGAACTTTAGGAATGTTAATATATTTAGTTAGTATGTCAATATTATATTATGTTAATTTACATCTAAAAAGTAAAACAGAAATGAAGAAGGTGTACACACAAATCCTACGGATTTACAGTACACTCATTAACTTAATACATTAATTAATTAATTATTCATATGTTCATTTTATCTTATTTAAGCTTTATATGTTAAGACACCTTGTATTTTATCAGAAATTGTTATCTTGAACAATAAACATTATTATTATTATTATTATTATTATTATTATTCTTATCGGAATGAGAAAAATGCGGTTTATTATTTCAGTTCATCGGTCGGTTTGATACTTGAATTAATTTCACAATGGTGTATTATGTAGATGAAAGTGTTGAAATAATTACTCTTTTGTTCAAAAACGATGACTGTGCGAACCGTACCGCAAATTTATTTAATGAACGACTTCCGAACAGACATGTTAACAGAAAATACATTTTGCAGTTAGTTGCAAAGTTTCGACAAAGTGGTTCAGTAGCTAACAAAAAACGGGATCCTGAACCTGAATTTCCAGTTAGAAATGAGACTACTGAAAATGAAGTTTTAGGACAAATTGCTGCAGACCCAACTTTGAGCACGAGAAAATTGGCCACTGTTTCAAACATCAAAAGAAGAACTATTCAGCGAATATTGAAGCATCATAAATTTCACCCGTATAAAATTCCTCTTGTACAACAACTGAATGAAGATGATTTTGATCGGCGGCTGGAGTTTTGTGAAATTATGACGGCACGAATAGCTGATAACGGGAATTGACATTGTTGAAAATGATGATCGCTATCAAGAAAATCAATTAGTGTTTCAACAAGATGGAGCTCCTCCGCATTTGTCACAACGTATTAGGCGGTTTTTGAACAAATAATTTCCAGGACAATGGATTGGGCGTAGAGGTGCTATTGAGTGGTCCCATAGATCACCGGATTTAACTCCTTTACACTTCTTTCTATGGGGCCATTTAAAGAGTGGAATTTACGCAACAGAACCGGAGTCTCTGGAAGAATTACGGCGACGCATTGTTGAAGAATGCCGTCTAATAACTCCACAAATGCTCCAGAATGTCAGAGCTCGTTTTGAACAAAATTTGTACTTTTGTATGGAAGCTGTTGGTCAACAATTTGAACACTTACTTAACTGAATAAACATTTTTGAACGTTTGGTTTTGTTTTTTAGTTTTTTTAACAAAAAAATTGACTAACTAGTGCATTTCTTATCACAATGAATGAAATACGTTCTTGCAACTCCAACTGTGAATAATTTTTAAACGAGTTGATAAAACTTTAAAAATAATTAGTGTGCTGAATTCAGAAAAGAAAGAGCTTTCAAATGATGTAACACTCGACCCATGTTCCCTATTTAAAATACAATGGTTCTTATCACCACCCTTAAGGGGTTGATGTGACAAAGTTGAGTTTTATGTCAAAACATGTCCCCCTGAATATTAAAATTGACGTGTTTCAGCGTTTCTTAAAAAAATTTCTCTGGACGCAAATCGGTCTGTTTCGTTTTCAATGCGCCATCCTGTATATAATGTGCAACACAGTTATGGAATAAAATTCATTATTCAGCAAAAAATAGTTTTTGTGAAAAAGCTGAGACACGTGAAGTTTAATTTGTCGAACATTATCTTATAATCATAGTAAAAAAAAATTAACTCCCACCATTTTACCCCCACCACTATTCTTTTTTTTTAATAGCAACCCTACAATTTTTCATCACAGTTCGATGGATCACATTTTTCTGAATGGGGAAATACCCCATATGTATGGTATAATATTACTGTTTTCAATACAGGGTTAATACCGGAATACTAAAACTAAACAGTTTACCCGGAAATTCAAATTTCGAAAATAAACTTAATAAAAACGTTCCTTTCTTATGATAATGTTCAAAATGTTCTCAATTCACTTGCACACAACGAAACTATCTGCTCTGGAATTCTTCCCAAAATCTATTCAACACGTCAGGCGTAACGTTCCTAATTTCTGTTGTTATTTTCATTTTCAAATCATCTAAATCAGCAGGTGAAAAGGACTCATTACTTTGAATAACTTGGTTGTTCATTGTGATGGGTCTAGGGCTGGTGTATCTCTTATGAGGTAGAGATTTGGTGGGGTTGAATTGTACAAGATTTCTACTTTCCCAGTCTAATATTTTTTAAAGATCCACAGAGACAGAATCCTCCATGAGTCTGCGATCCTCATCTAATTCGGCTAAAGAGAGAGGCTTAGAATATTGTATATTTGAGTGGAGGGTGCTGTCGCCCGCGTAACTGTGAACTGGGTTGGATGTGCTAGAGAGGAGGTCATTGATGTGGAGAAGAAACAAGGTAGGGGCTAAAGCTGAACCTTGAGGGACTTGTGCATTAATTGGATAAAGTTTAGAGGAATGGCCATCCACGACAACAGAAATGCTCCGGTTGGATAGGAAATTTGCTGTCCAGGTACAGAGCTTTGGTGGTGGGCCATATGCTGGAAGTTTATTAAGCAGCGCTGCGTGCCAGACTTGGTCGAAAGCTTTGGATATGTCTAGAGCGACAATCTGGGATTCACCGTGTAGTTCCACAGACTTGATCCAAGAATAGGTGACAAAGGAAAGGAGATTCGCAGTTGATCTGCGCTGACGGAATCCATACTGTATGTCGTGGATTAGACTGTGTTTTTCAAAAAATTTAATAATTCGGTGTTTATACACTTTTCCATCACTTTAGAGACGACTGAAAGGAGAGAAATAGGCCTGTAGTTGGCAGGAAGCGCTTTGGATCCTTTCTTGGGAACGGGTTGTACTCGAGCAGTTTTTCAGTTACTGGGGAATATGTCTCTATTGTAAGATGTCTGACACAGACGAGTCAGGACAGGAGCAAGTTCTAGTGCACATTTTTTGAGAACAATTGCTAGGATCTCGTCTAAGCCGGAGGATTTTCTGGTATTAAGAGAAGATAGCATCTTTCGTACCTTTTTAGTTTTGACATTGGGGACAGTTAGTGGTTGAACATTTGGAGACGGGTTGAGAGTAGAATTGCCGGCAAACAACGAGGCAAAAAGTTCAGCCTTGCCCAGGGCGGTAGAAACAATTTCATTTTCTGAAACAAGAGGTGGGAACGTGCTCTTGCAGAAATTATTTCCAATAGATTTAGCAAGAGTCCAGAAGCGTTTGCTGCCGTTGCAGCTTGAGAGGACTTTGTCTTTGAGGTGATTATTAAACGAGTTTTTTTTGCCTTAGAAAGAATGCGGACATAGCGGTTTGTTGCGTCGTTAAATGCTTGACGGTTTTCTTGACTGGGATTGTGTAGAAGCGTTTTGTGAGCTTTGACCTTTTCAAGTCTGGCCTTGTCACAGGATTTAGAGAACCAGGGATTTTGAGTGGCCGAAGAGGTTTTCTGTGTGCATGGAATAAATAATTCCATGCCAGCTTGGGTAATTTCGGTGAAGTTTTGTGAGATATCAGAGGGGTCAGAATGAGAGAAGCAGATATACGCCCATGGAAATGAGGAAAAGTAATCATGTATTTCGTCCCAGTTCGCAGAGTTGTAGTGCCAAACAATATGTTAAAAGGAACAAGTTATAGGCACTTAATGAAGCAAAATTTTAGTGCCACTAAATACTATTAAATATTACAGACAACGAAATCAAACCCAGACGTTGAGTATAGCAGTAGTAAGACTCATTTCTACTACGTCACAGAGGTATAACTTAGTTATTTATTACACTTTGCAGGTAGGCCGTCTATACACATCCATAGCCTGTGCACTTAGCTATTCACACCAAACACTATATGATAGTGTATAGATACATTGAACTATTATAAGTAGTGTAGTTTGTTTGCTGGAGTTTCCAATACGTAAGGATGACGGATTTGTAAAATCTGTAACAGCTTCAGATAACAGTTTTCCTACAGGAAGTTCTCCGTCAGCCCGCGGTGTTTACCTAAAGCTGCGGCAGGTAATGCAATTTTAATGCAGCCAAAGTAGCTGAAGCACTCCCTCCAATATTGACTCTCAGAAAATTACTACGGAGTTACCTACAATAGAATTGAAACCGCGCTCAAGAAAAACATTGTCTGAAAATGGCGCAGGAAATATTACTAGAGGTAGCTTAAGAGGTTTCACTGTTTATTCAGTATAAAATGATTTAAATTTACATGCGAATTCGCTCTGTGTAAGATCTGCTGTTTGGATACTGGTTTTTAGTGAATTTTATTTAAAAAAAATCATCAATGAGATCTCGACTATTGAATTTTGAAAAAAATTTCTTCATATGAGCGCGAACTAGGCCCTTAGAACGCATATCCAGGGTAAGTTTCAATTTATATATATATATATATATATATATATATATATATATATATATATATATATATATATATATATATATATATATATATATATATAGTTATGTAGTTTTTTATGCCCCACGATTTGGTGTTAATTAATATGTTTTTACTCGTCCTAATGTGGGTGTAATTTGTATATGTTTTAATTTTATGTAGATATTTATGTAATTTTTGTGTTTAACCCTTTAAAGCACGAATTTCAATGTTATTTCCAATTCTAATGACATTTGGTATATATCATCTTAATGTGTAGAAAAATGATGTAGTACACTTCTTTGTTGCAAAAAAAAACATTTATTTTAACTTTTGCAAGTGGTTTCGATATGAAACCACAATGCAAGTGAACACATACAAAATCCAAAGATTACATATATTTTATATTATTGATGATAAGTTAGAAAACAGTTTATTTCTGCCAGTAAACACAACCCGACTTTACACTGTTTGCAGCTCCATCTGGTTCGATGAGGTTTTTCGGCCGTACTACGCTCAGCACAGCGTATTGATGTTCCGTGCACAGGTAGATGTTTTGCTTGATCACGTCGTTGATCTATTGATACATCAGGCTTGAATCTGGATACAATTTTTTTAGTAGAAGATGGCCTTCCACAAGAGCCTCTTGAAATGGAAGCCCCAATCAAACTCAGTATTACTTCACATCGGAAAATTTTGAGGCTCATAGCACTTTTGGTCCTCCGTTTGAATATTATATATGAGTTGACTACTGATGTATCGAGAAAATGCCAAAATAGACGGTGGTACCATTTTCGGGATTTCCGATCGATGGCGTAGTAAGATTTCATCATATCAGCTTTGTCAACTCCACCCATATACCTTCGGTAGTCTACAACTGCTTTAGGGCAATTGACTTTAGTCATACTTCCATCTTTCTCCCTTTTATTCACTTTAGTTTGATCTGTAGGAGAATGTATAGTAGAGAGCATCTGAATAGTTCTTTTGTCCTTACACTTGATACAAGATACTATGTCTCTATAAACTGCCCAATCAAACTCGCCTCAATTCATTTCCTTATCGCCTTTCAATCCAGTGGGAAGATTTTTTCTGTTTGCGCGTACAGTTCCACACGCGTGGATTTTATTTTCTTGTAAAGAAAGTAAAAGGTCAGTTGTTGTGAAATAGTTATCAAAGTAAGCGTGGTGTCCTTTTCCTTCGAGACCCTTAGTCATGTCAAGCACTACCCGTTCACCTAAACCTTTCTCACATGTATCTTGTTGCTTTCCTGTATATAATCCAAAATTACTTAGATAACCTTCTTTATCGGCGAACGCCCAGATTTTAAACCCCCTTTTTACAGGTTTCATTGGCATATATTGCTGGAAAGCTATTCGGCCTTTGAACTTCACCATGCTTTTATCAACTGACACTTCTTTTGATGGGCAATAATATTTCTGGAAGTTTTTCTTTAGGAGTTCAATGTATGGTCTGATTTTAAACAATTGATCAAAACCGGGCTACCCTTTTTTTGCCATTGTGGCATTGTCATTGCAATGGAGGCTAGTTAGCAGGGAGCCAAAACGGTTTACGCCTATTTTTGATGCTATGAAATCATCACGTAGTTCTGGACGCGAAGACCAGTAATCGCGAAAGGAGGAAGACTTTTTTATACCCATGAGCAAATTTACCGCTATAAAAATTTTCATTTCCTCCTCAGTTGTCGGAATAAAGTTTCTTTTTTCCTGGGTGGCATACAAGTTTGTTTGTTCTGTAACCAGACGAATAGCATCGCCAAAACTAAGCAAAAAGAAATCTATAGGTTTTGTGACATCAGGTGGTACTTCAGAGCTGGGACCAGTTAGTTGCTGAAAATGATTTAGATTCGGAGCAACTTCTTGTTTTCTCCAGTTCACAAAGTGGATAAGTGGTATATCATCTTCTAAATCGCCTGGGTCGTCATCTATGTCGCTCCCAATTGCCAAATCGTCGTCATCCTGAGCAATTGCTTCGGTAGTTTCATTATTTTCAATGATGTCTTCAATCATTTCTTCCTCTTCTTCCTCATATTCGCTTATTACTGACTCTCCATCAGAAGGAATTTCATCAAGCAGAGCGTAAGCTTCATCCGAGGTTAGTTTTGATGAATCGATTTGTTTTTTCAGCACTTGCGACAAATCAATTTTTGTTTTCCATCCTAACCTAAACAAATTTGCTTTAGTGCATTGCACGCACACTGGTTGCGCCGCGAAACCATATCCGGTCAACAAAAACAAATTTACTTTACTGCAGGCACACTGGTTTCGCCGCAAAACCATATCCGATTGACAAAGTTAAACAATAAACTATGTAAAACAAGTATTTTTATCTTTCTATTAGTGCCTCAGTAACACAATAGTCCAAAAAAAAAACAGAGTAGTTATAACACTTTTTACGAAAATGTAGATAAAAAACGAAATCATTCATAAAACGTAGTTTCTTTGACAAATTCTAACGAATACTAGCAATACAGTGTTCGCCAATTGCAAACTTGCGATGGAGATCAACAGATGGCGCACTAATACCCAAGTAGGAAGTGTGGTTTCACTGTAAAACCAGTCTACATATAGAAAAAAAAAACATAGTTAAGTGGTTTCTGTGTGAAACCACTTTGCTTCAAAGGGTTAAGTGTTGTATTCGCAGAGTTCTAGGGCTCAAATGTTTGTATATTTAGTATAATATAAAGCATAAATTATGTGTTACATTCATTAAATTCAAATTTTAAGATGCCGGGTGCCTTTAAATTTCCTTATTAATAATATTTATATTTATTATTTGATTATTGGATTCACTATATTATTTACTTTATTTCATAGATTAAAATCTGATACTTTTAGAACACTTATATGTATATATGTAATTAAAATTTTGTTAATTTTAAGAATTAAATCCAAAGTTAAATTAATTTATGTTTATATGAGTATTTGAAGAAATTTACCTTTTATATACTTTATTTACTTCTTACTTGTCCACGGCTTTAGATTGACTCCTTTATGTAGGTATGTAGTGGGTTGCAATTGAAAAATCTTACTTTTAAAAAACCTAAATGTTCTGTAGAACCTTTTATCAAATTATGTATCTTGTTAGGAAATGATATATGCAATGTACAGGGTAATTTTTTAAAGTGTCTCACCCCTGTAATTTCTTTATTATCAGAGATATCAAAAAAATTCCAACGCCATCTGACAAACTATCATGCGATAAGTTAAAATATTGCGACAGAAAAACAATTGCACATCGCCTTTATAGATATCCGTGGCCAACGTTGATTTTCTCAAATGGAACGATATACCTCAGACACATACAGACGATGCAGAATCTAAATCTGCTAACAACTATGCTATGCTCTCATTTTGGAGTCAAGCCGTTTCGGAGACATGACGTCACAAAATTTCAACATGTTGCTGATTTTTTTAAGTGTCTCACTTCTGTAATTTTTTTACTATCAGATATATCAAAAAAATTAGCAAAAAATAAGCAGCAGTGATTCATAACACTTTCTTAAAATGTTGTAACATGATAAATTAAATCATTTACTGAAAAAAAAAACATTGAAGCTTTGACCAAAATCAATTAACTTCGTAATACAACACAGGGTGTTTTGCAAAACCTTCGTTACATCATTTTGATTTTTTCTGATATCTCTCATAATAAAGAAATTAGAGGGGCGAGTCACTTAAAAAAATCAGCAACATTTTGAAATTTTGTGAAGTCATGTCTCCGAAACGGCTAGTCTCAGAAATGCGAGCGTGGCATCGTTGTACGTAGATTTTGATTCTGCATCGTCTGTATGTGTCTGAGGTATATCGTTCCATTTGAGAAAATCAACGTTGGCCACAGATTTCTATGAAGGCGATGTGCAGTTGTTTTTCTGTCGCAATATTTTAACTCATCGCATGATAGTTTGTCAGATGGCGTTAGAAATTTGTTGATATCTCTGATAATAAAAAAATTACAGAGGTGAGACACTGAAATAAATCACCCACATTTTGAAATTTTGTGACATCATGTCTCCGAAACGGCTTGACTCAGAAATGCGAGCGTGGCAGCGTTGTACGCAGATGTCGATTCTGCATAGACTGTATGTGTCTGAGGCCTATCGTTCCATTTGAGAAAATCAACGTTGGCCACGGATTTCTATGAAGGCGATGTGCAATTGTTTTTCTGTCGCAATATATTAACCCATCGCATGGCAGTTTGTCAGATGGCGTTGGAATTTTTTTGATATCTCTGATAATAAAGAAATTACAGGGGTGAGACACTTAAAAAAATCACCCTGTACAACAATTTAAAAACCTTTTGACTTCTATTTTAATACCTGTTTTTATAAATACAAAGAATTGGCAACAATATTTATTACTCTAACATGACAGTTTATTTTGATTTGACATTTATTTTCTTACTGGATCCTTCTAACAATTATAGCTATTGGCCATTAAAATTTACAAATTTCTTTAGTTTGCCTTCGAACTGACTATAAATTTACCGCGATATTTGTCTTCTACAAACTGTTAGTTTCTCACAAGATTCAAATTCCCGTTCCTGTGGCAACCGTATTAGGCAAAATGGACGATATTTTCAATTTAATATTCTGACTAGTGCAGAGTAGCAACATCTACAGAGATTTGTACGAGAGTCTTTGTTCGACCATTCAAAAATTCTATTGCTACAGAGTTTTAGCGACGTGAAATGACATTTCAATCTTTATTGCTGTTCTTATTGACAATGTGTTATTACCTCAAAGTTATTGCGACCAGTAGTTACGATAATTATGTTAAAATCTTACTATGTTGATAAATACCTTCAATGGAAAGTAGCATTACATCAGCTTTGTATAGTTTCGGTCACAATTTACTATCTGGTCTTATTTTTTGGCTATAAAAGCATATGTACAAGAAACTGTGGGTATACACTGTTGTTTGGATCACTGTACTGCATTGTTCTTCAAGTTTTACGAATATTTTTTTATTATAACACCAACGATCATTGTAAAGCTGGTGTTCGCTTCGGACTCCACAGTTAACCTCCTTGTAGAACATGCCGGATATGAGAAATTAAATTATCAACCAATTATATTTGTATTCTCCTAAAACTGGCAATTTGTTTCTCCTTTGTTCCAATGGATGCTGGTTATTCACAATCTTAGTCAAAACAGTCACTTCCTTAAATGTTCATTAATTTAAAAACCACTGTACTTAAATCGGTAAATACAATAACAGTGTTCATATAGGCACAAAATTCAAATTTTAACTGTCTTTGTTTACATAATATATAACCTAACATTTGAATTTTCTTATAATTAATTAGCTCATTTTCTCTACCAAAATACATAACTTTAATGTTTACTTAGTGCGATATACCACTTTTAATAGTAAACTCAATATCAATACCTGCATTAGGCTTCTTACCATAGCAATATATATATATATATATATATATATATATATATATATATATATATATATATATATATATATATATATATATATATACAGGGTGGCGCATTGAAAACAAAACAGACCGATTTGCGTCCAGAGAAATTTTTTTAAAAAGAAACACTGAAACACGTCAATTTTAATATTGAGAGGGACATGTATTGACATAAAACTCAACTTTGTCACATCAACCCCTTAAGGGTGGTGATAACCTTATATTTTAAATAGGGAACATGGGTCGAGTGTTACATCATTTGAAAGCTCTTTCTTTTCTGAATTCGGTACACTAATTGTTTTGGCAGTTTTGTCAACTCGTTTAAAAATTATTCACAGTTGGAGTTGCAAGAACGTATTTCATTCATTGTGATAAGAAATGCACTAATTAGTCAATTTTTCGTTAAAAAAAACTATAAAACAAAACCAAACGTTCAAAAATGTTTATTCAGTTAAGTAAGTGTTCAGATTTTTGACCACCAGCTTTCATACAAAAGTACAAATTTTGTTCAAAAAGAGCTCCGACATTCTGGAGCATTTGTGGAGTTATTATACGGCATTCTTCAACAATGCGTCGTCGTAATTTTTCCAGAGACACCGGTTCTGTTGCGTAAATTCTACTCTTTAAATGGTCCCATAGAAAGAAGTCTAAAGGAGTTAAATCCGGTGATCTCGGGGGTCACTCAATAGCACCTCTACGCCCAATCCATTGCTCTGGAAAACTCTCTGTTCAAAAACTGACTAACGCGTTGTGAAAAATACGGCGGAGCTCCATGTTGTTGAAATACTTATTGATTTTCTTGATAGCGATCATCATTTTCAACAATGTCAATTAGTAGAGGGTAAACGATATCTTCTAGTAACCCCAAATACGTTTCGCCACTCAAATTGCCATCAAGAAAAATTAGTCCGATTAAACGGTTTCCAAAAATGCCAGTCCAGACATTCAATTTCTGTGGAGTTCGAGTGTGGACTTCGCGAAAATTTATTGGATTATTATCTGCCCAATAACGACAATTATGACGATGGACTGTAGAGTTTAATAAAAATGTACACTCGTCCGAAAAACAGATATTGAACAGAAAGTTCCCGTTATCAGCTATTCGTGCAGTCATAACTTCACAAAACTCCAGCCGCCGATCAAAATCATCTTCATTCAGTTGTTGTACAAGATACATTTTATACAAGTGAAATTTATGATGCTTCAATATTCGCTAAATAGTTCTTCTTTTGATGTTTGAAACAGTGGCCAATTTTCTCAAAGTTAGGTCTGCAGCAATTTGTCCTAAAGCTTCAATCTCAGTAGTGTCATTTCTAACCGGAAATTCACGTCTAGGGTCCCGTTTTTTGTTGGCTACTGAACCACTTTTTCGAAACTTTGCAACTAACTCCAAAATGTATTTTCTGTTAACATGTCTGTTCGAATGTCGTTCATTAAACAAATTTTCATCTTCAATTGTGAATAATTTTTAAACGAGTTGATAAAACTTCCAAAAAAATTAGTGTGCTGAATTCGGAAAAGAAGGAGCGTTCAAATCTTTTAACACTCGACCCATGTTCCCTATTTAAAATATAAGGGTTGTTATCACCACCCTTAAGGGGTTGATGTGACAAAGTTGAGTTTATGACAAAACATATCTTCCTCAATATTAAAATTAACGTGTTTCCGCGTTTCTTTAAAAAAATTCTCTGGACGCAAATCGGTCTGTTTCGTTTTCAATGCGCCAGCCTGTATAACAAACTAAAATCAATATTGCATAACTGTTAAGTAGAAGTTTGTTAACGGAACATCAGCATTAACTCTCTCCTCACAAATTACTTTATACCAGTCAATGGTTCGCTAGCCTTCAGCATTTTCTGATGATCTCAGAGGGATCGTTAAAGTTTGTAAACAATGAAAATAACTAATAGAAAAGTGGATGTTTGTCACGCACACGTTCCTTGAGACGGCAACATGTCAAGAAGTCTGGCAGCATTATAGATAGACGGCTACTACGTCGGAAATGGAATTGCCGTGAAATGCCCCGCTCAATTCATATTTAATGTTGCCTGCCCCCTTGACTCCAGGATGAATATTTTAGTAGCTGTAGCAAGAAATGGGTCTCCCCTGACTGGGGCTATATTGGAGTTGCTGTTACGTCTCTAGTCTGAACGAGCTCACCCTGTCTCGCGTTTAATTTACTACACGTTACTGAAACAGGTGTGTTTACTATTTTACTAAAAAGTTACTAAATACATTGCATTTTCAATTTCAGTCGGGAAACGTTAAGTGGCGCTGAGATCATGATTTTAAAACTTAAAATATACACTTGGGAGAAAAATAGTTTGTTTTCTTTCCCCAATGTTTTGTAGGTGGATTGATCCCACCCTCTCTAACTATTCGGCTTTGCTAATTAGCGCTGGAAGAAGAATATGTTGAAGATGTGGACTGTATTTTCACTCTAGGTGCACTGGATTCCAGAAGATTTCAATAATACACTTTTTAGTAAATTTTCTTAAAAAAAATTCACTAATGAGGAGATCCCGACTTTTGAATTTTAAAAAAATTTCTTCAAATGAGCGCTAATTAGGCCCCCCAGAACACATATCCGGGGTCGGTTTAAATTTTTATATGTTTATATATATATATTTATATATATATATATATATATATATATATATATATATATATATATATATATATATATATATATATATATATATATGTATCACACCGATAACTCAAAAAATAATAAGCCGATTTTGATTAAATTTGGTGAATAAATTCCTTTTGCAAATGGCTTGGATAAGTTCGTTAGCCAGGAAAATCGATCCAGGTTTTCCCGGAAAATTTTGTGTTTTCTTTCGAAAAAAATTTATATCTCCGGAATTAACAAAGTAAGGGCAACCAAATTTCATATGCGGATTTATTTAATTATAGGAAAGTTACTTACCAAAATTTAGCTACGTAGGTTAAAGGATAAAAAAGTTACAGGCATTCAAAGAAAAATAAATTTGGATTTTCCTCAAAACGTCAAAATTGCGATCTTAAACGTCAAAATTGGTGATTACATTCCTTTCGCAAGTCGCTTGGATAATTTTGTTAGCCAGGAAAATCCGCCGAGGTTTTCCCGGAAAAATTTGTGTTTTCTTTCGCAAAATATTTATATCTCCAAAATTAACAAAGTAAGGGCAACCAAATTTGGTAAGCTGGTTTATATCGTTATATATGTGCCACCTACCAAAATTTAGCTCTGTAGGTCAAAAGACAAAAAAGTTATGGGCATTTAAAGAAAAATAAATTGGGGGTTTCCTCAAAACGTCAAAGTGACAATTGAAAAGTCAAAATTCGCAACATTTAGGCAAATAACTTGAATCTAATACGATCTATGGAAAGAAAATGTCTCAAGAAGAATGTTTTACATACACCGAACTCTTAGTTTCAACCGTCATTGTCCTTCATTTTACTAAAATATTTCCAGAAAATTCATTTCAAATAGACCCTTTCTCTGATGCTTGGCAGTAGCCTTAGCTATAGAGTTTATTGTTTAATGGTATATAATTTTTGTCGAATTTTCGTAAAAAATCAATAAAGCTCAATATATTCGTTATTATACAAGATATGAAAAAATATTGTATACATTAATTATACGGTGTTTTGAGCTACATCTTAAAAAATATTGCGACAATCACAGGGTGGCCCATAAGTCGTTGGTGATACAAATAATTTTTTTTTGTCGAAAACGTCTTATTTTTTTGCATTTTCCATCGAAATATAATGCATGTTTGTAAGTTAAGAAATTCTGGAGGCAGCAAGTGCGTTGTGGTTGCGAATTTTGATTAAATGCTTCATATTTGAAAAGCTCAATTTGCTATTAACCTATAAGGTTGACCAGGAAACGGATTTTTTCAGTAACACTTTTGGTTTACTTTTGGAAATTTCTGTACGTTTTCAAACAATCAAGTTATTTTGATGAAACATGGCACATTGTTTTTACTATATATGTTATACTGGTAATCAAATTTGATGCCTGCTTTTTCTATATAGGTTATACTGGTAACCAAAATTGATGTCTGCTTTCTTAAAAAGAAAACACGCATATTTGCAATAAAGACATTTTTATGAAAATTCACTACCATAACGCACTTGCTGCGTCCCGAGATTTTAATATTTATATATGGTGTATTGTTACTATATACACTTTGAACTTAACATTTATGTACTATTTGCGGTTTTACACTTGATTTAATGGGTTATTCAGGAAATTTCACAATCTTATTAGCTACTTGCTATTGCATTTAACTGGGCGCATACTTTCTAATTTCGAAGAAAACATTAACTTTTCACTGTAATACTGTACGGACGGAATTTCTGTAGGAAGATTGGAGCTTGAACTGAAGTGGCGTAATCACACTAGCGATGTTTAGGTAGAAGATCGGGATCTTAGAAGTCCCAAAAAGCGATGAAGATGGGATTCGTTGTAGAACGGCACTGTAGAATTGAACTGGCTTAAACACACGAGCGATGTTTAAGTGGAATATTTGGAACACAGGGTTCCAAGGAGCGAAGAAGGGGCGAAGATGAGATCTGGCGTAGAACTGTAGCACTGAACTGGCTTAAACTCGCGAGCGGTGTTTAAGGAGAAAATTGGGAACTCGGAGTCCCAAGAATTTAAGAAGAGGAGATCGAACGTAGAACTGACTTGTACCTTGCGAAAGGCTTGCTTGTATCAAGATTTCGCGTAACGCTAGGTGACGTAGTTGACATAACATAATGTCAGTAATACAGAATGGCCAACTAGGTAGAAGCAATATCCCTAGTGAAGAAAATCCACTGGGTGCATCTAAAGAATACGTCAAAGACAGCTAAAGCTATTTACAATAAAGAACCTAACGGTATACAATTATTCTTTGTATGGCATTGTTCATGCGTAAACCTAATGCGATACAGACGTCTAGAGGATAAAGATTACCAGCAAATTGGAAAAGATTGTGAAATCCAGAGATAAATAATTCCAGGTAGAAACTTAAATGATAGTGCAACCGAATGAAAGTAAAGAGACAGGGGTGTACCAATTTCTCTCTCCAACAACACTAACTAAAACCAAATACAATACAGGACCCTCATATGCTTTAGCACGGGTAGTATTTGTGACAAGCGCACTAGCGACACCTGACCTGAAGTACTCTCAACTCAGCAGGTAATTTGAATTGTATATTTACCTGAATTTTCTTAATTTAGCCAATTGGTTTATTATAGATGAATATAAAACTTGTACATGACAAAATTAAAAAGTTTCGGATTATATAGTTATAAATATAAATTGTATCAACAATCAGCTTGAAACCTAAATGAATTCAGCATGAAAAATTGTACAAGTTCTCATTTCATCATAATTTAATGTACTACCTTGAGACCGTCGTTAAACTACTATTTCAAGGGTATGTATAGGAATATACTGAAAGGTGTTTCTGGGGATATTAAGTTACAGTCTGTACATACCTATAAATAATTGTTCTAGGTAGAAATGGTAGCACATTATCATGCCCGGGATATTATATTCAAAGTATACGTAGAAATTAATTACAGAATTAGTAGAATTACCATTGAAACACATCCCACCACTGTTTCGGTCTTATAACGTCTTATGTTTAAGTTGAAAGATAAAAGAAATTATTTTAGGATCATTTTTATAGACTTGGCTAGATTTTGTTACATTCCTACTATATTATGCGATAGCATTATATATATATATATATATATATATATATATATATATATATATATATATATCTATATATATATATATATATATATATATATATATATATATATATATATATATATATATATATATATATATATATATATATATATGTTGCGCTTAAACTGTATTTGAGGCCGTTCATAAAGCTACAAATATAGTGTATTTTAATAATTGATTGAATCGCCCAGTTAAATAACAATCATTTGGCAATTTTTAATTTCATGTCGTCTGTCATTTTCCATAATTGCGGCCGAGATTTCACGATTGTTGGTTCGGGTAGTATGTTTCATGCCTGGTATATATTTAGTTTGGTTACCGTTGATGTATGGTTTATACCTGTTGCACGAATCAATCTACGCGTGGCAGTTAACTACTCTGTCTGTCAGGCATTGGACTTTAACCACTAACCACTAAGTCGTCTCAACGCATGTCCTTGGGATTTTATTCTTAATTTGAAAAAAAAAAACTCTAAATATTGTGTACCAATTTACTTAAAATTCACAAAATAGGTTTATTTGCACTATTTCTAGCCACGTGTAAAGTCTCATTCCAGTTACTCTGATAATTACCAAATTATAGCGTTTTCTAAAAAAAAATTCCGATTTTTCACCGGAAAAACTTGAGCATAATAGCTGATTAACGAACGCGACCTCGGTTTTCGCCCAAACAATTGTGCCAAATTTGATTGAAATCAGTTGAGTATATTTTGAGTAACCGCTCGGATAGATACGTACATACATATACATATATATATATATATATATATATATATATATATATATATATATATATATATATATATAACCGCTCGGATAGATACGTACATACATATACATATATATATATATATATATATATATATATATATATATATATATATATATATATATATATATATATATATATATATATATATATATATATATATATATATATATATATATAAACATATAAAAATGTTAACGGACCTTAGTTTTGGGTTCTAGGGACCCAAATTCGCGCTCATCTGAAGGAATTTTTTCAAAAGCTTTTCATCGTGACCGCTCTATCAGCGATTTCTTAATCAAAATTCGCTAAAAAGTTATAGGCATATAATGAAGCAACATTTTAGTGTCACTAATAGTCAGAGAAGACGCAACATCAAAATATTGGATGTGTTAAACAAAATATATTAAATATTACAGGCAATTTTTATTTTGTAATGGAGCAAAAAGGTCAAAAAGTACGATCAAAACTACTTTGAAAGATTTATAATTTTTCTTCGGTAAATGTCAAACTGGAGATTTGAAACGTGAACATTAGTATAACTGGTGCGGTTTATGAACGAAAATGTATATTAGAATGTTCTAGATTTATGCTACTCTTCTCACTCTTAAAATAGTTGCAACAAATGCCTCTTAAATAGACCTTACATATTACAAATAAACAACTGAAGACCATTACTACCTTTTATTGCACTTTCATCGTCAAGCCTTACGGTGGTCGAGGGGTTAGACGGCTGGCTGATGAGCAAATGGACGTGGATTTAAATTTCACTTTTGACTGAGTTTCTTTTTCAGCTTTTTTTTTACCGTTTTTCGTCTTTAATTCAATTATAATTAACCTGATTTAAACTCGTTTAGAGACAGCTACTGGTAAATATAACTTCGTTGCCGAAAGAAGTATCTAGCGCACAACTACACTCGCTACAACTACACTCGCTATCCTGGACTCTATTCAGAAGAGAGCAATACGTCTCATCGGTGACCCTAACATCACCCCTAGGCTGCCATCCCTTGCCCACCGACGTGCCGTTGGTGACCTCTCTCTCTTTTATAGATATCTGCACGGGCACTGCTCAGAGGAGCTTTCTTCCATAGTTCCTCCACCTGCTGCCTCCAACAGATCTACCAGGGGAATAGAGCGAATGCACCTTTTTACTGTCCAGGTCACCAGACATAGAACATCTTTTTATGCCCGCTCTTTTGTCCCGAGGACTTCCAAGTTGTGGAATTCCTTGCCGGCACATGTTTTTCCTTCTCCCCCGAACCTCCAAACCTTCAACTCCAGAATTAACAAGTTGCCTCTTTCCTCCTTGTCGAAACTCACGGTGGCCCCTCGCGGTGTGTTGTCGAAATATAAATCTCTGTTATCATTTTTGTGGTTTTTAAGGTGATTCTTTTTGTTTCAGGTTAAAAGAAAATTAGAAATAACAAGGACGGTAGTCGAGTAAGCGAAACATAGCGTTTAATGTACCATTCTGTGCCACTAAAAAGCGTACATTTATTTGGGCTCTCAGCAGTTTTTTAGACTACACAAGAAACTCTTGAGTAACTAATAAAATTATATAATTGGAATATCAACAATAATTTATTGGAATTTTAAAACAAAAGTAAATACTTCAACTCAGTGAGTGTCTTTGTTTTTTAAAGATTGATGGCAAAAACCAACGGGTAGGAGATACACTTTGAAATTATTCCGAATGTAAAGTTAAATATTTACTCTTTGTTTTGAATGATATTAGTAAATGTCGTATTTCATTTAGAGTATTATTATGTATGCTCTAAGGATTACTATAAACTGCATTATATCTTCAACAAACGTCCTTGCCAGAGAGACTAGAACATTGTTTATTTAGAGAAAAATGAATAAGATACATGATCTTTGAGCTGTAAAGCATCTAGTATAGTTTTATTGCAACAAGAAACATGAGAGCAGGCCATCAAGAGATGAGCTGTTCTATTCTCGTACTCTAATTCTTTGTACTTTTGCAACCATTATTCAAGGATATCTATCAAGTCCTATTCATCTTACAATTCTTGAGATCTTGTGAATTAAACAAAAGACTGATGCTATTCTTAAAGAAAACGATTGCGGTGTACAGCTAATGTAAAACATATTATACTGTTATAAGATAGTGAAGATTTAAATTTATCAAAGGAAAAACATAGTTCGTTTCTATGATAAATGTTTTGTCAGACTAGATTAGGTTTATCTTTTATCGTGTAACCTACATCATAACTTTGTACAGCTACTCATCTAGGGTGGAACAAACTCAAACCTTAGCGAGATTTATGGAGTATGCAGAATAAGGCTATAGATTTCATCCCTTTATATTTTCTAAACGTTTTGACTCAACAACACAGAAACAAAAACATTGATATTAAACAAATTCAGCGACCAGCTAAACCCAAGAGCCATGAATTACTTCCACATCGTCACAACGCCCCCGAGACAAAAATATCAAAATTTTTTTTTCGCTTAAACGGCGTAAAAAGAATCAAAACATAGAAAACATGATTCGGGGACAATTTTTTTTATGCCTGTTGGTCTGCATGTCTGTCCGTTTGTCGCCACGATAACTTCAGATGGAATTGAAATATCGACTTCAAAGTTGGTATACAGTTAGCACTCGACAAATAAACGGTTCCGATTATTTTTCGGTAAAATAGTAAGGCTAGATGCATTCTCGCCACAATTATAACAGTAGACCCGTTTTGTTCTAATTAGAGCTCGTCACTACGGCATACTAATTGCAGCGAAAATGCACCTATAAAGTAATAAGGCTATGGTAGTCTAACTTTTAACGGAATTTAAAAAACTTAAAGAAAGATAATAATTTTACAGAACCCCTATTTATATTTCCAAGACAAAAAAAAAAAAAAAACAAATTTAAACACACAATAGTTAGGTGGATATGTCAGTGTGACTCTTACCAACTTCAGTTAAATTTTCAAAAAGGTTTTTGTCATGTTTTTTAATTAATGATGAGTTCAAGTAAAACTTGCGTTAGTTATATATAAGTATTTTAAACTTTTGTATTTTTCCTATGTAAATTGTAAATTTTTTCTTTCCATCTGGTAGGGTTCATAATGGAACAAATTATTCCGAAAGCTCGGCAAATCAATAAAGAGGTTTGATTTTGCAAGTGACGACTGACCCACAATTTTTAAGAAAATAATATTACTGTCACATAAACTGAATATATATATATATATATATATATATATATATATATATATATATATATATATATATATATATATATATATATATATATATATATATATATATATAAGAGAAATAGATGGCGAAAGAGAAAAAAGGGAGAAAAGGTTGGAAATGAAACTACTGGGCTCATAAGATGACAAACTATTAAATAATAGTTTAATCACAAATGGTGGCAGCGCAGTAATTCGATAACTGTCCAGGACCAATTTTTTTATTTTTTATTTCAACAACACACCACGAGGACGTACAGCCTAAATACTATCGTACCGTCGGTGTCGACAAGGAGGAAAGAGGCAACTTGTTAATTCTGGACTTGAAGCTTTGGAGGTTCGGGGGAGAAGGAAAAACAGGTGCCGGCAAGGAATTCTACAACTTGGAAGTCCTCGGGACAAAAGAGCGGGCATAACAAGATGTTCTATGTCTTGTGACCTAGACAGTAAAAGGGTGCATTCGCTCTTTTCCCCTGGTAGATATGTTGGGGGCAGCAGGTGGAGGAACTATGGAATACAGCTCCTCTGAGCAGTGCCCGTGCAGATATCTATAAGAGAGAGAGAGAGAGAGAGAGAGAGAGAGAGAGAGAGAGAGAGAGAGAGAGAGAGAGAGAGAGAGAGAGAGAGAGAGGTCACCAACGGCACGTCAGTGGGCAAGGGATGACAGTCTTTGGGTGAGGGTAGGATCACCGATGATACGTATAGCTCTTTTCTGAATGGAGTCTAGGATAGCGAGTGTAGAAGCGGCAGCAGCACCCCAGATGTTGGAGCAGTATTCGAGGTTTGGTCTTATTTGTAAAGTATATAAGGTATAGGGATTAGCTGGTAAAAAGTATTTGCGAGCCCGGAAGAGGAAACCTAATTTATTAGCAGCCGCTTCTGCAATTGATGTGACATGTTGGTGCCAATTAAGATTTCGATCCACAGAAATGCCAACAAGTAAAAATGATTCATTACTTTGAATAACTTGGTTGTTCATTGTGATGGGTCAAAGGCTGGTGTATCTCTTATGAGATATAAAGCAAGACTGAGGTTTGGTGGGGTTGAATTGTACAAGATTTATGCTTCCCCAGTTTAATATTTTTGGAGATCCACGGAGACAAAACCCTCCATGAGTCTGCGATCCTCATCTAATTGGGCTAAAGAGACAGGCTTAGAATATTGTATATTCGAGTGGAGGGTGCTGTCGTCCGCGTAACTGTGAACTGGGTTGGATGTGCTAGAGAGGAGGTCATTGATGTGGAGAAGAAACAGAGTAGGGGCTAGAGCTGAACCTTGAGGAACTCCTGCATTAATTGGATACAGTTTAGCGGAATGGCCATCCACAACAACAGAAATGCTCCTGTTGGAGAGGAAATTTGATGTCCAGGTACAAAGTTTTGGTGGTAGGCCATAGGCCGGAAGTTTATTAAGCAGCGCTGTGTGCTAGACCTGGTCGAATGCTTTGGATATGTCTGGAGCGACAATCTGGGATTCACCGTGTAGTTCCATAGACTTGTTCCAAGGATGGGTAACAAAGGAAAGGAGGTCGGCAGTTGATCTGCGCTGACGGAATCCATACTGCATGTCGTGGATTAGACTGTGTTTTTCAAGAAATTTTAGTAATTCGGTGTTTACATACTTTTCCATCACTTTAGAGACAACTGAAAGGAGATAAATAGGTCTGTAGTTGCTAGGAAGCGCTTTGGATCATTTCTTGGGGATGGGTTGTACTCGAGCAATCAGTTACTAGGGAATATGTCTCTATTGTAAGATGTCTGAAACAGAAGAGTCAGGACAGGAGCAAGTTTTGATGCGCATTTTTTGAGAACAATTGCTGGGATGATTCAACCTTCTCAATTGTGTTATATAATACAGCACAAATCGCATAAGACTTATTGTATTAACTTAATGTATAATTTTTGCCAAAAACAACAACAATAAACAATATATATATATATATATATATATATATATATATATATATATATATATATATATATATATATATACCGGGCATAAAACATACTACCTAAACCAACAATCTTGAAATCTCGGCCGGAATTATGAAAATGACAGACCAGATGAAATTAAAAATTTGCGAAGTAATTTTTATTTAACTTGGGGATTCAATCAATTATTAAAATACACTATATTTGTAGCTTTATGAACAGGCCAAAATATAGTTTTAGCGCAGCCTAAATATATTATGCTGTCGCATAATATAGTAGAAATGTAAACAAAATCAAGCCAAGTCTCTATAAAAATGAGTTTAAAATAGTTTCTTTTATCTTTAAAATTAAACATAAGACGTCATATAAGACCGAAGCAGTCGTGGGATGTGTTTCAATGGTAATTCTACTAATTTTGTAATTCATTGTTACGTATACTTTTCATATACTACCTCGGGCATGAAGCCTGTGTCAAGTATCATGTAAGCAGAACCTTAGTTGACATATTATCAGGGAGCTAAGTGGAAGCGTGCTTGTCTTGTACACAGTGCCCCACACCTTGGAAAACAGCCATAGTTATTCTTATACATAAACCAGGTAAAACTCCTTCAGAGTTAAATAGTTATAGGCCAATCAGTTTACAACACAATTGCAAAACTAACTGAACGAATAATATTATTTAAAATCAACGACATTGAGTCCAAACTCAAGATATTACCTAGTTGCCAATTTGGTTTTAGACAATCTCACAGCACGATAATGCAGGTAGCAAGGATAGCTAATGATATAACAAAAAACTTCAATCAAGATAGGTAAACAGCAATGGTCCTTCTGGACATATAAAAGGCCTTTGATAGAGTGTGGTTAGAAGGACTCATATACAAATTCATAAAATACAAATTTCCACCCGCCATAATAAAATTAATACATAGCTACCTCACCAACAGAACATTCCAGGTAAAAATAAATAACTGCCTCTCACACAAAAAAACCATCAATGCAGGAGTTCCCCAGGGTACAGTACTAGGTCCAACACTCTTTAACTATTATCTCGCAGATATTCCACACTTTGAGAAAACTAAATTGGCCATGTACGCTGATGACACTGCCATATACGCACACTCGTTCTCCAGACATGTCGCCAACAAACAAATCCATTTAGACATACTACAAGAATACTACGGCAAATATAAAATTAAATTAAACGCCTCTAAGTCCGAGCACATAATCTTTAGCAAAAAACTTGACACTATTAAAATTTTTACACCACTAAAAATATCAGAGCAGCAAATACAGCCAACGAATAATGTAAAATACCTAGGCGCACACCTCGATCAAAGGCTAAGTTTCCACAAACACATCAATTCGTTAAAAAATAATTCTTTCTCTGCAATGCGTTATATATATACCCCACCCTGATCAATAGAAACATGAGTTTTGTAAATAAAAACTAATATACACGGCGGTACTCCGACCGACACTCACCTATGGATGTCAGGTTTGGGGTGGTACTGCGAAAACAAGACTTCTTCTCTCCAATGGTCTCAAAATAGATGTCTCAGACTAATAGCAGGTTTAAGCAGATACACAAGAGTTAAGACCCTCCACTTCGTAACAAATCTACCCACTTTAAAAGGCCACATAAATAAAATTTCTGACAAATTC
Source organism: Tillus elongatus (assembly GCA_964006375.1). Taxonomy (NCBI): domain Eukaryota; kingdom Metazoa; phylum Arthropoda; class Insecta; order Coleoptera; family Cleridae; genus Tillus; species Tillus elongatus. The sequence continues at coordinate 334,758,689 of OZ023262.1, read as the reverse complement.
TACAACTTTTCCATTAATAACAGTAAACTCACTGAAAACCTAACCAACATCCGACAAAACAGTAATATTAAAATTAAACACAAATTGATATACCAGCATTTAGAATTATTCAACGAAGACCTTGTCTCCAACTAACATGACTACTTAAACAGAAGGACACAAGTGCAAAACAATCACCCACACAATTAATCATCTGGATCGGGTTTTTTAAATAGCTACATTTTCCTGATAATAACACACAAATTACTATGTAACTCTATAACAGCTTATTGTAAATAAAGTTTGTTGAGTTGAGTACGCAGAAGGTTGCATGATCGAATCCAGCTCGATGAATGATGTTTTTTTCTGTTTTATTTCAACATTTGGAGAAACAAAGTGCACAGATTTCATACGTTTTGAACAAGATCTCATTTTTGTTTAAAACGCATGAATACCTTTGTCACCTTTGAGTCAAGTTATAATTTTGTTAACGTTGATATTGAAAAAACCGGTTTGATTAGGTTGACTAAAACGAAATCATACTGGCGATTAATAAGGAAAAAAAATTCGTGACGCAGCCAGTGCGTTATGGTAGCGAATTTTCTTTAAAATATTTTTAATAGCAAATGTCTTTCTTTGATGAAAGCAGGCAACAAACTTGGTTGCCTATATAGTAGAAAAAATTTACTATATTTCATCGAAATAACTTTATTGTTTGAAAATGTATAAACATTTTTCAAAAGTCTGGATGCAGCAAGTGTGTTATGGAAGTGAATTTCCATAAAAATGTTTTTAATAGCAAATGCGAGCAGGCATCAATCTAATTACCGGTATAGCCTATGTAGTAGAAACAATGTACTATATTTGATCAAAATTACTTATGCTTTAAAACATACAAAAATTTTCCGAAAATAAGCTTAAATGTTGGTTTCCTAACAAACAAAGCTTATGTTAATAGCAAATTGAGTTATTGAAATTTGAAGGATTTAATGAAAATTCGGTAAATTTGCATATTATTAGCTCCCTAACGCTTTTCAAAAAATTGTTTTCAGAAACATTACTAGGACCCCACCAGGATGCACAAACCACAAGAAAAATTTTGTGTTCACACCCCCAAGGAAGTTACGTGACTGGGAGCGAATAGGGGTGCCGGGCGGGGTAGGTAGTAAAAAGAAACTATGAGCAGAAAATGGGAAGAAAACCGCTTGAAAGCTGTCTATTTAAAGCCATCCCCCCATTAAATCCTGCCTACCCCGCACAGCACCCCTATTTGCCCCAGGTCACGTAACTTCCTTGGGGGTATGACCAAGAAGTTTTTCTTGTGGTTTATGCAACGAGGGTGGTTGTATGTACACGAGGGGGACGGAAAATGCCTACGACGAAAAGCGCTCGGGAGCGAAACTGCAAATTTACCGAAAATTCGGTACCAACGCACTTACTGCGTCCAGATTTATTTCTTACAAACGCATATCGCCAGCATCATATTTCGATAAAAATGCAAAAATGCATTAACAAAGTTGTTCTACGAAAATTAGCTAAAAAATATAGGCCGTTAAACCAAAAATTTTTCACAAAACCTACAGCGAAAGCATCAACTTAACTAAACCAGCAGCCAAAGCATCAGAGAAAGGGTCTATTTGAAATGATTTTTTTGTAAACATATTAGTAAAGTGAAAGGCAATGACGGTTGAATCTGAAACTTAACGGTTCACAAAACACTCTTCCTGCAACACTTTCTTTTTAAAATTCGTATTTGTTTCACGTTCTTTGCCTAAACATTGCCAATTTTGACGTTTAAAATTGCGAGTTTGACGTTTTGAGGATAACCCCAAAATTTACTAATAGAGAGGTATCGATGGTGAGACTTTGCAAAAATTTCTTCAAATGAGCGCGATTTTGGGCTCCTAGAAGAACCCATATCCGGGGTCAGTTTCGATTTATATATATATATATATATATATATATATATATATATATATATATATATATATATATATATATATATATATACATATATATATATATATATATATATATATATATATATATATATATATATATATATATATATATATATATATATATATATATATATACAGATCTCCTCATTAGCCAATTTAAAAAAAATCGCTAATAACTGCTACGCTTATAATTTGGTAGATACTTTACTTTTCCAAATATGAATTAAGTTTCATTCTGGAAATCTTGTGTATAACTTTAATGAAATTTGTAATTCAAGTTTCTTTTAAAGATACTTACACTATCTACAGATATAGCAAAAGTTAGTTCTTTACCTTCAGAGGCAATTGATTTTGGGCATTTTTCTCAAAAGGAGATACAACGCAAGATTTTTTTATAATAGAGAGACATCAATGGTAACACTTTCGAAAGAATTCTTCAAACGTGCGCGTACTAGGACCTTTAAAATCGATTTTCAAGGTCTGTGTAAGTTTAAAGTATTAACTTTATTGATATGCCGTATAATGATAATATACAATTCTTCTGAAAATTCGCTACTATAATGCACTTGCGGCGTCACTAAATTTGTTACTTCAATCTATTTTGGCATCATTTACATTTACTTTGCTGTTATACAGATCGATCGTGACCTCTCTAGTTTTGAATTTATTCCTAGTTACCGTAGCGATAACTTCCAGCACATTTTGACCTGTTTAGCTTTTACTAGAGCCTCGGTGGTTCAGAGGTAAGAACGTATGCCTCTGAACCGAAAGGTACTGGGTTCAATCGCAAGGCTCTGCTTTCACTTTTTCAGTACATACTGTACAATTAACATCAACCTAGGTTCTGGCATTGTATTTGAGCAAGTTCAATGTCTGCACGTTCCGCACTTCGGAGGGGGCGTGGAGCCATCTGTCCCGTGTCCATGCGATGTTGGGCACGTTAAAGATCCCTACCCTCCTCCTTACAGAAAGGCAGGGGTTCGGTAAAATTTCCAGGATAGTGAGGTGAAACTGCTCCCTGGCGTCGGTGATTAGCCATAGTCGCGGAAATAGGCCGACGTTAAAGAAATAAAACACACACACAGCTTCTACTATGTTACCGTGTCAACAAGTAATGAAAAAAAAGATCAAACTACACTAGAAGCTAAGGATGGTACACACTACTTAATTCTAATGAAAAAGAATTAAACATATTTGGGTTGTAGGAAATTTATTCTCACCTCTGTTCAGCTCAAACATGTTGAGAGCACACAACTGACGTTTTCGCAGTTAACATTTTCAATATATTTAATGTGTCTTACGTATATAATTCTGTCGATAACTCCATCGGTTTTCCTAAGTTTAATATAAGTTCAAAGCAAGATCAAAGGCTCGCGTTCTTTGAAGACAGAAATTTATTTTTATTTTACGGTGTAATAATAATCATTTGGAAGGCAGAGTCGCAGCTCACAATAGCTGCATCAGGTTCCAAATCTCCTTTTACAATCCCCTACAAGAGCTCCAGGATTCATTTTATAACTCTGCAATACCAGCTCGGCTGTCTCCAGTAGACTAAGGAGCTCTTTCTACAGATTTTATACTATTTATTGTAAAGCTTACCGACCTTACATGTATTGAATTTCCACGACAAAAAATAATGTTTGCTAATATATAAAACAAGCTACGAATGCAGACAGGAAAAGTTTACATTTTACTTAGATAAGCAAAACTGTAGCTTTAAATATACAAAATAATGTATCTCAAAGAAAGCACTGATTAAGTTAATTAATTAAAACAATGCAAACAAGCCATGCATCTTATTAAAAATTCTGACTCATGCGATAAGTACACTTGGAGAACCCAAATCACCACAACACATTTTGAAAGACCTGACGATCGTTTCACTAACCAAGTTAGCGTCATCAGAGGATGAAACATTCAGAATGTTTCATCTTCTGATGAACTTGGTTAGTTAAACGATCGTTAGGTCTTTTAAAATGTATTGTGCTGCTTTGGATTCTCCAAGTGTACTTATCAGTGCTCATCACAGGTTCCAATCTTCACTTAGTGCAGTTTGACTCATACGGGTTTTCGCTTGTGTTAGATGCTCCTACCAGGGCGCAGGATTGCCTTGATGGTCTCTTTGTCAAGTTTTTTACTAGTCTCGCAAATGCGCACCAGAACTTGCTCCTGCCCTGACTCGTATGTTTCAGACATCTTACAATAGAGGCATATTAGTAGCTGGAAAACTGCTTGAGTACAACCCCGTCCCTAAGAAATGACCCAAAGCGCTTCCTAGCAACTACAGACCTATTTGTCTCCTTTCAGTCGTCTCTAAAGTGATGGAAAAGTATATAAATACCGAATTACTAAAATTTCTTGAAAAAACACAGTCTAATCCACGACAGGCAGTATGGATTCCGTCAACGCAGATCAACTGCCGACCTGCTTTCTTTGTCACCCATTCTTGGCACAAGTCTCTGGAACTACATGATGAATCCAAGATTGTCGCTCTAGACATATCCAAAGCATTCGACCAGGTCTGGCAAGCAGCGCTGCTTAATAAACTTCCGGCCTATGGCCTACCACCAACACTATGTACCTGGACAGCAAATTTCCTATCCAACCGGCGCATTTTTGTTGTCGTGAATGGCCATTCCTCTAAACTATATCCAACTAATGCAGAAGTCCCTCAAGGTTTAGCTTTAGCCCCTACTTTGTTTCTTCTCTCTAGCACATCCAACCCAGTTCATAGTTACGCGGACGACCGCACCCTCCACTCAAATAGACAATATTCTACGCCTGCCTCTTTAGCCCAATTAGATGAGGATCGCAGACTCATGGGGGGTTCTGTTTCCGTGGATCTCCAAAAAATATTAGCCTGGGGAAGTGGAAATCTTGTACAATTCAACCCCACCAAATCGCAGTCTTGCTTTCTTTCTCATAAGAGATACACCAGCCCTAGACTCTTCACAATTAACAACCAAGTTATTCAAAGTAATAAGTCCTTTTCACTTGTTGGCATTTCTGTCGATCGAAATCTCAATTGGCACCAACATGTCATATCAATTGCAGAAGCGACTGCTAAGAAATTAGGTTTCCTCTTCCGGACTCGCAAAGATTTCTCACCAGCTAATCTCTATACCTTATATACTTCACAAATAAGGCCAGACCTCGAATACTGCTCCCACATCTGAGGTGCTGCTGCCGCTTCTACACTTGCTATTCTGCCATCCCTTGTCCACTGACGTGCCGTTGGTGACCTCTCTCCTTCTCTCTTTTATATATATCTGCACGGGCACTGCTCAGAGGAGCTTTCTTCCATAGTTACTCCACCTGCTGCCCCCAACAGGGAAACAGATCTGTCCAGGTCACCAGACATAGAACATCTTGTTATGCCTGCTCTTTTGTCCCGAGGACTTCCAAGTTGTGGAATTCCTTGCCGGCACATGTTTTTCCTTCTCCTCCGAACCTCCAAACCTTCAAGTGTCAGAATTAACAAGTTGCCTCTTTCCTCCTTATCAACACCCACGGAAGGATAGTATTTAGCTAAGTATAATGGTTAATCTGTCTGATTAGTGGAGAAACTGGCCAATAAACTTAAACAGATAAAACGACTTTCAGAAAAGATAAACCAGACAAAACCGTTGTCTCTTTACCATTTGAGCCGCGAATTACGAGAGGTTTTAATAGCATTTTTAATAAAATCAATTTGTTGCTAGCATTATCTCCAAAAAACTACATTAATTTTTTTTCTAGGTAACCTAAAGGATAAAGAAAAACCACAAATGTGTCGGGAATCTATGAAATAGGTTGCAAAGATTGTAAACTTAAATATGTTGGGCAAACTAAAAGAATCATTGAAACTAGATTTAAAGAACATTTAGCGATTTAGCGCAACTGAGATATATCACTATTGACAAATCATGTATTGCTTAGCATATTTGGAATAATTATCATCATGCAGATAAAGAAAATCTCAAGTTAATAAGCTTGATGCTCACGAGAGTATACATATATATATATATATATATATATATATATATATATATATATATATATATATATATATATATATATATATATATATATATATATACTAGAGTAGGTACGGTTCTATGTCGTCCATTGATGGAACTGTTATCTTAATAACCAGCGTGCCCTTCTTAAAAGGAATATTTGATAACGACGCACAGCATAACAAAGGCATGTATGCAGTTTTAATCACAGGGATTTAAGACTCAACAGTGGAGGTCTGTCTGTATACCTTCCTAGGGGACGCTGTTCGCAACTGCTTGGCAGCTAACATATAAATAGTAGTTCTAGCCTTTTTTCCCCTCAGGGCTCGTCCGCGGCCTTGCCTCACCGATAGCACTGCAACCTTTGGTTGATTGTGCATACCCTTACTCTACTAATTCCAAAATCACTGTGCCTTGAATTAGTCTGCACAGCGATTGGTAGGGTGAAGTTTGATATTGCTCTGTCTCCGGTCTAGACTGACCGTGGATCAGTTGTCTTTTGCGGTCCAGAGCTTTACACTCGCACAAGATGTGCTGGCCTGATTCCTCCCCATCGCCACAAAGTCTGTATGCGAGGTCCCCCTCGAACCGCCCTATTTTATGAAGGTGTTTCTTGACGGCCATGTGTCCCGTCAAGAGACCTGTTATGTTTCTGAGCTGTCCTCTGCTAAGATTTAGCAGCTCTACAGCTCTCTTTGAACTGGGCCCTTCAATTATTGAGTTCCCATGTCTAAGCCCTGGACAGTCCGCCCAGTACACCTTGTGTTGGTTTCTGACCCAGGATTTAATGGCTCCCCTGGCAGTGCTCTTTGCACGCCCAGAGCCGGTTCTGGTCCCATAAATTGTTCTGCTGACCCTCTCTTCGCGAGACTGTCAGCTTCTTCATTGCCTTTGACCCTCGAGTAACCCGGCAGCCAGATGAGGATCACCTCATTCTGCCCAGCCAGGTCGCTCGTCTCGTCTCGGCACTCACTCACCAGCCAGGAATTTTCCCGTGGGCTACTTAGTGCCTTAAGGGCTGCCTGGCTGTCTGTGGCTATGAGGATCCGCTTGTTGGTGAAGCCCCTCCTCTTGTTCTCCCGCACACAGTGCAGGATGGCGTACATTTCGGCTTGAAAGACCGTTGGATGGGCTCCGAGGGAAATACTACGACTTACCCTCGGTCCTTCCGAGTAAACACCTGCCCCCGTCCGAGGCTCCCCGCCGGATCCGTCCGTGAACCAGACGAGCGCGTCCCGTGGTATGCCCGGCGTTTTCTCCCGCCATGCCTCACGGTCGGGGATTTCCACTGTAACGTTCTATCCTTTATTCTCTTAGTTTACTCATCTCCTTGATGACGCTAAGTTTGTTAGCGAAACGGTCGTCCGGTCAAAAAACTGTATTGTGATGAATTAAGTTCTCCAAATTGTACTTAACAAAAGACATGTTTAATAGTAAACACATTTTTATGAAAATTCACTACCATAACGCACTTGCTGCGACCAGATTTTTTCAATATCGTGAAGAGCATGTTTCGCGATAAGGGCACGCTAGTATAAAGTAGTTGTCATTCAAAAAATAAAATCATTGAGGAAAGCAGACAATCACACAAACAACCTCCAGCGTGTACGGTGAACATAAAGAGAGCGTCAAATAGAGGAAATGTAAAATTATTTGATATTACGCTCCCGGAGGCTGTGTGCTATCACACGCAGAGAGAAGAGATGAGAGAATAATAAGGCCCTGTGTCGTGTGTGTAATATGTAATATTCCAGACGGAGCTTCTGATCCGACAGATAAAACACGTCGTGCGCCACTGTCATGGCAATTGCCGGTGCTCTTCTATTGTTTTACCATCTGCTCTGATTGCACTGAAAATGGAAATGCCGACTAATCGTTTCCTTCGCCTACTACGATGTCTTTGTGTATGTGTGTGTGTGTCACAGAGTGTTGTGTTATAATGTTGCCAGGTTTTCTCGAATTCCCTACACTTTATCCCCGCACATGCACAGGTTGTGAACAATAAAGTATACAGTGCTTTCGTTTCAAAATTAGCCACCCTTAATAATTTTTTTATCAAGGAAATCTGGTTAAAAAAAAGTGGTCAATTGGGATTTCGAGGGGCACGTTCAAAACAGTATTTTCGGAATTTTACTTTTCACCCCTTAAGTCCCAGTCACCCCAACTTTATAATTTTAAACGACACCCCCTAGCTTGAGATGCATCATTTTAAAGGTATTTAAAATCTTAATCCAACGGCGTTCAGGAAATTTAAATCCACCGCCAACTTTCGAATTTAGAAAAAAAAAAACTTCATCAAACCCGGAATATTTAGAAAAATATATATTTAATAGTTTAAGACAAAAACCTACTTTATTAAGTGCTCAAAGTGCCCTCCGTTGTTAGCTAAACAATAAAATAGTCGACTGTCGAATTTTTTCCTAACATTTGAATTGTTTTTATCAGTAATTTTTCTGAGCGTAATGCTGTTGCAAATTTAGCTCCCCGGTGCCATTTGCGGCTATCAATTTTCCTGATACGAGGTGATATAGGAACGATAACGCCCATGTCTAATTTAACGATGAATTTCAGATAAAATGAGCCAGTTTTACTTTCTTGATAACTTTGTTACTTATTTGTATTTAGTGTTCAATTTCTTGACGACTGCAATGAGTTAAAACCGAGTCTGTTGTGATTGAATTTTTAAGTTTTGAAAACTTCAAGCACATTTATATCATTTCAATTAAAAATATAAAATTTTAATAAAACTAACAGTCTTGGTTTACACTACACAAGAAAGAGTTGAAACAATTTACTTGTATGGTGCTCAGAATAGGTGTGCTCGTAATACCGCCCGAGTTTTCAACGAAAGGCATCCTGAAAAAAATGTGGGACACCAATATGTGCTAAGTCTTGCACGAAATTTTGAAGAAACTGGCTCAGTATGTAACAAAGCAAATAAGCAACCACGAATTCTTAACGAAGCTGCACAAATTGAGGTTTTAGGATGTTTTGCCGGCTGAACCTACGACTTCAATTCTAAAAGTCGCTGCATTAACGAATATTTCCGTCGGTTTCATACATAAAGTTTTAAAACTTTACAAGTTCTTTCCTTATGAATTTACCATTCTCCATGAACTCGGTGAGGATGATTATGATAGAAGGATTCAATTATGTGAATTAATGACTGCTAGAATTCAAGAAGATAGGAATTTGGTAAAGAATATTTGCTTTAGTGATGAATCAACGTTCTTTCTGAATGGTTTTCTTAATAAACACAACTGTAGATATTGGGATAATCAAAATCCACGAGTGTTCGTAGATGGTCATACACAGTTTCCACAAAAAAATTGATGTCTGGGCGGGAATTCTTGGAAATGAAATCATGGGCCCTTTGTTTATAGAAGAAAATTAATCTGGTGATTTGTATTTAATTTTTTTGGAAAATTATATTGACCTACTCATAACAGCGTCCTTAGAAAACCAACTTAATGAAGAAGGCAACCCACTGCTGGATGAACAAAATTTGCACTATCAACAGGACGGTGCACCACCACACTATGCCTTACGTGTTCGCGAGTGGCTTAATCAAAGATTTCCCGACAAATGGATTGGCAAACGAGGCGCCCTGGAATGGCCCGCCAAATCTCCGGACTTAACACCACTGAACTTCTTCCTTTGGGGTTATTTGAAATCAGTTGTGTACCATAATCCTCCACCAGAGAATATTCAGGTTCTAAAAGATAGGATCACCCAGGCTTGCCAACAAATTACTACAGAAACATTTTAAAACGTGAGAGGAGAATTAGTCGATCAACTAGTTTATTGTTTATCTAACGACGGAGGGCACTTTGAGCACTTAATAAAGTAGGTTTTTGCCATAAACTATTATATACATCTTTTAAAAATATTCCGAATTAGATGACGTTTTCTTCTTCTAATTCAAAAGTTGGCGGTGGATTTAAATTTCGTAAACGCCGTTAGATTAGGATTTTAAATACCTTTAAAATAATGTATCTTAAGCTAGATGGTGTCATTTAAAATTATTACGTTGGGCTGACTGGGGCTTAGTTGGTGAAAAGTAAAATTCCAAAAATACTGTTTTTGAACGTGCCCTCGAAATCCCAATTGACCTGTTTTATTTTTGGAACCAGATTTCCTTGATAAAGGAATTATTGAGGGTGGCTAGTTTTGTAATGAAAGCACTGTATGTATAATGGAACATGTTCAGGTAGTTTTGATATATTTCTTCGGGTTTGCAAGAGTTCAGCGCTTTAAATAGCTACATTTTATTTCTAGAATTATCATTGTATTAATAGTGTAAAACCTGGGGGAGAAAGAGCTCGTTTTACATAGCCAATAATTTGCAGGTGGATTGATCCCACCCTTGCTGATTATTCGGCTTCGTCAATCAGCGTTTTGAAGATGATGTTGAAAGTGTGGACTGTATCTGGACTGTATATTTAAACTTTAGGTGCACTGGGTTCCAGGATATTTCAAGAGTAGTGTGGTGATGATGAACCAGGACGGTTCGTAACTGCAGTCCACGTAAACCAATAAAAATCACATAAAGTACAGCAAACAAATAAAGTGTATATTTAAAAGTGATTACAGTGTAGTGCAACATTCTAAAAGATATACAGTGTGTAAAAGCCAAATGGAATAAATTCATTATTTCGGTTAATGTACATTCTCATAAAAAATCAATTTAAATTATAAATTGATATTTCAACGTGAAAATGCGTTATCTACCTTCATCCTTCTTCGAATGCCAGGTACAACCCCCAATTTTTTTAAGGGGAAGTATAGGCTTGTGATATGTCCTTTGAAAGGTCTGTTCATTCTCTATTCAAAAATGTCATCGTTTTCAAGTTTATTGCAACAATTAAGGTTATTAGCGCAGATCAACTGCCGACCTCCTTTACTTTGTCACCCATTCTTGGAACAAGTCTATGGAACTACATGGTGAATCCCAGATTGTCGCTCTAGACATATCCAAAGCATTCGACCAGGTCTGGCACGCAGCGCTGGTTAATAAACTTCCGGCCTATGGCCTACCACCAAAACTCTATACCTGGACAGCAAATTCCCTTTCCAACCAGAGCATTTCTGTTGTCGTGAATGGCCATTCCTCTAAACTGTATCCGATTAATGCAGGAGTCCCTCAAGGTTCAGCTTTAGCCCCTAATTTGTTTCATTTCCACATCAATGACCTCCTCTCTAGCACACCCAACAAAGTTCACGACAGCACCCTCTGATCAAATATACAATATTCTAAGTCTGTCTCTTTAGCCCAATTAGATGAGGATCTCAGACTCATGGAGGGTTCTGCCTCTGTGGATCTCCAAAAAATATTTGACTGGGGAAGTAGAAATCTTGTACAATTCAACTCCACCAAATCTCAGTCTTGCTTTATATCTCATAAGAGATACACCAGCCCTAGATCCATCACAATGAACAACCAAGTTATTCAAAGTAATTAGTCCTTTTTACTTGTTGGCACTGCAGAAGCGGCTGCTAAGAAATTAGGTTTCCTCTTCCGGGCTCGCAAATACTTTTCACCAGATAATCTCTATACCTTCTATACTTCACAAATAATGCCTAACTTTGAATAGTGCTCCCACATCTGGGGTGCTGCTGCCGCTTCTGCACTCGCTATCCTTGACTCCGTTCAGAAGAGAGCTATACGTCTCATCGATGACCCAACCCTCACCCAAAAGCTGCCATCCCTTGTCCACCGACGTGCCGTTGGTGACCTTTCTCTCTTTTATAGATATCTGCACGGGCACTGCTCAGATGAGCTTTCTTGCATAGTTGCTCCACCTGCTGCCCCCAACAGATCTACCAGGAGAACAGAGCGAATGCACCCTTTTACTGTCCAGGTCACCAGATATAGAACATCTTGTTATGCCCGCTCTTTTGTCCCGAGGACTTCCAAGTTATGGAATTCCTTGCCGGCACATGTTTTTCTTCTCCTCCGAACTTCCAAACCTTCAAGTCCAGAATTAACAAGTTGCAAACAACACAAATATAAAAAATATATATAAAGAAAGAAATGAGCCAGGGCTGACAATTTACAAAATTGTTAGTTAGTTGTACACAGTCTCTATTTTAAAACATTTTGTGTTATTTCGAGCTGTGTGACAACATAATACCTGGTTGCGCACCGAGATGGCGCCCCTGTCGTACATCTCGCAATGTTCATCATGTTTGAGGAATTGACGGAAAACTGTTCAAGAGTGAACATTAAACTGGCTGGTTTCAAGTGGATTTTTGCCAAACCGTACTCGACGTCACAGGCACTGTTCCTTCCATTAATCAATGCACCTACCAGCAACTATTACACTGCGTACACTTCACCTTTCACAGCAATAAACAAAATGCAAAAGCACCAAACAAAATGTCTGTTTTGTTACATTTGACCAGCCTCTCTATCTTAAGGTACGTGATAGTGGCATCTTTCCCTCTAGCCTTAGATTTGAGCATTAGCATTGTATATGATACGGTTGGGAGGGTTTCATCTTTCGATGTCATTTTTGGGAGCCATAGGCTATATTATGAATAGAAGTGAGCTACGATAGCTATTCTGCGTTGCTTACGTGCAGGTATCAACAGAAAACTGATGGCTGGTCGTGCTTATTCAAGGGCAGTTCGTGCACATATCCTTTGCAATTTGGCTCTCGCATATGTCATCCTCACAAGAATCAGTGACAATGAGAGGACAGATCAGCACCTTGAAGAGGCGTCTACCTCAACAAGTCCCTTGGAAGTCCTCGATAAAGAAGCTTTGAAGCAGATGTTTGCAGTTATGGATTCTTTACTTCGTTTTATGAAAATATCGTCGTTGGTGAAGTTTTTATAAGAAAATTTCCTAATACAGCTAGTAAGCCTTACACCCCACTTTTAAGAGCTAATAAATTAAGGGTCTCTTAACAGCTTACTGCTACAACATCCATTTACGATTACACAGAGATTTCGAAGCCTTCTGAAGTGGCTTATCATGAAACAAGTAACGCAACTGTTCCTAACATTCTACAAGAGATGACCCGTTACTCAACAGTCACTCGATATGTTGTAGTGGCATTAGTTCTTGCTTGCTGACATCAAGAGAGAGAAGATGATTAGGTAGCGTTTGATAAGAAGCTTATTCGGATCGCATAAAGTGAAAGCTTTGTTTACTAGTGGTTGAGGTCATTAATATAAAGCACCGGGTTGGACCTGTGGTCGTCCTCTACAGCTACACACTCTCCTGTCCCATTCTCACGGGAACAACCCTTCCTCATTTATGACAGAAACTCTCTGAAATATTCAAACAAAATGTTAGTGAAGCCCTGAAGGATCCGAATGGCCTAGACTTAGTAAATAAACTTGTATAGGCTATGTTTGTGAACACACAACTTAAACATGTACTTAAATTTATTAACTGATTTAAATTATTTGAGTGAGGTTAAAACTATGCACATGTTTCGATAATAAAATTCATTAACAGTAAGATAATATAAGAAGACATAAACTACTAGAAGTTATTGCGATTTTAGATTTTTCGGCCGGTGTTGCTTGGAATGCTAAATAATTTCTGTACTATTTTTCGGTTAATTGCTCTTCAATGAACATATTTTCAAGATAAGAGTGCGGTACTTCCGGTTATACCGGAAGTGATTATTAACCTTGTTCTTTTGAATCAAAACCTATAATTTTTATTGCGTTTTAAGATTTGTTGTAAGTCTTTTTGAAAGGAATCTCAACTTCTTTTTTCAAACAACATATTTTTCTCAAGTGATGTTTCCAATTAACCTTTTGGTTATCTGAACTGTTATTATGAATTTTAATATGGATTTATTGTATTCTTTAATACTACCGTTTTAAACTTGCTGTTAACACTGCTGTTTCTTGAAGAAGGAGGATGTCATCTCCAAAAACAAAAGTCTGGACGCAGCAAGTCCGTTATGGTAGTGAATTTTCATAAAAATGTTTTTAATAGCAAATATGTTTTTTTTAAGCAGGCATCAGATTGGGTTACCAGTATAACCTATATAGTAGAAACAATGGGCCATGTTTCATCAAAATAACTTTATTGTTTGAAAATGTACAAAAATTTCCGCAAGTAAACTTAAAGCGTTCCCGGAAAAAAACTGGTTTCTTGGTCAACCTTATAGGTAAGTAGCAAATTAAGCTATTCAAATTTGAAGCATTTAATGAAAAATAACGAGAAGGCAGATTGAGGCCCCGTAATCGAGCTACAACAACCCAACCCACCTTTATCCATCGCTCTAAGGAGTAGGCAGATTGAGGCCTTAGAGTATCCTTACATATTTCCTTTACCTCTTGAAAATGGCTCCAAAACAGGAGCCGAAACATCAAATTTTTATAAATTCTGGACACGGTTCAACCCGAGAACCAAATATGTCTCACATTAAAGATCGCGGAAATCTTTCTGAACATATATATATATATATATATATATATATATATATATATATATATATATATATATATATATATATATATATATATATATATATATATATATATCACACCGATAACTCAAAAAATAATGAGTCGATTTTGATAAAATTTGGCATGTACCTTCCTCTTGCAAATGGCTTGGAAATTTCGTTAGTCAGCAAAATCGGACGAGGTTTTCCGGGAAAATTTTAAGTTTTCATTAGAACAAAATTTTTATCTCAAAAAATAAAAAACTATGATAACCAAATTTGGTGGGTAGGTTTACGATATAAATAGTAAACTATACACCAAATTTAGATTTATATGTTACAAGAAAAAAAAGTTGTAATAAAATATTTTGTATTTTTATTTCATTGACTGTATAATAGCTGACAAAATTGCTTTTGTATTTTGCTATATATATATATATATATATATATATATATATATATATATATATATATATATATATATATATATATATATATATATATATATATATATATATATATACATACATACATACATACACATACACTTTTATGTATCATGTAGATTTTTATTTACTCTTTCTTTTTTAAGTTCACGTAAAAGGAAGTAATTCTATCCTTGGCCTAAGTATGGGTTTGTTTTGCCGTCATCATTGATTTTGAAATTGACCCTTTGTCAAATATAAACTACCCTGATATCAGTTATTTGAACCTGTGGAGACATTATTCGGATGGTATGTTGTTTTTACTTTTAGTGAATTTTCTTAACAAAAAAAATCACTAATGAGGAGATCCCGACTTTTGAATTTTGAAAAAAATTCTTCAAATGAGCGCTATTTAGGACCTCTGGAACCCAAATCCGAGGTCGGTTTCAGGCTTTATAAGTTTATATATATATATATATATATATATATATATATATATATATATATATATATATATATATATATATATATATATATATATATATATATATATATATATATATATATATATATATATATATAACTAAAAAAATAGGGGACCGATTTTGATCAAACTTGGTGAGCACTTTTCTTTTGCAAGTGGCTTGGATAGGTTCGTTAGCCAGGAAAATCCGACGAGGTTTTCCCGGAAAATTTTGTGTTTTCTTTCGCAAGCAAATTTGGTACGCGGGTCTATGTCATTATAGGTAAGTATACCAAAATTTAGCTTTGTACGTTAAAGGACAAAAAAGTCACAGGCATTTAAATAAAAATAAATTTGGGTTTTCCTCAAACGGTCAAAGTCGCGATTTAAAACGTCGAAATTCGTAATATTTAGGCAATGAACCTGAAATTAATATCAGCTATGGAAGAAAAATATCTCAAGAAGAATGTTTTACGAAGCCTGAAGTCTTAGTTTCAATCGTCATTGTCCTTCATTTTACTAAAATATTCCCAGAAAATTCCTTTCAAATAGACCCTTTCTATGATGCTTTGGCAGTAGTGTTGGCTATAGAGTTTATCGGTTAATGGTATAACATTTTTGTCGAATTTTCGTAAAAAATCTTTAAAGCTCAATATATCTGTTATTATGCAAGATACGAAAAAAATTTTATATATTAATTATAGGGTGTCTTGAGCTACATCTTAAAAAATATTTCCATAATTACAGGCTGGCCCATAAGTCATTGGTGATTCATATTTTCTTTTTTTTTTAATCGAACACGCCCTATATTATTGCATTTTTGCGTTTTCCTTTGAAATATAATACATCCTTTTAAGAAAAGAAATTCGGGACGCAGCAAGTGCGTTACGGTAGCGAATTTTCATTAAATTCTTCAAATTTCAATGGCTCAATTTGCTACTAACCTATAAGGTTGACCAAGAAACCAGTTTTTTCGGGAACACTTTAAGTTTACTTGCGGAAATTTTTGTACATTTTAAAACAATACAGTTATTTTGATGAAACATGGCACATTGTTTCTATTATATAGGTTATACTGGTAACCAAATTTGATGCCTGCTTTCTTTAAAAAAACATATTTGCTGTTAACAACATTTTAATGAAAATCCACTACCATAACGCACTTTCTGCGTCCAGACTTTATGTTTATTCCTCTCTCCGTTAGTGAATTTTTCGTTCTACGAAAAAATCGCTAAAATGATGAAATTGAGCTTGCCACAAAAGATTATACGTGAAGGTTCCATGAAGAATTACTCTGTATAACAAATAAGTCACAGATTCAGAAAAGCGAAGACCCGTGGCAGCAATTGAACTAACAAAACCATCCGAAAGACCCCCCCAATTATAAAAGTGATTATATCAAAAGGTATCATCATATCGTATATTTTTAATATGTTAATTTTTTTAACAAATAAGGAAAATCTTTTACCGACATGTGTGTTATTTGCAAGAATACACTGGCAGAGAGAGATACCTCACATCAGGCGATAAGTCTCTTCTCTAACAGTTGCATAAACACATGCCAGTTCTCAAATTGCCAGCCCCAAGCAAATACTATAATTTCTAACAGTTGATAATCTAATAATTACCTAATCATTCCCACTAAAAGTCCAATTGACAGGAGATGTTCATCTCGGCTGATGTAGGAACAGGAACGGATGGTCCTGACGTGTACCTAAGTAGGCCATTTGTATGCGACACAAGCCGGGAATCCTCGCGTTCATCCCTTCCACCAACACATATATACACATATATAGTGTAGAACGATCCCTTTACTTCCAGACAAAGTGTGAGCAGAAACTAGAAAGTAAACGTGTAACATATTGATGGAGATTTCACAGTTTGCAAACGACTTGGAGTGTAGCTTGCCAATTTAGCGCATCTCCTGTGGATCAGTCGCTTCAGTTAGTTCAGAACCGAACCGCAATATCAGTCTACTTCAAGACAATCCCGGGGAGGTTTCAGAGAAGCCCCCGGTGAGAGAAAGTCGACTCCCCGACAGCGCTAATGGAAACTCCTGGATAGAGATAATGGCGAACCGGGAAAGATCGCAGTTCGGCCGCAATGCTTTCAGAAATTTATCCAGATGTCCCTTCTGTTTACTCCTGGAGTTTCTCTTGGTTGTCCCAATTATGGTGTATAAAATAGAGACTGTATTCCTTTGGTGGGATTGACTTAGAAAATGCAGTGTTAATTTTAGAGAATAAATAAATTTATATTAAACTTTGTCACCAATGATAGTAATATTGTCACTTAAAGACCTAAAACCGTTATTCATATGAATGTACAAAACGTGTTTCTGTTTATTACCAATAAGTATATTTTCATATAAAAAACGACGATGTCGGAATTACAACCCAAGGTTCACTTTAGTTTATGCTGCAGTATATATTACACAGAAAATACAAAGTTTGGACACTGTGGTTGGAAACTGAAACAAAACAGAATCACCCAACAAAACAGAAAATAAATGTTCGGGACGCAGCAAGTGCGTTATGGTAGTATATTAATTCAATTTCTGAACGTCACAACGTCTGGGTTAGACATATTTCCAAGGTAAAAAACTCTGGACGCAGCAAGTGCGTTATGGTAGTGAATTTTCATAAAAATGTTTTTAATAACAAAAATGTGTTTTTTAAGAAAGCAGGCATCAGATTTGGTTATCAGTATAACCTATATAGTAAAAACAATGTGCCATGTTTCGTCAAAATAACTTTATTGTGTGAAAATGTACAAAAATTTCCAAAAGTAAACTTAAAGTGTTCCCGGAAAAACACGTTTGTTGGTTAACCTTTTAGGTTAATAGCAATTTGAGCTGTTCAAATATGAAACATTTGATCAAAATGCGCTACCATAACGCACCTGCTGCGTCCAGAATTTCTTTTCTTACAAACATGCATTATATTTCGATGGAAAATGCAAAAATGCAATAACATAAGGCGTTTTTGATTTAAAAAAAAAGGAAATTTGTATCACCAACGACTTATGGGCCACCCTGTGATTGTAGAAATATTATTTTAAGATGTAGCTCAAGACACCCTATAATTAATATATACAATTTTTTTTCACATCTTATATAATAACGGATATATTGAGCTTTATTGATTTTTTACGAAAATTCGACAAAAATTATATACCATTAAACGATAAACTATAGCTAAGGCTACTGCCAAGCATCAGAAAAAGGGTCTATTTGAAATGAATTTTCTGCAAATATTTTAGTAAAATGAAGGACAATGACGGTTGAAACTAAGACTTTAGGGTTTGTAAAACATCCTTCTTGAGACATTTTCTTTCCATAGCCCGTATTAGATTCAAGTTATTTGCCTAAATGTTGCCAATTTTGACATTTTAAATCGCCACTTTGACGTTTTGAGGAAAACCCCAATTTATTTTTATTTAAATGCCTATAACTTTTTTGTCTTTTGACCTATATAGCTAAATTTTGGTAGGTAAATTACCTATAAGGATATAAACCTGCGCACCCTTACTTGCGTTGCCCTTACTTTGTGAATTCCGGAGATATAAATTTTTTTCGAAAGAAAACACAAAATTTTCCGGGAAAACCTGGGCAGATTTTCCTGGCTAACGAACTTATCCAAGCCATTTGCAAAAGGAATTTTTTCATTAAATTTAATCAAAATCGGCCCATTATTTTTTGAGTTATCGGTGTGATACATATATATATAAATATATATATATATATATATATATATATATATATATATATATATATATATATATATATATATATATATATATATATATATATATATATATATATATATATATATAAACATATAAAAATTGAAACAGACCCCGGATATGTTTTCTGGGGGGCCTAATTAGCGCTCATTTGAAGAAATTTTTTCAAAATTCAAAAGTCGGGATCTCCTCATTAGTGAATTTTTTTTAAGAAAATTCACTAAAAAGAACAGAACAAGGCTATACTCCAGACTGAATTTATTTATTAAAAACCCTACGCGTTTCGGCCCATATATCTGGGCATCCTCAGGGCTTCCTGAAACATTACAAAAGGTGGTTGTGTCAGAAACAAAGTTTCTGTTAGGTCGGCAAGTATCACACGATACAAGCAGTTACAAAATTCTAAACAGTCTTACAAGAAAAGTCTAAACATAAACTAAAGTCAAAGCTAACATGCTCTACAACAGTTACATAAATAAAATCAAAGCTAAAAGCTAAAAATTGAGAAATTAAAAACATCAAAATGTCCAAAGCTCGGTCGAGGCACCTCCAAGCAGCAAAAACAACAATGCAAAAGCAGTACAAGTTGCTAAAACAGGTAGAAACCAGTGTAAATTAAGATTTAAAAGTGCACCGACACACCACAATCTAAGGTCTCTAAACAAATAGATAAAGAAGTTGCAAAGGCAGACTGCACAACCAGAGCAGAACTTTCAGAGAAAACACTGAGTTAAACCTATGATACATACAAAAAGTAAAACCAAAATGGCCAAAAATACTTACGTTCTGTTTTTTATATAACAGGAAGTGAACTTTACAAGAAATCTATCATAGTGGCTATTTTCCTCGACTGTTGCTTTAGTTTCCTTGTACTATATGGGTGAAGGCAGAATTAGAAGCATTGAAACCTCAAATCACAGCAATGGACAAACGGCGATACAAATAAATTTCGCATTTGAAATGGAGGACAGTTAAAAGCCGAATATCTGAAGAGAACGGGAAGGGGCAAACAAATGAGCTACGACTTTTAGCTAAAAGTGACAAGTGACAGACAAGTGACATTGACATCTACCCGGCCGTGTCGAGCAGCACAGAACACGTAACGCTTCCGGGCTCCTTGACTCCACAGAATACTTAGGTCTTTCACTGTAGATGGCAGTAGTTAAGTATATTTCTATAAATTGGTGGAAAGTTAATTTCACTGGTATTAGAAGCATTTAGAACAGTGTTGTTGGAGTTGTAAGTGTATCTGTACATTTATATCTCTTCAAAGACCAACTGCTCAGTTCCAAAAGTGGATGGGTGAAAGATTTTAACATTGTTTTCCTTATCAAAGACATGACCAGTCTCTCTGAGGTGGCAACCAAAAGCTGAAGTGACGTTATCAGCATTGTTTCTGCTCCTGAGATGTTCTGAAATTCTCGTGTTTAAGACTCTCCCAGTTCTGCCAATATACACAGTGTTGCAATCAGGATCTCCACAGCTAAGGCAATAAACTCCTGACTTCTTTAAGAGGGGGATGTCGTCTTTATTGTTAACTAACATCTTGTTCAGGGTGTTCTTAGATTTGTAAGCGAATTTTAAATTTTCTCTCTTCAAGACTTTTGTGATGGCACTAGTAATGGGTCCACAATATGTTTACGGAAAGTAGCAAGTGTTGTCAGCCTGAGATGCTGGGATGACTGAGCTGTCTTCTCTTAGGATTTGGCGACTTTTCTTCCTGATCAGTCTATCGACAATGCTGATACGATAATCATTGTTAGTGGCTAATTGCTTGATAATATTTAGCTCATTATCAAACTTTATCTGTGAGATAGGGATTCTAAAAAGCTTGTCAATCAAAAACCTTAAGCATGCCAGTTTATGAGAAACGTGATGACATGATCTGAATGGAATTAAGTGGTCTGTTTGGGTTGGTTTTTTGTAAATTTCGAATTCAATGTTGTTGATGGATCTCGTCAATTTCAGGTCCAAAAAGCTAATGGAACCATTTTCTTCCAACTCCATAGTAAAGTTCATGTTGACATGTAAGCTGTTTAGCCAAGTCAAGAAATGATGTAACTGCTCTGTGGGACCTGACCAGACAACAAGTATGTCATCTACGTAATGTGTCCAGGATGAGATAGTCTTGAAACGGATTATAATCCTTGAAAATAAGATCCTTCTCGAAGAAGGTCATGAAGACCTCTACACAGAGGGGGGACAAAAGGTTACCCATGGGAAGGCCATCCTTCTGTAGGAATATTTGGTTATTGAAGGAGAAGTTCTGTTCAAGACAAACCTTGACCAGAGCATTCAAAGCCCTCTGCATATCTATACCAAGTGAATAAGATGCAAGCAGATTCTTGAGTATGAGTAGTGTCTGTTTTACGGGAACACTGGTGAAAAACTTGGAAACATCGAACGAAACCAACACCGAAGTGTCATTTATTGGGACATCTCTAGTCGAGAGACTTAGACTTGGTTTTTCTCCACATCAATGACCTCCTCTATAGCACATCCAACCCAGTTCACAGTTACGCGGATGACAGCACCCTCCACTCAAATATACAATATCATAAGGCTGTCTCTTCAGCCCAATTAGATGAGAATCGCTGCCATCCCTTGCCTACCGACGTGCCGTTGGTGACCTCTCTCTCTCTCTCTCTTTTTTTATAGATATCTGCACGGGCACTGCTCAGAGGAGGTTTCTTCCATAGTTTCTCCACCTGCTGCCCCCAACAGATATACCAGGGGAACAGAGCGAATGCACCCTTTTACTGTCCAGGTCACCAGACATAGAACATCTTGTTATGCCCGCTCTTTTGTCCCGAGGACTTCCAAGTTGTGGAACTCCTTGCCGGCACGTGTTTTTTCTTCTCCTCCGTACCTCTAAACCTTCAAGTCCAGAATTAACAAGTTGCCTCTTTCTTCATTGTCGACACCCACCGTACGATATTATTTAGGCTGTGGGCCGTCGTGGTGTGTTGTTGTAATAAAAAATAAAAAAATAAGAATAATATATTATAGTGATATAGCCTTGCATTAAAACTAAGTGAGATATAAGACACGCTTTTTACACGTGTCGACATCTCGTTGCAGAACCAAGTAGTATGTTGTCACGGCAGCACCAAATAACATAGAATGTTAAAAAATAGAGCCTATGTACAACCAACTAACAATTTAGTAAATTGTCAGCCCTGGCCCATTTCTTCGCCAATGTAGGGACAAAAATGTAAGGCTAGATGTATTCTCACTACAATTAGAACCGTAGATCGGTTTCGCTCTAAGTAGAGCTCGTCAGTACGGCATACTAATTGCAGCGAAAATACACCTATAAAGTAATACGGCTATGGTAGCCAGCCTCGCAAAAGTAAGTGAGATGTAAGAGACGCTTTTCACACGTGCCGCCATCTCGTTGCGAAACCAAGTAGTATGTTGTCACGCCAGCTCCAAATAACACAAAGTGTTAACAAATAGAGACTGTATACAACCAACTAACAGTTTAGTTAATCGTCAGCCTTGGCCCATTTAATCACCAATGTAGGGACACAGTATGTAAGGCTAGATGTAGTCTCACCACAATTAGAACCGTGGACCGGTTTCGCTCTAAGTAGACCTTGTCAGTACGGCACAACGGCTATGGCAGCCAGCCTTCCAAAACTAAGTAATATGTAAGACACGGTTTTTACACGCGTCGCTATCTTGTTGCGGTACCAAGTGCTATTTTTCACGGCAGCTCCAAATAACACAGAATATTAAAAAATAAAGACTGCGTATACAACCAGCTAACAATTTAGTTAGTTGTCAGCCCTGGCCCATTTGTTCCCGTAATATAATTACACCAGTCGAATGTTTGGTTGTGGAAAGCATGACACAAAATCTACATTTATTTAGCTTTGCGATATCGCATTTAAAGTTACCAGGATTTGTCACATTAGCCGATCCACATTTCAACCTTTCAGCATCTATTGACCTTTTGTTAGGGGCCGATGTTTATTGGAAAAATGTGCGAAGGGTTTATAAAGGGAAATAAAAATCACCCGTCATTACAGGGAACTGAGCTAGGTTGTATAATATGAGGTCATTTTCCACAAAACAATGGGTCATCCTCGAATCAAATAAGGACTATTTGCAATCTTTCTGTTTCTCTCTAAATCAAACAATTCTGGGAAGTAAAAAATATACCTGCTAGTCTACCTAGAACATCGGAAATATTTTATGTGACAAATTCTACAATAATACTGTTCGAAGAAATCCTGATTGTCGCTTCGGAGTGGAGCTTCCCTTCAATGAACCCAAATCGAAATTAGGTGACCCCAAATCATTGTCATTAAAGCGTTTGTATCAAATGGAAACCAAATTGGAAAGGAATCCTAAACTCAGGTTATAATGTTGTAATTTCCTAAAAGAATATTTGAACTTACGCCACATGGAATTAATAAGTAATTCCATTTTTCATTATTATTTTATTTCAGCAACATACCACGTGGGATTACAGCCTAAATACTATCGTACCGTTGGTGTCGACAAGGAGGAAAGAGCAACTTGTTAATTCTGGACTTGAAGGTTTGGAGGTTCGGGGAGAAGGAAAACATGTGCCGGCAAGGAATTCCACAACTTGGAAGTCCTCGGGACAAAAAAGCGGGCATAACAAGATGTTCTATGTCTGGTGACCTGGACAGTAAAAGGGTGCATTCGATCTGTTCCCCTGGTAGATCTGTTGGGGGCAGCAGGTGGAGGAACTATGGAAGAAAGCTCCTCTGAGCAGTGCCCGTGCAGATATTTATAAAAGAGAGAGGTCACCAAGGACACGTCGGTTGGCAAGGGATGGCAGCCTTTGGGTGAGGCTAGGATCACCAATGAGACGTATAGCTATCTTATTAATGAAGTCCAGGATAGCGAGTGTAGAAGCGGCAGCGGCATCCCAGATGTGGGAGCAGTATTTGAGGTTTGGTCTTATTTGTGAAGTATATAAGGTATCAACACATCAATTGCAGATGTGACGTGTTGGTGCCAATTGAGATTTCGTTCCACAGAAATGCCAACAAGTAAAAACGACTCAATACTTTGAATAACTTGGTTGTTCATTGTGATGGGTCTAGGGCTGGTGTATCTCTTATGAGAAAGAATAACAAAATAACACAAAGTGTTAAAAAATAGAGACTGTATACAACCAATTAACAATTTAGTAAATTATCAGCCCTGGCCCATTTGCACCCTAATATAGGGCCAAAGTATGTAAGGCTTGATGCATTCTCACAACAATTAGAACTGTAGACCTGTTTCGCTATAATTAGAGCTCGTCAGTACGGCATACTATATTAGGGTAGAAAAGGGCCAGGGCTGACAATTTACTGAATTGTTAGTTGGTTGTATACAGTCTCTATTTTTTAGCACTTGGTGTTATTTGGAGCTGGCGTGACAACCTACTACTTGGTTCCGCAACTAGGTGGCGGCACGTTGCTTCGTGTCTTACCACTCACTTAGTACTTATTAGCGTCCAAAAGTTAAGAAGGTTCTTCTGTTTTATAGGTGTAGTTGTTGGAGAAACCCCACAAATTCTCCACCGCTTTCATATTAGTGGTAACGTATCGTCCGAAGCGATTATTTATTTTACTTTGGTTGGTAAAACATATTTCGGTTGTTTTTTGAAACCTTGTGGAAATTTAAACTGAGAGCAATTTAAAAATGATGCTCAAGCAGAAATACATGGTCGGGATAGCTTGATTTAAAATCAAATCCTGCAAAAGACATTAAATACTTCCTTCAATGATTATTTCCGCCTACGTAATGAAAAATTTAATCCCTGAAATCAGGAGCGGAGAGTCTGAATCTCGTTAGCAGCTCTAACCATGAATCATTTAAACAAAATGTCTCAACCTTTTTTCAGTCTACTATCTATTGTCCTTGTATTATTTATACGTGACTCGGCCCATTCAAATAGACTTTAAAAAAATCCTTGACTTGCACTCGCCATGATTAATGCCGGCTCTACTGTTGTCCGCGTAATGTTTTCGTCATTAAGTTCTTGTTATTTTTCGTGAAATAGAAGATTAATAGTCGAATGTTCCACTGGCGAAACATCCACAAAACATGACGTTTTGCTTGCGATGTCTGAATACAGAACAGTGTTCTTTCTGGGAGTAGCAAGTAAATAAATGTCGCCGGGAAATTGATATAGCCACATTGTCTTCGGCCTGAATAAAGACTTCACTGGAGGGGAATTCTTTCCATTAACAAAATGCAAGTAGATAAATCTTACAAAGTGTATTGTTTTCACAAGGAAAACAACTAGCTGAGGCTGAAGTATTGCCGTCAACAAGCTGAATAGATAGTTTGCTAACAAATAAGGTTGTGGTTATTTGAGTATCTGTTTTAGTGAATTTTCGTAGAAAAAATTCACTAATGGGGAGATCCCGACTTTTGAATTTTGAAAAATTTTTGTATCACACCGATAACTCAAAAAATAATAGGCCGATTTTGATAAAATTTGGCACGTACCTTTCTTTTGTAAATGGCTTGGATAAGTTCGTTAGTCAGGAAAATCGGATGAGGTTTTCCGGGAAAATTTTGATTTTTCATTCTAAAAAAATTCTTATCTCAAAAAGTAATAAGCCGATTTTAATAAAATTTGGCATGTACCTTCCTTTTGTAAATGGCTTTGACAAGTTCGTTAGTCAGGAAAATCGGATGAGGTTTTCCGGGAAAATTTTGATTTTTCATTCTAAAAAAATTCTTTTCTCAAAAAGTAATAAGACGATTTTAATAAAATTTGGCATGTACCTTCCTTTTGTAAATGGCTTTGACAAGTTTGTTAGTCAGGAAAATCTGACTAGGTTTTCCGGGAGAATTTTGACTTTTCATTTGAAAAATTTTTTTATCTCAAAGAATAATAGGCAGATTTTGATATAATTTGGCATGTACCTTCCTTTTGTAAATGGCTTTGACAAGTTTGTTAATCAGAAAAATCGGACGAGGTTTTCCGAAAAAATTTTGAGTTTTCATTTGAAAAAAATTTTTATCTTAAAAAATAAAAAATCTATGATAACCAAATTTGGTAGGTAGGTTTACGATATAAAAAGTAAACTATACACCAAAATTTAGATTTCCATGTTACAAGAAAAAAAAGTTATAATAAAATATTTTGTGACAGATCATTTCTATGAAAATTCACTACCATAACGCACTTGCTGCGTCCTGAGTTTTTACTATTGTATTACACTACTCACTAGTGGTGAATTTTCATTAAGGAAATTTACAGGTGTCGATGGTAAGACTTTCGGAAAATTTCTTCAAATAAGAGCGAATTATATATAGTATATATATATATATATATATATATATATATATATATATATATATATATATATATATATATATATATATATATATATATATATATATATATATATATATGAGACATACTTGGATCTCGGGTTGAACCGCGTCCAGAATTTATGAAGACACGACGTTTCGGCTCCTGTTTTGGAGCCATTTTCAAGAGGTAAAGGAAATATATAAGGACACTCTAAGGCCTCAATCTGCCTACTCCTTAGAGCGGTGGACAAAGGTGGGTTGGGTCGGTTTCAAGAGGTAAAGGAAATATGTAAGGACACTCTAAGGCCTCAGTCTGCCTGCTCGATTACGGGGCCTCAATCTGCCTACTCTCCAAATCTCGCCGGAGATCGTCTGTGAGGTCTCAGTGTGTTCAACCTTAGGTCTCAGAGTGATCTTTTTTTTAGCTCTGATTTATGTGTTATTTTAAACGTATGCTGTAGGCTGAGTTTTGCTGCCTTAAATTCGAAATATCAGTATATATATATATATATATATATATATATATATATATATATATATATATATATATATATATATATATATATATATATATATATATATATATAGGTGTCCCAATAGTGTGTAATTCCTCTATATATCTCTTACCCTTAGAGCTAGCCGAAAAAAAACTTTCAACACAATTTTCTTGTGATTGTCTAAGCTTTATCGAGAAAATATATTCAGCTTTGTGGAACTTCCGGTTGCACAGGAAGTAGCTATCAACTTCGTTATTTTAAATGGAATGCTATACATTTGATAACATTTTTAGATAGAAATTAAAAAATATGTGTGACTTTGTGTAGCATTCCCTACAGCGATCTTTGGTGTTTGTGAAAATATTACGACCTTCTTTTTTTAGCTCTGATTTATGTGTTATTTCAAACGTATGATGTGGCCGGAGTTTTGAGTTTTGCTGCCTTAAATTCGAAATATCAGTAGACGACATTTAATGCTTTGAAGTAGTTAAAGAATAATTTATCATCATTGTGCATGATGTATTATTTTTGGGTTACAGCATGTCTAATTTTAAAATTGCATAAGTTGTGTTTTTCAAATGGAACACCCTAATTTTTATGGATTGATCAGGTAGACCATTAAATTCTGCATCGACGTAGTAAAGGCTTCTCGATAGCTATAGTTAATAGTTTTTGAGTTATAGTGTTTTTTTTTTAGTTTCGCTTGTAAAAATAGTGTCACTGTATGAGGCACAGAGCACGTGAATAATGTCAGGTGACACTTAAAGTCTGCTTGACAAGAAAGACTTTAAGTTATCATTTGTGTCTATCCTTTATATGCACCCACGTTAGTGGCCCACCTGTATGTCAAAAAGAAAAGTCGCCATGATAGGCCCCATTGGCATGCAGAATATGTGTCCCTGTCTAAATCGCTTAGTGTCCAGATCTGAAGTAGGCTTAAGTTCAAATTAAAAGGACCACTTTTAATATTATTATATAAATAAAATAAAAACTATCCAAAACTACATGTTGGGACAAATTTCAATGCACCATGACATAATGCATATGTACTGTTGAATTCACATACTAGTTGTAACAAAAGGCTTTTAAAATGTGCGAATGGTAAGCATACCGCAGCCAATGCAATCTGACGTCACACACACACAGGGAAGTCAGCAGTTTTTATATCTCCATTGTTTGAAATGTTTGTTTTAACAATAATTTGAATAGAATTATCAGAACTAAAATGAGCTGGTATCGATGCAAATTATTTGATCCTATCCTCGGAACTAGATAATGTGTCGACACAAAAACTTATCGAATGCAACTACATGCAATGATTGTTATATTATGGCCTTATTCATATCCTTACCATACAAAAAGTGTATATATATATATATATATATATATATATATATATATATATATATATATATATATATATATATATATATATATATATATATATATATATATATATATATATATATATATATATATATATATATATATATATATATAATCGAAACTGACCCCGGATATGGGTTCTTCTAGGAGCCCAAAATCGCGCTCATTTGAAGAAATTTTTGCAAAGTCTCACCATCGATACCTCTCTATTAGTAAATTTTTTTAATCAAAATTCACTAAAATAACACAATCAGTTTCACAGATAATTACAAATTTGTTTTAAAACCCCTTTTTTGTTATTTTGTTTGCAGAAACTGGTTCGATTGAGTTGACTAAAATGGATCTTCCAAGCGATTCATATGGAAAAATACTTACCTGCCACCGTTAATTTCACAGGCGCATTCCTTTTGCAAATAAAATTTAAATTTTCGGTAAATTTGCAGATTAGCACATGGGGGATGTTTAGAAAAATCTTTTCAGAAAAATTCTTAGACCCCCTTCTAGATGCCTAAACCACAAGAAGAATTGATTGCAAACAGCCCACAAGAAGGTTACGGGACCAGGAGTGAATAGGGGTTCTGGGCGGGGAAGAAGATCAAAAAGAAATGCGATCGGAAAGTGAGAAAGAAACAGCTTAGTTGGACCTCTATAAGCTGCCTTTATCCAATTTGCAGCTAAAATCCTGTTTACCTCGCGTAGTACCTCTAGATTCACCGCAGGTCCCGTGACTTTCTTAGGGGTTGTTCCTAAGAAAATTTTCTTGTTTACATTGTTCTTGTTTATGCATTGAGAATTATTGTGGGCATAGAGAAGGGGAAGCAGAACCCCCGCGACGAAGCAGCGAACCAAGATTTTCAATTTATGTTTAAATTGTTATCTCATTTCATTTTTTAAGATATTTTTCCAAAAATGAATTTGAGGTAAGGATACAGCAACAATAAATGAGTGTTGAAAAGGGTCTGGGTATAGCAAGTATGTTATGGTAGAGAATTTTCGTAAACATATTGTAAATCCGATGACCCAATACATTTTCCATTTGTTGGTAAATAAATGAACGAATAAATTACCATAAAGTGTTCCAAGCTAGAATAACCTACTAATGATATGAAAGAGAATGTATAAAATAATAAACTCTACTCATGTTTCAACAGCCTCATGGTAAAAGCTTAGCCAACTGCGTTAATGGGACTTGTTGGTGGAAGATAATGGAGCGCCGACGGACTCGGCCGGAAAGATCAGAATTCAACCGCAATGCTTTCAGATATTTCTCCAGATGTCCTCTTTGTTTACAGACTAAGTTTCCGTCTACTGTCGCTAATTACTGCAGACAGAGGCGTCTCGCTTCAGAGGTTTTCAGTGTTTAAAATCCTTCATTTATAAGGGTGCTGTTTATCAACAAAATTATAAAAAGCGAAGAATTTCGATCCTATTTGAAGCTTGGAATAGTGAAACCTCTATCTAACTCTGGTGATACACTTAATATGATAAATTATAGACCTGATCACAACTGTGTCTAGATTATCTGGAGTGGTTATTAGAAAAAAGGATAATCGAGTTTTTCGATAAGCACAAGTTGTTTTCAGACGATCAATATGGCTTTCGAGAGGGCAGGTCTGCGGCAGATGCAATCGCATGCTCAACATCTTACATCTATAAAGCACTTGATGCAAGTAAACTTTGCCTTTGCATCTCTGTATACCTAGCCAAAGCTTTTGACAAGGTAGATCATCAGATACTCATGCAAAAATTATGAAATACACGGTATAGCATCGAAACTTATGACTGGATATTTAGGAGGAAGAAAGCAAATAGTAGAAGTAAACGGTATCTCTTCGAAATATGTTAGGGGAGCCGAGGCTAATTATAGGGATAAAATCGTTGAACTAGGCATTTATAGACATAGGTAACGGGATAATTTTAACTATATTAAACTGGCAAACTTAACATTATTAAATAACAAATGAATGAACTTACGTAGATAGTGGCATAGTGAATATTAATTCTACAGTATCTTAATGTATACCAATAAACAATATTTATAGTATTCTTAATTAGTTTCCGACCTTCCGAATTGCCGACTCCATCATTTCTAGATACCTTGCACGTTTGCTAATTTGCGTTTGTTTACTGTTGACATAACAAATGCAATCGCTTCAATGCCAATGTTATCCATACAACGTTGACCTCTAATTATTACAATATTTACATTCCTTAGTTTAGATAGATTTCTTAATACTGATTTCACTTGTGATGTTACTGATCTTAATAATTGTTTCCATGCGTTTCTACTGCCCTTCTGCCACTGCCGTTGTTCTCTGAACACTAGTGATACACGAGATGTGAAGTAAGATGTCCCACAGGGTGGTATACTCGGACCAATCCTTTTCAACGTATACATAAATCATCTTCTATATAAATTGTAAAGGGAAAGTAATGATCTTATCCGGATGACATCGTCGTATTGTACTGTAGTGATACATGATATAACTTGAAAAATAAAGCTGAAAGAACGTAATAAAGGATTGTTAGTGAAATGATCGTCAGGTTTTTTCAAGTGTTGTGATGATTTGTGCTTTCAAAGTGTACTTATCAGTGCTCATGACAGGTTCCAATCGTCACTTAGTGCTCTCTGATTATGGGCCGATTTTAATGGAATTTGGCGGGTACCTTCTTTTGTAAGTGGCTTGGATAAGTTTGTTTGCCAGGAAAATCGGACCAGATTCGGGAAAAATTTAGGTTTTTTATCCCAGAAGTTAACAAAACGCTGCCAACCAAATTTGGGACGTAGATTAGCGTTATCAAAAGTAAACTATATATTAAAATTTAGACTTCTACGCGACAGCAAAAAAGTTATAAGCATTTAATTTTTTAAAATGTTTGGTGCCAGATCATTTCTATCAAAATGCACTACTATAACGCACCTGCTGCGTCCAGACTTTTTTGTCAACTATACAAAAAATCACAACGAAGGCCGCCAATTCTATAATAATATCGGTTCTGTTAGCGACATCTGACGAACAGATAATCCATTAAGCCATCTGCAAAGAATAGTTCCCGAAAAAGATCACAGACTAAATGGACCCTATAACTGAAGAAAACATAATTGTAAAATAACTGTTTCAGACATCTTACAATAGAGGCATATTCGCTAGTAACTGGAAAACGGCTCGACTACAACCCGTCCCCAAGAAAGGATCCAAAGTGCTTCCTAGCAACTACAGGCCTATTTCTCTCCTTTCAGTCGTCTCTGAAGTGATGGAAAAGTATATAAACACCGAATTATTAAAATTTCTTGAAAAACACAGTCTAATCCAGGACATGCAGTATGGATTCCGTCAGCGCAGATCAACTGCCGACCTCCTTTCCTTTGTCACCCATTCTTGGAACAAGTCTATGGAACTACACGGTGAATCCCAGATTGTCGCTCTAGATATTTCCAAAGCATTCGACCAGGTCTGGCATGAAGCGCTGCTTGATAAACTTCAGGCCTATGGTCTACGACCAAAACTCTGCACCTGGACAGCAAATTTCCTCTCCAACCGGAGCATTTCTGTTGTCGTGGATGGCCATTCCTCTAAACTGTATTCAATTAATGCAGGAGTTCCTGGAGGTTTAGCTTTAGCCCATAATTAGTTTCTTCTCCACATCAATGAACTCCTTTATAGCATATCCAACCCAGTTCACAGTTACGCAGACGACAGCACTCTCCACTCCAATATACAATATTCTAAGCCTGTCTCTTTAGCCCAATTAGATGACGATCGCAGACTCATGGAAGGTTCTGTCTCCGTGGATCTCCAAAAAATTTTAGACTGGGGAAGTAGAAACCTTGTACAATTCAACCCCACCAAATCTCCGTCTTGCTTTCTTTCTCATAAGAGATACACCAGCCCTACACCTTCACAATGAACAACCAAGTTATTTAAAGTAATGAGTCCTTTTCACTTGTTGGCATTTCCGTGGATCGAAATCGCAATTGACACCAACATGTCACATCAATTTCAGAAGCGGCTGCAATGAAATTAGGTTTCCTCTTCCGGGCTCGCGAATACTTTTCACCAGCTAATCTCTATACCTTATATACTTCACAAATAAGACCAAACCTCGAATACTGCTCCCACATCTGGGGTACCGCTGCCGCTTCTACACTCGCTATCCTGGACTCCATTTAGAAGAGAGCTATACGTCTCATCGGTGACCCTACCCTCACCCAAAGGCTGCCATCCCTTGCCCACCGACGTGCCGTTGGTGAGATCTCTCCCTGTTTTATAGATATCTGCACGGGCACTGCTCAGAGGAGCTTTCTTCCATAGTTCCTCCACCTTGCTGCCCCTACCAGATATACCAGAGGAACACAGTGAATGCACCCTTTTACTGTCCAGGTCATCAGACATAGAACGTCTTGTTATGCCCGATCTTTTGTCCCGAAAACTTGCAAGTTGTGGAATTCATTGCCGGCACATGTTTTTCCTTCTCCTCCGAACCTCCAAACCTTCCAGTTCAGAATTAACAAGTTGCCTCTTTCCTCCTTGTCGACACCCACGGTACGATAGTATTTAGGCTGTTAGTCCTCGTGGTGTGTTGTTGAAATAAAAAAAGAGATATATTATTTTCAGCTATTGACATAGGGAGCTTTATATTTAGGGAGCTGAACCTCATCCCCGCAATCAAGTTCGTTAGTCAAGATAGGCTCGTTTATATTAACTATTTCTTAAACAGTCAGCTTGACCACAATAAAGTAAACCGCCAGCAGCCTAAGAGTTCAATCAACCTTGACCGTATAAATCTTTGATATTATTTGATTGTACAGTTTTTCAATAAACTTAAAACAGCTGAAAATAGAGCATATACATTGCACGAGTCACCACTGACAGGAAATAAAAAAAGAGGAAATTTGTGCTGGAGCATCTAGCAGGCTAGGTTATTGTTTGTTCTGAAGTTAACCGACTATACGATTCTATTACATGACGAAAGCTGAAGTGTTTGTTTGCTGTCCTTAGTCAGCCTGGGCTTCGAATTTATTTTTATTGTTTTAGTACATAAAAGAACAATCGCATTCGCCTTGCACGTAGAGTGTCTTCTAGAATGAGATTTCTGTTCAAAATTCTAACCAAGTTTTCTTACATTTATGTCCAATAATTTGACAATTATAAATCTTTTATTTTTAACTCAACTATCTAGCCTATTGTTTTGTTAATATAAAAGAGTTAAATAATGCACGTAAAAAGTCTGGATGCAGTAAGTACGTTATGTTAGCAAGATTTCATTAAAATGTTCAATCTTACACAAAAGCAGAATCACCCGAAAAACCATATAATAATAACAGCAAGTTATGTGCTAGATATATATTTCGACAACGAAGTTACTGATGAAGACAACTTCGTTGTCGAATTACGTAACTAGCACATCACTCTTTGTTATTATTTAAGGTGTTTGAAGTGATTCTGGTTTTTCTTATAGCTTCCAACCTCGGTCTTTTAAATTTTTTTAACAATTTTTTTGACAGAGCTAATATTGGCAGATAAACAACTTAAGAATATGCTTTACAAAAAAAAGGAGCAAAATACACCAGGCTATGATATACACCGACAAAATGATTACCCCTTAAATGTGTCGGACACTATGTATCATCCCACTAATAAACTGAGTTCAGTAGGATGAATAAACGACCAATAGAAAGAAAAAGCCATGCTTGGTCGCTATATAACTTAATCGCTTCTCAGGGAAGTGCGTAGTAGTAGCAGTGGTGGGGAGGCCAACGCCAAGCAAGTAGGCCACAATGGGCCCCTTTTGCCAACCCCAGCAACCATGCTCTACTCTTCCTCGGTTCCGTCGCCAAACCGCCTCGACCTCGAAATGAAGGCTGTGACGGTCTTCAATTGGACGGCACTTACCTGATTCCTCTGCAGAGTCCTCCAACCGAACAATTCTGCTCGAAGACTACCAAAAGCCTTGCATTCACACAGGTAGTGGTAGGACGTTTCTTCATCCTCGCCGCATTCCTGGCAAATGGGATCCCTCTCTACGCCTATCAATGTGAGGTCTCTTCTAAGGGCACAGTGGCTTGCCAGCATCCCAAGGATGCGGAGAAGCGTAGGTCGACTCCTACCGAGTATCCAGACAGATTTATCTCTGCCTGGCCCATCCACGAAGTCCCTCGCCTGCCTACAGCCACCAACCGACCCCCAGTGCATATCCATGGCTTCCTCAGTCCACCTCTCTAAGGCGATAGAGACCGTCTTCCTAGTTATGCCTATCGCAGGCTCCGGGCAATAGAACGGCCGCCTGGAACTAAGCCTTGCGAGATTATTCGCTACCTCATTCCCCGCTACGCCAGAGTGTCATGGAACCCACACCAGTTGCACCTCCTTTGTCCTGGCTAGTCCTTTGAGGGCGTTAGCGCACTCCTTAACCAGTGTTGATCTGGTTCTGGCCGCGCAGATTGCCCGAAGGACCGGCTGGCTATACGAGCATATGTATACACATTTTTCGGGGTTCCTCCTCACATCCTGTCTATCGGCCACAGACAGGATAGCGTACACTTCTGTTTCGGATGCCGTGGTATATGCGCCCAGAGCATAACTCTCGCGCACTCCTAGACCCTCGATGTATATTCCTGCCCCGGAGGACTGTTGATCCTCCAGCCGCGATCCGTCAAGAAAACAGAGCAGGCTTGTGAGCTGAAATGCAACCTCATTTTCCCTCCACTGATCCCTACTGGGGATCCTGAGGATGTATGGCCTAGTCAGCCTAGTATCGTCCTCGGCATCCCTCACCTTTATGGCGGAAATCGGAATTTCCTTTTCCACCTCCTTGGAGACTCTTGCATGCCCTATTACTGCTCCCTCTCCGCACCAGTCTCCAGAGTCTCGCATTCTAAGATGCGATGTCATAGCCTCCCTACTGATACAGATGGGAAGCATCAACAAGACCTCTAGCGCGGCTGATGGTGTCGTCCTCATAGCGCTGTGATACGCAGGATTGCCAGCCTCAGGGAACTGAAATCAGGTTGTCCGGTTGTAGACACAAGCATGGATTTGTAGTCGTGATTCTGACTCAGGTTGTATTCTGTATTCTCACCACAATTAGAACCGTAGACGGGTTTCGCTCTAATTAGAGCTCGTCAGTACAGCATACTAATCGTAGCGAAAATACACCTATAAAGTGTGCTATGGTAGCAAGCCTCCCAAAACTAAGTGAGATGTAAGACACGTTTTTACGCGTGTCGCCATCTCGTTTCGGAACCAAGTAGTATGTTGTCACGGTAGCTCCAAATAACACAGCATGTTAAGAAGAAATGGGTCAGGACTGACAATTTACAAAATTGTTAGTTGATTGTATACAGTCTCTATTTTTTAATATGGACGCCCAGATATTGGAATTGATTAAAGAAATGAAAGAAGAAGCCAGAAAAAGAGATGAAAAAGCCAGAAAAAGAGACGAAGAAGCCAAAGAAGAAATGAGAAAAAGAGATGAAGAGGTCAGAAGAAGAGACGAAGAAGCCAAAGAGGAAATGAGAAAAAGAGATGAAGATGCTAGAAAAAGAGACGAAGAGATAAGAGAGGAACTGAGAAAAAGAGACGAAGAAGCCAAACAAGAAATCAGAAAACGAGATGAAGAAACAAAAAGAAATGAGAAAAAGAGATGAAGAAGCCAGAAGAAGAGTTGAAGAAACAAAGAAAATTCTGCAAGAACAAGCCAGCAGAATTGAGAATATTACTTCGTGTGTGGACGAACGTATGATGTAGGTAAAAGACAACATCTTCCAATAAGTAGAAAGTCGAGTAAGGGGCGAATGTTGGGCTCTAAGATCACGCCTAAGGGAAAAAGTGAAGCTAAGGCCGGCAACCATTTCTCAGGCTATCGATTCTGGCAGCGTTCTCGTCGTAGACGGATACGTAAGCGGTAATAAGACCCAGATGGTCGTCGACACAGGTGCACCTAGGACGATTATTCGCCGCGACATGGTTCCAAGATGGCGAGTAAGAAAACCAGAGTGTACAGAGTAAATGCGGCTGGTGGTGATCAGATCCAGGTATTTGGCGAGACTGACGTCGATCTGCAAATTGGGACATGGAAGGCAAAGCAGAGAGCCATAGTCGCCGCCATATCAGACCCGATTATAATTGGCTTAGACCTACTTCAGAGCCAGGGCGCTAAACTTGATCATGGCACTAACACCCTGACTAACGGCGGTGAAGAAATAATAATGTCGCCTGGCAGTAACCTGGTAGTGTGGAAAATCACCATAGAGGCAAATAGCAACGTCTGCCGTGAAAGTGCCACTCAAGTGAAGAGAGCTGTGAGAGGAAGAGACGACCCAGGTACTCAGCCAGAAGCAAGTGGAGAAGAAAGTATGAGAGAAGTACAAGACGAAGGCTGCAAAGACCACGTAAATGTGAAGCCAACCCAGAAAAAGGTCAGTAAACACATTTGTTGGAACAGAGCCGATGTTGACAGGATGAATAGGGCCCGCCGAGATATTCTTGCAAGTAGACATAAGAACAACAGCAACTACACGGAAGAACCAGTACCACCTAAGGACTTCGCTTGAAGAAAGCTCCGACATATTGACGAGAAGGAAAACCATCCACTCTGCGGTCGGAATGCATATACGAATAGAAAGCGACCGCATGAAGACCCGTTATGACGGGCCACCTAATTCAGCTGGTTTTAAAGAAGAAGATCGGGTGTTGTTCTACAATCCAGTACGACGCAAGGGACGGTCACCGAAACTACAGAAACTATAGGAAGGTCCTTATAAGGTGGCCAAAAGGATCAATCACATTGTCTATCGAATTCAGAGGAGCCCGAAGAGCCAGATGAAGGTGATCCATATGCACAGACTTACGCCATTCCAAGAAATGTCAGAATTCGACCGGGACGATCGAATATAAGAGGGGGGCAGTGTCACATTTGTCTATGAGAAGTACGTTTATGGACTTTGTTATTCTGTGGTCAGATGTCGGTTATAAAGTGTGTTGGTAAGAGCGAATACTCTGGAATTATATTTCCAGAAGGGACCAGAAGTGACAGTTGTAGAATAGTGTAGAAGGTCTAGAATCTCTATGGACAGTATAAATAGACGAGCGGTGCGCAGAGTTAGTTCAGTATTGATTAGTGCGGTGTAAATAAGTGATCATAGAATATTAAGCGAGTCAGCAAGTGTTGGTGTATAGGAAGCGATCATAGAAGGCGAATAGTGTAATATAATTCTATGGACATTTAATAATAGAGAGAAATATTTTAGTTGATACTGGTGTTGGAAAAAAGTTGCTTATAATAAATTAGTAGTTTGAAAAGCTGTGTTTTGTTAGTCATCGAATCCAGAACCCCGTAGAACGTAACAATATATATATATATATATATATATATATATATATATATATATATATATATATATATATATATATATATATATATATATATATATACATTTTCAACTGATCTTAGATTTTGGTTCTAGGGGCCCTAGAGTTTTAGGTTATTAGAATAGTGTGTGGAGTTTCGATATTTTTAGAAATCGATTATTCAATGAAAATACTTGATACTAACTATAGGCGTGACAACATATTAGCAAAGAGCCTCGGTGGTCCAGAGGTAAGAACGTGTTCCTCTGAATCGAAGGATACTGGGTTCGATTCCCTGGGTTTTCCTTCCACCTTTCAGTACATACTGTAATAAATTAACACCAACCGAGGTTCCGGCATTGTATTTGAGCAAGTTTAATGTCTGCACATTCCGCCCTTCGTAGGGGGCGTAAATCCGTCAGTCCTGTGTTGGGCACTTTAAAGGTCCCTACCCTCGTTACAGAAAGGCAGGGGTTCGGGAAAATTTCCTGACTGCTCCCAGGCGTCGGTGATTCGCCATTGTCGCGGAAATAGGCCGACGTTAAAATAAAAAAACATATTAACAAAGCATAAAAAATTGACCTAAAGAGCTTGCTAAAAATGATTATTATAATATCTGTCTGTTCTGGTGTACTTTTACTTGCTGGACTAGTAAAGTGTTGCTAAATATTTTGATAACAAACTCACCTCCGGTTGATTACATAAAAGTTTTACCAACGTAGGCATTTCAACCAACTTTTATCTGGTACATACCTGAAACAAAAAATATTATTTAGTACAGACTCGTACAAATAATCGGCAGACATGAAATATAAACGTGTGGTTGGCGTGGGGCCGGGGAGAGATGCCCCCTCATATAGAGTTTTTTTATTGACGTAATCAATAAGGGAGCGTGGCTTGGAACATTTTTAGCGTGTTACGGTTTCACGTGAATATTAATGAAAGGAAATATTTTCACAAATATATTTCATTCTTTAAATTTACATATCAAATATTAACACACGAAATAGGCTTTTGTATCAGCTAAAAAAAGTATTCTAACCGGCTGGGCTGAAACAAGCTGAATGTCAGATTTTCGTTTGCAGGTATTGTGCGATAAAGGAATCTGCTGAATTTTCAGCTACCTGCGGTTTTTATAACATTCTACAATAAAATGGGTTATGATAAGGAAATCGATTATGTATATAAGCTCGGGTTTATTAGCGAGATTTTTTTTTTTTGATTAGAGCTTTGACTTTGAGAACTGGCTCATTCTCTGTCTCTGTCATTCTTTAAAATGAACAAGGATGCATTTGACCTTGCTTTTCACAATGGAAAAACCAGTCTTAAGAATGCTAATTGTTGGAGAAACATATTGGTACGCCCGTGTCTCTTTAATTTCATTCGGTTGCACTATCCTTTAAGTTTATACCTGGAAGTCGTTATTTGTGGATTTCACAACCCTTTCCAATTTGCTGGTAATCTTTATCCTCTAGCCGTCTGTATCGCATTAAGTTTACGCGTAATCAATGCCATACAAAGAATACTTATATACCGTTAGGTCCGTTCCTGTAAATAGCTTTAGCTGTCTTT
This sequence comes from Tillus elongatus, assembly GCA_964006375.1. Lineage (NCBI taxonomy): Eukaryota > Metazoa > Arthropoda > Insecta > Coleoptera > Cleridae > Tillus > Tillus elongatus. The sequence continues at coordinate 334,719,601 of OZ023262.1, read as the reverse complement.
GACGTGTATTTTTAAATGTACCCGGTGGATTCCTTCACTAGGAATAATGCCTCTACCTAGTTGGCCATTCTGTATTACTGACGTTATGTTATGTCAACTACGTCACCTAGAGTTACGCGAGAGCTCGATAAAAGCAAGCCTTTCGCAAAGCACAGGTCAGTTCTGCAACGAATCTCATCTTCTTCGCTTCTTAGGACCCCGAGTTCCTAATCTTCTACTTAAATACCGCTCGTGCGTGTAAGTCAGCAGTTCTACGATCGTTGTCATCTTCTAAGGTTCTTGGGACCCCGAGTTCCTAATCTTCTACTTAAACCCCGCTCGTGTGATTAAGCCAGTTTAGTTTAAGTTCCAATCTTCCTACAGAAATTCCGTTCATACAGTGATACAGTGAAAAGTCAGTGTTTTCTTCCAAGTTAGAAAGTATACGCGCAGTTAAATGCAATAGCAAATAGCTAATAAGATTGTAAAATCTCCTACGTAACCCATTAAATCAAGTGTAAAACTGCAAATTGTAAATAAGTGTTAAGTTTAAACTGTATATAGTAACAATACAACATATATAAATATAAAAAGTGTATTATTGAAATCTTCTGGAATCCAGTGCACCTAGAGTTATAAATACAGTCCACATACAGTCCACATCTTCAACATATTCTTCTTCCAACGCTAATTAGCAAAGCCGACTAGTTAGCGAGGGTGGGATCAATCCACCTACAAAACATTGCGGAAAGAAAACAAGCTCTTTCTCTCCCACTAATCTAACAACCTCTTTTAACTTTTTTCTTTAATCTCCATATAAACTTGCTGTTTACTAAAAATGTATATTAAAAATTAAAACCTACATACATATCCACTCACACACATACGCGAGCGCAAATACACTCATGTATATGCACTCATGACAACAGGATTTATACGTACAGTAGCTAACACTAGATGCAGGGCATAAAATGCACATTATTTCTTCATGTGCACATACACACACACACATACATATACATGCACACGCTATAAGTTGCTGCAGGAGAAACACTGGGATACTTTTCATACCAATGGAGCCTGTCATGGTGACTGTTTAACATACTGGAAGGCTGCGGTCAAAATAGGTTAACACAAGGAAAGACACGAAGGAACTTACTTTTATCTCTCTGACTACACCTTAACCTGCTAAATTTATTTAGTATCCCATAAGACTATATAGTATATTGCCACTAGTACAATATTTATTGGAACAGTCTAATTTTCAAAATATGATCTTTTTACTAAGAGCTATTAAGTACACTTGGAGAACTCAAATCACCACAACACATATTTCAGAGACCTTAGATCGTTTCGTTGACCATGTCAACGTATTCAGACGAAGACAAATTCTAAAATTAAACTCAAAACAATTGTACTTATTAGTGCTCATCACAGGTTCCAGTTTTCACATACTAAGAGCTATATAAACCTAGCTGACTTAGAGACTTTAACAAAACATATGAAGGCTACCATGACACTTTATTACAAACAGCTTCACACATAAGTGATGTCACATCAAGTGGAAAGGAAACGTTGCATTTTATCAAATTACAAAATAATATTTTTCAAATGATTTAAATCAGCTGGGCTGGTGTTGTTACATGAGCAAAATGGATAGTCTTCAACTTGTATTTTATTCAAATGAGACTTAAAAGCACCATGGCCTATGGTAATTCTGTTAAGTGTCGTAGACAAGTACCTAGGAAGCAACAGTTCTTTGTAAATCGGGTGTTTTTAGTGAATTTTTATTAAAAAAAATTCACTAATAGAGAGGTATCAATGGTGAAACTTTGCAAAAATTCCTTCAAATGAGTGCGAACTAGGACCCCTAGAACCCATATCCGGGGTCAGTTTCAATTTTTATATGTTTATATATATATATATATATATATATATATATATATATATATATATATATATATATATATATATATATATATATATATATATATATATATATATATATATATATATATATATCCAACCGCTAACTCAAAAAATAATTAACCGATTTCGATGAAACTTGGCAAGTGCCTTTCTTTTATTAATGGCTTGGATGAGTTTGTTAGTCAGAAAAATAGGACGGGGTTTTCCGGAAAAATTTTGAGTTTTCTTTCAAAAAAATTTTTCTCCCAAAGTTACAAAGCTGTTTTAATGAAATTTAGTATATATATTGCCTCAAGAGAGATTGTACTGTGTACCAAAATTCAACTGTCTAAGTTTAGAGAAAATTGAGTTATTCAAATTTTAAATTTTCTTTTGAAACAATTTTTTTTCTCCAAAAATTACAAAGTTATTTTAAAGAAATTTGGTGGATATCTTGTCCTAGGAAATATCTTACTACATACCAAAATTAAACTTTCTAAGATTATAGAAAACTGAGTTAATCAAATTTTTATAGTTCACTGCAGTGTTAAAATCAATGGTATTTGCCTCACTATGTGCCTGGGGGACTGACCGAATTCATTCCCAGTTGCTTTGTTCTACTCATATTCTCTGAACATGTTAAAAGACGTGGTATCTACTTCATTCCAAGTCACTATTAACCGACTATTTATGAAATCAAATAAGTAAATTAAATCGATTGTCATAAAATATGTAGTGTATTAAGACTAAGGGAAAAAGAAATAAAACATATATAACTGTGCACATTTTGACTATATTTTAGGGTGTGCGGCGCACACCTAGCTCACTAGGAAAAATCGCCACTGCTTGAGAGAGGTATTGTCACAGCATAATATCTTATTAAAGTTCATTTGTAAATAGGTTTAATTTTTATGTTTATATATATATATATATATATATATATATATATATATATATATATATATATATATATATATATATATATATGTATCCGTCTGATAACTCAAAAATAATTAACCGATTTCGATGAAACTTGGCGAGTGTCTTTCTTTTATTAATGGCTTGGATGAGTTCGTTATTTAGAAAAATCGGAAGGGGTTTTCCGGAAAAATTTTGAGTTTCCTTTCAAAAAAAATTTTTTTTCTCCGAAAGTAACAAAGCTCTTTTAATGAAATTTACTATATATGTTGCATCAAGAAAGATCTTACTACGTACCAAAATTAAACTTTCTAAGTTTAGAGAAAATTTAGTTATTCAAATTTCAAATTTTCTTTCGAAAAAAATTTTTTTCTCCGAAAATTACAAAGTTATTTTAATGAAATGTTGTGGATATCTTGCCTTAGGAAATACCTTACTGCGTATTAAAATTAAACTCTCTAAGTTAATAGAAAATTGAGTTATTCAAATTTGAAGCATTTAATAAAAATGTACTACCATAACGCACTTGCTGCGTCTCGGGTTTTTTGGATTGGAGATGACTCCACTGAAGTGCTTGTTACAGCTACTTTTCAACTTATGCCAATGATCCTGCCATCTTATATTACACACATGTTTTACTTGCGGAAGTGGATCTCTGTTACTGTAAAAGTCTTGTTTATAACCTGTTATAGTTGCTTTTTAGCAAAATAGTCAGCCTTTTTATTACCCTCAAGCTTTGAGTGCCCTTTTACCCATATGAAAGTCTCTTTTGTGCTGTTGTTCCAAGACCTCTAATTGATAAGCAATATTGCATACTACCCTGGACCGATATGTAGCATTTTGAAGACTCAATAGAGTTCTTAACAGTGAAAGGGAATCTGTCAAAAATACAAAGCTACTCATATATTGGTTACAGGCTAGTACTAACGCTTTTTGTATGGCAACAGCTTCAGCATTATAAATTGAAGTGGGCTTTGGCAGACTAAATAGCTCAACATAATCTGATTGTTTAATGTACACTTTGCTTCACACTTAATCTTGAATTTTTGACCCATCAGTATAAATCTTGTCCGGTTCTTTATATGGTTTTAACTCTTGTTTCAATATCCAAGTGCTTATATCTGGTATGTTAGTGAATATGGGTATAATAATGTGAGGTTTTATCAGGTATGTTATAAGAAAAATCAAATCTAAAATTAAGGATTTCTTTCGCATATCATTGAGAATTTTTGATTTCCAAAGAACCGTCAAATAATGGTGGTGAAGTTTTGTTTCTCCAATAGTTGTGCGTAAGATGGATCACAGCTGGCTGTTGCATTTTCATGAACGGGTCCTAAGAGTCTGAGCTAAAGTTTTTTTATAAGAAATTTGCAGGATAACAAAAATCTTCTAACAAAAAGTGATGATTGGTTTGTTAAAACTACAAGAGATTGTAGGGGTGAAGTTTTGATTGCTCGTGTTATGACTCTAAGAAATTTATAATGGATTCTGTCAATTTTTGTTAATAACGTGTTAGAAGCAGATCCATTAAATATAGAGGCATAGTCTAAGATAGACCTAGTGTATGCTCAATAAAATGTCATTGCAGTTGACATGTCTACACCATGATTTCTGCGTGTAGTATATTTTAAAATATTTAAGCTTTTCTCTGCTCTATCTTTTAGTGAGTCTATATGATTTTTCCATGCCAGTCTCTGGTCAAGAATGATTCCTAAATACCTGAGAGAGGATCGCAATGGAAAGTTAGTCCCATCAAGAGAAATGGATGGAATTGGCACATTGAGCTCTTTAATTCTATGTCTTGTGAAGAAAGTAACCACTGTTTTATTTACAGATAGAGTAAAACCGTTTGTGAAATTAAAATGAATTATATTTGACACAGCTAAAGAGAGCTCAGTTATGCATTGATTATAAGTATTTGAGTACTGTACATGCAGAAGTTATCAGCATACTGTAAACATTATATTTATTTGGGGAGTATTTTGTGAAAATCGTGAGTATAAATGTTGAAGAGAACAGGGCGGAAAACTGAACCCTGGTGAATGCCAACATTAACTAGCCTAGGTCCAATGATTCCATTTCTAGTTCGAACATACACCCTTCTATTTTCAAATATTTTAACGCGATTAATTGCTATACCTCTGGGAATCTTTAAACTACATGGTTTTTCAAATAAAATTTCTAAGATTACGCTGTCGTACGCTTCTTTCAGATCGATGAAAATAGCATCTAAGTAATTATTTTTTGTCAAGTTGTTTTGAATGTCCACGACCAAGCTGGCAACAGATTCGTTTGTACCCTTACCCTTTCTGTAACCAAACTGAGTGAAAGGTGGCAACCTGTTGTATTCTAAGTATCATTCCAACCGCTGTTTCATTATTGTTTCAAATGTCTAAGAATATAAGACATTAATGCGATTGCTCTATAAGAGCCTGCCACAGCAGGATCCTTATGTGGCTTTAATAGAAAAATGACTAAAACTAAAAGACCATAACTTTCTTTACAGACTAAGTATAGTTTGGAACCGGCGACACGCTTTGATAAGTACACTTGGTGAATCCAAATCACAACAAATATTTAAAACGCCTGACGATCGTTCCTCTAACCAAGTTGGCGTCGTCAGAGGATGAAAGACTCTAAAGTTTGACGATTACAACTGTGTTTGTATTTCCTGCAGGTACTCGGCCTTAGACGCTTGAGAGTGGTTCAAACAAACTTAAACTGCCTTTTAACCAAAAAGTCCCTCCATCCTAATTCCGTTTTCTTTATTCACGCGTTTTTGTTGGCATTCTTGAACAGTGGTCGATCAATAAACTATACATGGGCGAAGTTGCTGCTGGCCACCTTGATCCACTGATATGACTTCACTCGACTTATTCCTGTGGGGCCATTTAAAAAACCGTGTGGAGCTCTCTGAAGTATTACACCCTGCAGATAATTGACAAAAAAGTCTAGACGCAGCAAGTGCGTTATGGTATCGAATTTTCGTAAAAATATTTTTAATGGCAAATAGGTCTTGTTTTTTAAAAGAATTACATTTGGTTGGCAGTATAACCTATATAGTAGTAACAATGTACCATATTTCACTAAAATAGCTTTGTTGCTTCAAAAAGGTCAAACATTTTCCGAAAATAAACATAAAAATTCCAGAAAAAAACTGGTCCGATTTTCCTGGCCAGCCAGTATCTACTAGCTATTTACCCACCTTCCAAGACATAATTATTGACAAAGAGATTTAGTACCAAAATTGAAAAAAAAATTACCATTTTTTTGTTACATAAATTGCCTTCAGTAATGTTACACTAAATTATATTTTTCACAAAAATTCGACAACTTTTTTTACAATAACTTACTAAACATTTATTATTAATTACTAACATATCACAAAAATCATACAAAAAAAAGATTTTTACGGAAACACAAAACATTTCTGCAAAAACTTTTAAAATTCAGCCACTATTTCAGAGTGTCTGTATATAGCAACTTGATTTTTTCGACGACTAATACAAACAAAAATCTCTCTGAATGCGTCGTTTCCATGGGGCGCCGCTATCTATACTGGTAAAAACACCGTATCACAATGTGTGATATGTGCCAAAAAATGTGAAAAGTTGCAAAACAATTGAAATAACTCAAAAACAATGAACGATATCATTTTTTTCCTTACAAACATGCTTGATAATTTGATGGAAAATACAAAAATTCAATAACATCAGGGGTTTCTATTAAAAAAAGCATGTGTGTATCACCAACGACTTATGGGCCACCTTGTGATTGTCAAAATTAGTCCCCCTGTATATGTATAAACGGACAAAAACTGAAACTGACCCCGTATATGGATTTTAGGGGTTCTAGTTCGCGCTCATTTGAAGAAATCTTTTTAAAATTCATAAGTCGCGGTCTTCTCAATAACGATTTTTTTCTACGAAAATTTGCTAAAATAGAAACTATTAAACCATAAACTCTATAGCTGAAACTACTCCCAAAGTATCAGGAAGAGGGTCTATTTGAAATGGATTTTCCGAAATTATTTTAGTAAAATGAAGAACAGAAAAAATGTTTCTTCGAAAATTACAAAGCTATTTTAATTAAATTTGATGGATATGTTTAATTGGGAAGGACCTTACCGCATACTAAAATTCAACTTTCTATGTTTATAGAAAATTGAGTTATTCAAATGTGAAGCATTTATTGAAAATTCACTACCATACCGCACTTGCTGCGTCTTGAACATTTTTAGCATGATTTAGTACCTGACCTTAAAAATTATATATATATGTTAGAATTTATTATTCGAGAAACTCTATATTGGGCAAAAGCAAACATCTATATCAAGATTCTAAGAGCATTTAACGACGCAAGAAACCGCTATGTCCGCATTCTTTCTGAGGCAAAAAACTCGTTTAATAACCACATCAAAAACAAAGTCCTCTTAAGCTCCAACGGCAGCAAACCCTTCTGGACTCTTGCTAAATCTATTGGGAATAATTTCTGCAAGAGCACGTTCCCACCTCTTGTCTCAGGGGATGAAATTGTTTCTACCGCCCTGGGCAAGGCTGAACTTTTTGCCTCGTTGTTCGTCGGCAATTCTACTCTCAACCCACCTAAAAATGTTCAACCACCAACAGTCCCCAATGTCGCGCATAAAATAACTGATATCATTTTCAAAAATAAAAAGGTACGAAAGATGCTCCCTTCTCTTAATACCAGGAAAGCCTCTGGCCTTGACGAGATCCCAGCAATTGTTCTCAAAAAGTGTGCACCAGAACTTGCTGCTGTCCTGACTCGTCTGTTTCAGACATCTTACAATAGAGGCATATTCCCTAGTAACTGAAAAACTGCTCGAGTACAACGCGTCCCCAAGAAAGGGTCCAAAGCGCTTCCTAGCAACTACAGACCTATTTCTCTTCTTTCAGTCGTCCTTAAAGTAATGGAAAAGTATATAAACACCGAATTACTAAAATTTCTTGAAAAACAGAGTCTAATGCACGACAGGCAGTATGGATTCCGTCGGCGCAGATCAACTGTAAGCCCTCGTGGTGTGTTGTTGACATAAAAAAAAAAAACTGCCGACCTCCTTTCCTTTGTCACCCATTCTTGGAACAAGTCTATGGAACTACACGGTGAATCCCAGATTGTCGCTGTAGACATATCCAAAGCATTCGACCAGGTCTGGCACGCAGCGCTGTTTAATAAACTACCGGCCTATGGCCTTCCACAAAAACTCTTTACGTTGACAGCAAATTTCCTCTCCAACAGGAGCATTTCTGTTGTCGTGGATGGCCATTCCTCTAAACTGTATCCAATTAATGCAGGAGTTCCTCAAGGTTCAGCTTTAACCCCTACTTTGTTTCTTCTCCACATCAATGACCTCCTCTCTAGCACATCCAACCCAGTTCACAATTACGCGGACGACAGCACCCTCCAGTCAAATATACAATATTCTAAGCGTGTCTCTTTAGCCCAATTAGATGAGGATCGTAGACTCATGGAGGGTTCGATCTCCGTGGATCTCCGAAAAATATTAGACTGGGGAAGTAGAAATCTTGTGCAATTCAACCCCACCAAATCTAAGTCTTGCTTTCTTTCTCATAAGAGATACACAGGCCCTAGACCCATCACAATAAACAACCAAGTTATTCAAAGTAATGAGTCCTCTTCACTTGTTGGCATTTCTTTGGATCTAAATCTCAATTGGCACCAACATGTCACATCAATTGCAGAAGCAGCTGCTAGGAAATTAGGTTTCCTTTTTCGGGCTCGCAAATACTTTTCACCAGCTAATCTCTATACCTTATATACTTCACAAATAAGACCAAACCTTGAATACTGCTCCCACATCTGGGGTGCTGCTGCCGCTTTTACACTCGCTATCCTGGACTCCATTCAGAAGAGGGCTATATGTCTCATCGGTGACTCTACCTCCACCCAATGGCTGCCATCCCTTGCCCACCGACGTGCCGTTGGTGACCTTTCTCTCTTTTATAGATATCTGCACGGGCACTGCTCAGAGGAGCTTTCTTCCATAGTTCCTCCACCTGCTGCCCCCAACAGATCTACCAGATCTACCAGGGGAACAGAGCGAATGCACTCTTTTAATGTCCAGGTCACCAGACATAGAACATCTTGTTATGCCCGCTCTTTTGTCCCTAGGACTTCCAAGTTGTGGAATTCCTTGCCGGCACATGTTTTTCCTTCTCTCCTGAACCTCCAAACCTTCAAGTCCAGAATTACCAAGTTGCCTCTTTCCTCCTTGTCGACACCCACGGTACGATAGTATTTAGGCTGTAAGCCCTCGTGGTGTGTTGTTGAAATATAAAAAAGGAGATATATTATTTTTAGCTATTGAAATAGGGAGTTTTATGTTTAGGGAGCTGAACCTCATCCACGCAATCAAGTTCGTTAAATAAAAAAAGCACATAACTGATCAAGTTTAATAAAGTAGAAAAATCTAGCATTGTCCAAACATTGCATTGTCGTTGGACAAAGATAGGCAATAGTAATCTAAGGTTAGTTGTTGTAAATACATATATTAATGTTTCAGTGTAGTTTCTGAGTCGAGAATGCCCACTGGGGTGAGAGAAGCGCTTCTATAAATTGATGGGTATAAAATATAAATTCATCCCGTGCAAAAGTTTTCGCATTAGAGTTATTAATACAGACCGGAGAGAAATATCGGTCTACCCTCGCCTGCCAGCTCCACTGAAGCTACACTCTGATAAACTTCTCGATTTGTACAGAAAAAAAGACAGGAAATTAAACGAAGTGTGCCGCGGAAAGTTTTACCGATGTTGGGTTTCGTTACTGAAGATCATAGATAAGAGAAAAGAAATTATGATCCATCTGAAGTCATTAAAGAACTCCCAACAACCGAAAGAGCGAAACATCAAACACGTCAAATTTCGAAGATGTCTTAAGAGTTTCCAGCAATGCCGTCAAATCTGCATTGTACTTCTGAAGTTTGTATTGTAGAACACGATGACGTTTGTGACTGTCTTTAATAGCTGCTTTAATCTCAGGGGGCTTGTTAGAATTAAATTACAGGGGTGGCTTATTTACTAAAAGATAAACGAGTTTTAATTCTACGTGCATATGCCTTGCTCGTTCTGACGGCCCTTATTCTAAATTATTTTTTTCTGTCTTTAATATTTCTAAGCTGTGAAGCATATTAAATTATAATGAATTGTGTATATAATTAATGAAAATGTGATTTACTTAGTCACATCCTATGAAATGTTTAAAGCTACATTCTAGCATTGAATAAAATAAAATTGTGAATTTTGTTTAGAAGGCGGTTCAACAGGATTACTACTTTGGTAAATTTATTTATAAACTAAACGTTCTTCAAAAACAACGGTGTAAATATTGGAACCTGTGGTGAGCACTAATAAGTACACTTTTGGAGAACCCAATTTACCACAACACATCTTTGACTTGACGATCGTTTAGCAAACCACGTTAGCGCCATCAGAGGGAGGAAAAATAAAACAAAATCCACTTTAATTAATTTTAAAACTTCCGTAAAAATAGTGGGTGTTTATTTGTTTACTTTGGTTAAAAGCGCCAATCGCAATTGATTGTCATCTCAAGTAAAAAAGTCTGGACGCAGCAAGTGCGTTATGAAAGTGAATAATAGACCTTATGGTGGCAGTGGAGGGACAGGTATGGCCCACTCACAATCAAACCTAACCTATGGAAGTGAATTTGCATAAAAATGTTTTTAATAGCAAATATGTATCTAATGCAAGTAGGCATCAACCTGGTTACCGGTATAGCCTATATAGTAGACACAACGTACCATATTTTATCAAAATAACTTATGGTTTGAAAATGTACAAACATTTTCTGAAAATAACCTTGAAATGTTTCCAAGAAAACTGGTTTCCTAGCCAACAAACCTTGGGTTAATAGCAAATTGAGGTATTGAAATTTGAAGCATTCAATAAAAATTCACTACCGGAGCGCACTTACTGCGTCGCGATCTTTTTCTTGCAAACATGCATCGTATTTCGATAAAAAATGCAAAAGTGCAATAATAAAAGGGTGTTCAAAAAAAAACTTTAGGGATCACTAACGACTTGTGGGCCAGCCTGTGACTGCCAAAATGATTTTATAAGATGCAGCTTAAGAAACCCTGTAATTAACGTATACAACTTTTTCTCGTATCTTGTATAATAACAGCTATATTGAGCTTTACCGTAGAAATGCGCCACTCTGTATACATGTAAACAGATAAAACTGAATGTAAACCCGGAAATGGATTTTAGGGGGCCCAGTTTGCGTTCGTCTTAAGAAATCTTTTTAAAATTCAAAAGTCGCGGTGTCCTCCTTAATGAATTTTCCCTAAGAAAATTATCTAAAAATTATAGACCGTTAAACCATAAACTTAACTAAAACTACCAAAGAGAAAGGGTCTACTTAAAAAATTTTCTGTGAACAATTTAACTATATGAAGGATAATGACGGCTGAAACTGAAACTGAAACTTAAGGGTTTGCAGAACACTCTTCTTGCGACATTTTCTTTACATAATCCGTATTTGTTTCAGGTTCTTTGCCTAAATGTTGCGAGTTTTGACGTTTCAAGTCGGGACTTTGACGTTTTGAGGAAAACGCCTTTTTTTCTTTATATACCCTTAACTTTTTTGTCTTTGAACTTACAGCAAAATATATCTATGCTGTGCTAAAACTGCATTTGGGGCCGTTCATTAAGCTACAAATATAATGTATTGTACAAATTGATTGAATCCACCAGTTAAATAACAATTCATGTCGTCTGTCATTTGCGATATTTGTGGCCGAGATTTCACGATTGTTGGTTCGGGTAGTATGTTTTCTGCCTGTTATTTATCCAGTTTGGTTACTGTTAATGTATGGTTTTTACCTGTTGTATGAATCAATCTACGCGTGGCAGTTAACTGCTCTGTCTGTCAGTCATTGGACTTTAACCACTATGTAGTTTGAACGCATGTCTTTCAGATTTTATTTTTAATTTGGAAAAAACTCTAAATATTGTGTACCAAATTGGTTGAGTTAATATACATACATACACACCCACACACGCACATATATATATATATATATATATATATATATATATATATATATATATATATATATATATATATATATATATATATATATATATATATATATATATGTATGTATGTATATATAAACATATAAAAATTTTAACAGACCTTGCTTTTGGGTTCTAGGTACCCAAATTTGCTCTCATCTGAAGACATTTTTTCAAAAGCTTTTCACCGTTAATTTTTATTCATAAAAATTCGCTATTATCGCCAACGTACTATAACCAGCAGGCGGTTGGTTTTAGTTTGGATGGCACTAGCGATGAGGCGAAGGAAAATATCAGGCATATGGATTTTAGTGAGATCGTATTTTCTGGGAATGAGAGAGGATTTTTCGTGGGGAATTAGTTGTTCTTTATGTCGGGACTTAAAAACCTTGCAAAATCGATAAATGATGGAGAGTCATGGTTGCGGTGGCAATGCGACATCGCTTTTAAACTATGTTGATGAGTTTAGATCATTTTGTGCAAATAACTATCGCTTGATTGAACTTTGTGTGTCTTTCATTCTAACACCATTCGACTAAGGTCTAATTTATTTCTGTATTATATTAGAAAAACTCATTATTTAATTTTAACAAATCTGAGTGTAACTTGAAAAGTTAAAGACCTGAAGTATGGTATAAAGATCCTGGAAAATCAGGGAAAATCACAAGCAAACAGAAAGAATCCGTGGAAGGATGTGACAAAGCTCATAAATCAATTACAAATGTCACTTCTGCATTGATCGTGAACGGGGTTCAGTACGTAAAGGGCCCCAACACAAAAGACCTCAACTCGAGAGATCGCATTCAACATGCGAAGTGAAAAATCCACTACATCATATTTATGACATAGGCACGCTTTATTTAAAATGGGAAGGGGTAGATCAGAAAGGAGGATTCAAAAGAAAGACAAGAGATCGACTGATTTGTTATTCGATATGCTAAATTAATTAAGAGTTGAATTTAAAATATAATATAAAAGGCATACTTAGAAAAGATAAATTAATTTGCCATATCATTAAAAACACATACCGGTGTCGTTCTCATTAAAGCCAGCTAGTGTTCTGTACTAATGGCAATCCAAACACATCCACAGTAAGTCGATTAAAGATAGTCTGCCTAAGAGATCATTCTGAGCTGTACGACGGAGTGCGTAGTAAATAATATGTGGTCATGACAGCTATAAGAAACATAAAGTGTTATACATAGGGTCTGTGTAAAACCAACGACTTTATTATCGTCAGTCCTATTCCTGCCTTCCCCAGTGCAGAATGTAAGCGTTTAAGCAAAAAGACCGGACCGAAAGTATTTATTCGATGGTTGTCCGCGATTAATATCTCTTGATTGACTTCAAGTGGATCTAAATCCGGACGATAGTGAGGCCACCGTCACCCACCAAACCTAACCTAATTGCACTTTATCTCTCACATTATAATTTTATAAGATACAGAACACTGTATGGTTTGAAGATGAAAGGTAATTAACTACTTACTAGGCTTTGGTCCTGTTCTTCCCAAAGTCATAGATTCATGAGATCTTCGAGTCAGAACACTGTTACTACAGTACTTAGTTAATTTGAAGATATCTAGGTAATAGATGTGAAGAATTTCTAGCTACAATGCCACCAGAGTTGAAAAGGTATAGTGAGGAATTGTTATTCAATCAAACAGGTATTAAAAATATAAATACTTAAATTTATTGACATTAATTAATAGTGGGAGTTACTTGAATTAGGACTCATGGAAAATCATACAAACATTGTACATAACAAGAAAGAAAATGAATATTATATGTTGCAAGAAAGAAAGTAAATATTAAATGTGAAGGTGACTACTTTTCTATCAAATCTACTAAAATTCTTAGGTTTTAATATGTTAGGTAATATTTCAGTTATTTGCCTGGCCAGGAAATGCTTTTTTCTCTTAAGAATTTGTGAGAGAAGCTCAGATATTGCAAAGTTAAGTGACTGTTTACTATTGTTCAAATGAAAGTTTGCAGTTTGCTTTGTATATTATAAAACATTTGAAGGTTAGAAAATTTCATAAGTAAAATATCGCTCAATTTAAATAACGCAGTAATATTTCTGATGAACATAATTGACAAAATTATTAACAGAAAATGCAAAACACATTTACAGTTCTCGATAATCTCACTGAGTATGGTTTTAATTTTGATTGAATTACAGTTTAGGCTGCAAATTAATGAAAGATTTTAACTGACGTAGGAATGCTTTCTGTTTATTTTCAAGGGTCACACACAGAAAACTGAAATTGACTTGTCGAGCAGTCGAATTTCTGGACCTACACCTACGATCTCAAGGGTCCCAATTCACATGTTGATGGATTGCGGAGACTGCATAGGATGAAATCAGCATTCAGCGCTCACCATAGGCGCTTAGTTTCTCCCAAGAGGGAAACCAGGAAGTGATGGAAAACATCTTTGTGGGTGGTGACCAAATAAATTGTACGACCATGTACTATAAAGATGGTCAGGCACACCTGGGGCTGAAGCTTGACACACTTGAGATGAAACAGTAGGAGGTACTTCACTTGAGATTTCTGCGACCAGAGATATACCTGAGTGTATACGGGAATATCGGACATGAAAGCAAATTTGCTTCGGAGACTGAGGTTGAAAATTTGCTATAGGAAACTGAGCTTATTCATCCGAAGCCACGTTGAACAACTTTCACTGCATAAGACACAAAGGATTCACTGTTCAAACTAGTTTTCTCGAGAACGGGATACTGATTTTCGCTTAAACCGAAATGAAAACAACTGTAACACTTACAGACAACTATGTTAGTCGATATTAACCGCGAAAGTTCATGTTTTAATTCATTTTGCCCGATAAAAGGCCCCACCTTTAGTTGAGATGTTGCTTCGAAGGTAGTCGGCGTAGAACTCTTCTGATGCAGCATTGACGCGTCCCGATCTCAGCTAGTTTGGCGCGTTTTCTCTAAATGTTCGTTCGAGCATGGTCTTTTGTCCCTTATTAATCACTCATCTAGCTCCATGTGTGTGAGAGAGGCAGAGAGCGTAGGATCTATTTTTCCCTGAGCGCGGAGACCTAAGTTCGTGGTCTTCAACCGTCTTCTATTACATCAGCATGACGTAGGCCTGATTTTACCGGGAAATTGTAAAATAACAACGATCTTTTTCCTCAAGGTGAATATTATGCCCCTTGATATTTTAAGTTCACGTACATAAAAGGAATGCAGTACGGGCACTACGATAGTAAAAATAATTAGCGAATTTTCAATCAATAATTTCGAAACCAAAACTTGAATTGCCTTTCAGAGATAAAGTCACCTGCTATTATTTAAGCTTCCGCAGAGGTTTTCCCCATGTCAGTAAAGGAGTCACGGTGGTGAATAAAACACAACCGTTACAAGGAGACAATGTATGTAAGGCTGGAGAATAATCTAGTACCATCAATAGTATAAGCAAATGACTTCGCATGATTTGTCAAACTTAATTTAAACCACTGACAGGGTGTTCCTCTTATGGCATATTGTTCGTTAAGGTTTATCCAAAAGTAATGAGTGACAAATGACTGAAAGATGCGTCAGATTTTGACAGTATACGGCTGAATGTGCATAATGTTGTTGAAATGTGTTGGATTTCGATGGTTTCAAAAGTGGGCGAGGGGTGAACGGGGGCCCGAAGAAGCCGTTTTTGTTTAGAACATCGCCGGGAGCGAACAGAAAGCTGCAGGAGAAAACGGCCGCTCAGAAACGTTAAGGGGCAAATCTTACTGAGGAAAACCTTTTTTTTGGGGGATGTTGGAGTGAAGAAAGTCCGAGAAACAAGAGCGAAAATTGAATTTTTGTCCCAAAAAGCTGGTCCGATGAGGTGTCTCTCTCATCTGAAGGTACGGCATTACGAAACGTGCCATTACCAAGAACGGAATCCCCAGAAAATTTTTCGTCGAGTAGACCCGTTTTGATTCTTTCACGGTCCACGGGAATTTTTGTATTAAACATCCAAGTTGAAGCACTTTGTGGAGAACGGCTTGTTTTGCGTGAAATTAGTCTACCTTAAACAAATCATGTTGGTGGAATTTTTGACAGAGAGGGTTTAAAAAATTATTTGCTCAACCGTCGGAACGTTCGGAATTAATATAGTGCCCGATTAACCTCGATGGACTATTAAAGAATACGTTCAAGTGAATTTTCTTTAAAAAATTCACTAATGCGATCCCGACATTTTAAGTTTGAAAAAAATTCTTCAAATGAGCGCTAATTAGGTCCCCTAGAACACGTATCCGGGGTAAGTTTCAATTTTTATATGTATATATATATATATATATATATACATATATATATATATATATATATATATATATATATATATATATATATATATATATATATATATATATATATATATATATCTATATATATATATATATATATATATATATATATATATATATATGCAGTAGGTCCCAAACATAATGGGCCCATTTTGATCAAATTTGGTGAGTACCTTCCTTTTGCAAGTGGCTTGGACAAGTTCGTTAGCTAGGAAAATCGGCCCAGGTTTTCCCGGAAAATTTTGTATTTGCTTTCGGAAAGAATTTATATCTCCGAATTTGTATTATAAAGAGTGAAGAATCTACCAAAATTCAGGTCTGTAAGTTTAAAGACAACAAAGTTATGGGCAGTTAAAAAAATTGGGAGTTTTCCCCAAAAAGTCAAAGTCGCGATTTGAGACGTCAAAATTAGCAACATTTTGGCACAGAACCTGAAACAAATACGGATTATGAAAAGGAAATGCCGCAAGAAGAGTGTTCTGCAAACCATTAAGTTTCAGCTTCAACCATCACTGTTCTTCATTTTACTAAAATAGTTACAGAAAATTCATTTCATATAGACCCTTTCTTTGATGCTTTGGCTGTAGGTTAAGTTAAGTTGATGCTTTGGCTGTAGGTTTAGCTAAGTGTATGTTTTAACGGCGAATAATTTTTAGCTAATTTTCGTGGAAAAAATTCGTTAATGAGGAGACCGCGACTTTTGAATTTCAAAAGATTTCTTCGAATGAGCGCAAACTAGGCCCCCTAGAATCCATATCCATATTCGGGTTTACTTTCAGTTATTATCTGTTTACATATATATATATATATATATATATATATATATATATATATATATATATATATATATATATATATATATATATATATATATATATACATACATATACAGGGTGACGCATTTCTACGGTAAAGCTCAATATAATTGTTATTATACAAGATACGAAAAAAAGTTGTCTACATTAATTATAGGGTGTCTTAAGCAGCATCTTACAAAAATAAAAATATCTTGACAATCATAGAGTGGCCCATGACTCGTTGGTGATCGCTACAATTGTGTTTTTTTCGAACACTCTCATATTATTGCATTTCTGCATTTTTTATCGAAATGTGAAGCATGTTTGTAAGACAAAAATCGAGACGCTGTAAGTGCGGTTTGGTAGCGAATTTTCAGTGAACCCTTTTAAATTTCAATAACTCAGTTTGCTATTAACCTAAGGTTTGTTAGCTCGGAAACCAACATTTAAAGTTTATTTTCGAAAATTTTTTGTACATTTTCAAACGATAAGTAATTTTTATAAAATATGGTACATTTTTTCTACTATACAGGGTGTTTCAAAAATGATGGTCTATGTTACACGTGCACATTCAGCACAAAAAATAAGACTATCTTTTCATATAAACATGGGTCCGCAAATGCTTAATTTTTTAAATACAGCGTGTTAAATTTATTTGTTTTTGTCAGTTTTTCACGAATAAGTCCGCGTCTAATTAAAATTTTGACGTGAAAATTGGCATGGGGGTGTTTTCGAGGTCAAGAAATTTAAATATCTTATTGTTAATAACACTGCTGGCAGAGGACGCCACCTGTAAGACATGGCTTGCATTCAATAGGCTATAATTTTTTGACACCCAATAATATCGACCTACCGTATAGCTACATTGCAGCCCTTATCAATTCTAAGCAAAAAATATATATTTGATTTAAATCTCTCAGACACACCATTTTCGACATATTTCAATTTTTGTATGTAGATGTCGCTCAAAAATTAATTCTGCGACAAATCATAGGAATATATTTTCCACCTTTTAATTGCTATCAGTATGTATAAACTTAATTTTCTTATTCTCTAGTTAAAAATTAAAATCTTACCAGAAAAAAGAACTGACAAGACACAATCATAAAGATAAAATACAAAGCCATGATAACAAACTTTTAACAAACCATTTAACAAAGTGGTTTCCATCGTTACGGGACTTGACTCTTGCAATTTCGTCGTGACATATTATACTCCATTTGACTTTTACGTTTGAGACTACTCACTATTTTTAAGTAATTAATTGTATTGTCCGTAATTTGTCTAATTAAATATGGAAGTATTTACCAACAATGAACTAACAGACATGCATGTTATGTATTCACGGGCTTTTGGTAACTGTTATGGGGCGAAACGACTGTATGAAGAAGCCTTCCCAAATCGGAGAATTCCAGATAGAAGGATGTTTCAACGGATTGACATCCGTCTGCGAGAAACAGGTACATACTTGCATTATTTAATACATCGATCTGTCTCTTCCGAATATATATATTTTTTTACCAGGTACCCTTAATAAAGTTACTGCTGATCGAGGCAGACCACGAAGTACACGAAATCCTGATTTTGAAGAGGCTGTTCTGGATGAAATTGAACAAAATCCAAAAATAAAATGTTATAAACTTTTTTATTTGTTGTTAAAATTTGCAGACAATACAATTATTTACTTGAGAAAAATTCATCTTTGAGCGACATCGACATACAAAAATTGAAATATCTCGTAAATGGTGTATCTGAGAGATTATGTAGCTATACGGTAGGTCGATATTACTGGGTGTCAAAAAATTATAGCCAATTGAATGCAAGCATAGTCTTACAAGTGGCGCCATCTATCAGCAGTGATATTAACAATAACATATTTAAATTTCTTGCCCTCAAAAACCCCCGCATGCCAACTTTCACGCCAAAATTGAAAAACTGACAAAAACAAATAATTTTAACACGCTGTATTTAAAAAACTAAGCATTTGCGGACCCATGTTTATATGAAAAGATAGTCTTATTTTTTGTGCTGAATGTGCACCTGTAACATATACCATCATTTTTGAAACACCCTGTGTAAGCTATACCGGTAACCAGATTGATGCCTGCATTGAAAAGCACAGGATCAAGGACTGATCCTATTTAAGATTTAAAGACGTCAACATGCAGTTTTAGAATACCACGACTGGTGATAACTTCACAAACCTCAATAAACGATATCATCGTTGGTGTTTTCAGTCCTTTATAGTTGGAAAAGAAACTTCGCAGCTTGCGCCAAGTATTGTTCTAGGTAGTTATAGAAAGGATTTATATCTCTTTCTCATTTCGTCTCTCTGTTTGGTTCTTCTTCCCACACATTCCAATACAAACTTTACGGCTTTGAAAATTATTAACAGGGGAATTGCGTTCCAATGACTTTCTTTACAGTCTCGCGGCAATCGTGCCATAATACCTTGCTGAAAGTAAGCTTTTCCTTTTTCTATTTCTCTTCCCATTTTTTGTCGATAAAGTCAATAATTTCTCTACCCCCCCTACATCGTTAGCGCTTCCTGTTGTTTCCTGCGCGTTAAATAAGAAAGTCAGATCTGCTAATGAACTTGTTAGATACTTTTTACTGTGAAATAATCTACTTTTGTCGTATTTACACAATGTTTTGTTACCTCCTTCAAAGAAAAGCTTTAAGTACAAGAACCGTGGTATATTGTGATTGACCTCAGGTGGATATAGATATGCTCAATGGTGAGGTCACAATTGCCTATAACACCCTACCCTAAAATAATTATCTATCGGATTATCAAATTTATTAAGATTAGCAGCACTTTTTAGGAGAATGACAGATCTGGATGTAGTTTGATACTCACGTTCTCTTCCTTTGTTTGCTTCGCACTGTCCAGAGTCCTATATTTGTGGGCTCTCCAGACTAGTGCCAGGTTACATAGGAATTTAGATATCTAGATAATAGTTAGTAAGCATAAATTGTTTGTACCGACGTCAAAAGGAAAGTAGATACTAGAAGGGAATTTCTCTTCAATTAAACAGATATCTTAATATAACAAAATATTGAATTTATTCATATAAATTAAATTTGAAATAGCGAATACAATGAAATAAAATGATTGATAAATCTCAAATAAACATTGATTGCACACAAATAGAAATCAAATAAACAGGAAGAATTTCAAGAACAAGAAATTATTAATTTACATACATATGCCAAAACAATAAGATAAAGATAGTTGCATATTACTAAAATGTTACTGTTAATTACTTAGGGTATCGCTCAAAAATAAACACAAATGATTAGGTAAATTACTTGACGTTTGTCAATCAATTGCTAGGTTTTCTAGTGAATTAACTGGCCAGTTCTTTGAGTGAGGCTCAAAAAAAAAAGGAAAATTTATTTAATATGTTCCTACGTGAAAGTTCTACATCAATTATGAAAATAAAAGATATTAAAGAGAGTGTATAGATTAGATATTTTGCAGACAAAGTTTGCTAATTACCAGTTAAAAAAATTAAAAACTATGTGTTTAAATTTACAAAAATTTACAAAATCTTAGAGATTAAACAGGAACTATATAGTTATGCTGACAACACCTCCCTGACATTGTTTAAGCTCAAACTTGATTACGTGATTTTGAAAGTTCAGGTTATTAAAACTTCAGATGTTAGATTTCGGCATGAAAATTCCGCCGATTCAGAGAAAAGATTTGTTTAGACTCACCATTCTTCCGGTATTAAGCTACCTGATGACCCCGTGAAGATTCCTTCCAGGTGGGATCAATTATGAGTGCCTGACACAGGTTTCAGACTCCAATAAGAGCACAAAAACTGGGGAAAACGACTGTGACTTCCAATCAGAGATTATTGGGCCGGTGGATGTTATTGCGCCAATACTACAAGACCATTTGACACCTATGTCGATGTTCTGAATTCGCTTGGTGGAAACTTTGCAAATCGCAATCAAAACGTGAATTTGCTCGAGTAAAATTCACTACCAATTGACTTAAGGTTCGATAATAACCAGGAATTCTTTCTGATTACGGCAAGAAATCAACAGTTCGGAGCAAGGAGCCACGAGTTAGCTCGCGTTTTTATGCTGAATACGATGTTTAATTAAACTGGAAAATCACTTGAATTACTCCGTACAATCACTGACAATAATTATCAGGTAGTACAGATAACAGAAAGAACATTACAACCCCGTTTTAAGATAATTTAATAGCCACCGAAACTGACGGGTGTTCACTCTATGAACGCTCACCAGAGAGTCCTCGCTAATGTGTCGGGTTCTGCAATTGCTAGGCGCTGCACGCAAAAATTCTTACCGTGACCGTTGGTGGCTAAGTGCGAGCTCTTTCTAGCCTCCATTTTTCGAATGAGATAAAACGAGACCTCCAATCGGTGACGAAGTCACGACGTCTCACCTCCCGTGTCCACGGTTGAAGGTTTTGCCGGCAATTCTCTGCAACGTTTTCAACGGTCTTTCTTGGGTGACATCACCGATCGGGAAGTTACAGATAAACAATATTTTGTTCTCGAATAGTCCTAACGTATATTTTTTAATGCTTATTTCGGTCCTGGAAATATTTGTTCAGTAATAATGCGAGGTATATTCCCATGGCAAACATATATTGAATTTTAACGTACAAATTAGAAATGCAGTAAAGGGGTTTACGGTACTTGAAGTTTAGTGATTATTTTAAAATAATAGGTAATAGCTGTTAATGTTAAGTATCATGACGGAACTGACTATATACCCAATAGTTTTAATTACTCTGAAATGATCTACACTTTCGTAATCTACTGGAAGTGATCTGCTATTAAGTAAGGATTAGGAATATCCACCAGTAAAATGAACAATTTTACATACACATAAACTTCCATTATATGATTAGACAATTTTTGCTGATTTAAATACGAAGTAAAAATATTTACTCAAATCAAGAAGATATGAGTTCTCTAGTTCACGGCCACTAGCCATATTATTATCAAAGGCTAGATGTATTCTCGCCACAATTAGAACCGTAGACCGGTATCGCTTTCATTAGAGCTCAGTACGGCATACCAATTGTAGCAAAAATACACCTATAAAGTAATACGGCTATGGTAGCCAGCCTTCCAACACTAAGTGAGTGGGGAGACACAGCAACGTGCCGCCACCTAGTTGCGGAACCAAGTAGTATGTTGTCACGCCAGCTCCAAATAACACAAAGTGTTAAAATGTGTACAATTTAATACATTGTCAGCCCTGGACCCATTTCCACCCTAATATAGGGACAAAGTATTTTTTTTTAAATTTCAACAACACACCACGAGGGCTTACAGCCTAAATAATATCGTACCGTGGGTGTCGACAAGGAGGAAAGAGGCAACTTGTTAATTCTGGACTTGAAGGTTTGGATGTTCGGAGGAGAAGGAAAAACCTGTGCCGGCAAAGAATTCCACAACTTGGAAGTCTTCGGGACAAAAGAGCGGGCATAACAAGACCTTCTATGTCTGGTGACCTGGACAGTAAAAGGGTGCATTCGCTCTGTTCCCCTGGCATATCTGTTGGGGGCAGCAGGTGGATGAACTATGGAAGAAAGCTCCTCTGAGCAGTGCCCGTGCAGATATCTATAAAAGAGAGAGAGGTCACCAACGGCACGTCGGTGGGCAAGGGATGGCAGCCTTTGGATGAGGGTAGGGTCACAGATGAGACGTATATCTCTCTTCTGAATGAAGTCCAGAATAGCGAGTATACAAGCGGCAGTGGCACCCCAGATGTGGGAGCAGTATTCGAGGTTTGGCTTTATTTGTGAAATACATAAGGTATAGAAATTACCTGGTGAAAAGTATTTGCTAGCCCGGAAGAGGGAACCTAATTTTTTAGCAGCCGCTTCTGCAATTGATGTGACATGTTGGTGCCAATTGAGATATTGATCCACAGAAATGCCAACAAGTGAAAATGACTCATTACTTTGAATAACTTGGTTGTTCATTGTGATGGGTCTAGGGCTGGTGTATCTCTTATGAGAAAGAAAGCAAGACTGATATTTGGTGGGGTTGAATTGTACAAGATTTCTACTTCCCCAGTCTAATATTTTTTGGAGATCCACGGAAGACAGAACCCTCCAGGAGTCTGCGACCCACATCTAATTGGGCTGAAGAGACAGGATCAGGATATTGTATATTTGAGTGCAGGGTGCTGTCGTTCGCGTAACTGTGAACTGCGTTGGATGTGCTAGAGAGGAGGTCATTGATGTGGAGAAGAAACAAAGTAGTGGCTAAAGCTGAACCTTAAGGAACTCCTGCAATAATTGGATGCAGTTTAGAGGAATGGCAATCCACGACAACAGAAATGCTCCGGTTGGGGAGGAAATTTGCTGTGCAGGTACAGAGTTTTGGTAATAGACAATAGGCCGGCAGTTTATTAAGCAGCGCTGCGTGCCAGACCTGGTCGAATGCTTTGGATATATCTAGAGCGATAATCTGGGATTCACAGTGTAGTTCCATAGACCTGTTCCAAGAATGTGTGACAAAGGAGGTCGGCAGTTGATCTGCGCTGTCGGAATCCATACTGCCTGTCGTGGATTAGACTTTGTTTTTTAAGAAATTTTAGTAATTCGGTGTTTATATACTTTTACATCACTTTAGAGACGACTGAAATAAGATAAATAGGCCTGTAGTTGCTAGGAAGCTCTGTGGAGCCTTTCTTGGGGACGGGTTGCACTCGAGCAGTTTTCTAGTTACTAGGTAATATGCCTGTATTGTAAGATGTCTGAAACAGACGAGTCAGGACAGGAGCAAATTCTGGTGCGTATTTTTTGAGAACATTGCTGGGATCTCTTCAAGGCCAGAGGTTTTACTGGTTTTAAGAGAGAATCTTTCGTACCTTAGTTTTGAAAATGATATCCGTCATTTTATGCGCGACATTGGAGACTGTTGGTGGTTGAACATTTGGAGGTGGGTTGAGAGTAGAATTTAAAACACTTTAACCCCCTTAGACAAGAGGTGGGAACGTGCTCTTGCAGAAATTATTCCCAATAGGTTTATCAAGAGTCCAGAAGTGTTTGCTGCCGTTGGATCTTAGGAGGACTTTGTTTTTGATGTGGTTATTAAACGAGTTTTTTGCCTCAGAAAGAATGCGGACAAAGCGGTTTCTTGCGGCGTTAAATGTTTGACGGTTTTCTTGACTGGGATTGTATAGAAGCGTTTTATGAGCTTTGGCCTTTTCAAGTCTGGCCTTGTCACAGGATTTAGAGCACCAGGGCTTTTGAATGGCTGAAGAGGTTTTCTGTGTACATGGAATAAATAATTCCATGCCAGCTTGGATAATTTCGGTGACGTTTTGTGAGATATCAGAGGGGTCAGGATGAGAGAAGCAGACACGCCCATGGAAATGAGGAAAAGTAATTTCGCATTTCGTCGCAGTTCGCGGAGGTGTAGTGACAAACGATACGTGGGTGTGATGACTGTTGGACCTCGGGTTGCATTGCGCAGGAAGCAGTGACCATGCCGTGGTCTGAGCAACCAAAGGGGCGGTGACTGATATCTTATAGCATTCAGGGTTTGTAGTAAGAAGGAGATCCAAGGGATTTGAGCTGTCTGTTGGGATGCGAGGAAAGTAAGTAAGATGCTGAACCATATTGGCTAAAGAATTGCTGACTGCAAAGGCCTCCGCTACTCTCCCTTGTGGATCGGTTTTAGAAGATCCTAGCCATTGCTTATTATGGGCATTGAAGTCACCAAGAATAGTGACCTTGGAGGAAGGATATTCAGAAATCAGATGGTAGGTTTTTTCAGAAAAGTAGTCAAAGAGCTGGACAAAGTTGTTGTCAGAAGGTGACCGGTAAATGCAACAGATGAGTTTAGTTGCAGCACTGAAAGAGAGTTGTAGTTGCAGCCCTGAGAGATCTGCCCTCAATAGGGTCGTTTGGTTTCGTTCCAAGTCCCCTCTTTCCGGAAGGACATATCTTGAAAGACAGATCTCTACTGATTTGTGTAGGCGTCAGGTCTGTTACCATTCTCAGAACCTTATGGCTCTCAATGTCATCCGGGAGTCCAGTCATTCCCAAACCGATTGCCTTCGGCATGCTGTCAGTCGTATGTATGAACCTTTACGTTGTTCACATTGAGTCCTTTTCCAGTTCGGAAACTTGAAAGTTACTTTCACTAAAATCTACTAAATGGGACGATGACTCAACATTTTATATTTACTTTGCAGTAACGGCAGAAGACACTTTTGATATTATGTGCTCTGCTTGTCATTTTTGGCCTAACAAATTATTAGGCTATGATTGTTACAACAAAATATTTAAAAAAAAACTATTGGAAACGACATTTCTTACTTTAACCACAGCATAATCAACATCTTATTATGCTGTACTTTAACTTCAATATCCTGAAGGGCTGTTATTTTTAATTTATTTATTTAAAAGTGTTGAATACTGATGCAGGTTTATGTTACTGTCAAATTTACTAGTTTAAATAATTTCCACATTAGAACACGAAAATATAGAACAAAACAATCTTCTAAGAGATTTTCTCGCGACTTGTATTATCATATTTTCCGCCGATATATGCTAAACTTGTTTTTCGGAAGGCAAAGCCAGAAAGCTGATGTAATATAATAAAACTCTATAATATAGCGATTAGGTTATGCAGGAAGGTAATTTTTCCTCATTTATAAAACTTAGTGCGAGACGTTCTTCGGACGCATATGCATCAACGTCTGAGAATATTTTGATTGATCTGTTCGGCATCAGAGTTAAGTTAGTCCTTTATATCTTTGTATTGATAGCAGAGCTAATGTATGCTGATGGATGGGCCAAACCTTCCACTCTGTGTGTGTCTGTTATCCACCACTTTTGCAAACTAGATTCATCAATGTCGATACTGAAGTAAAATGCTGCTCCAATCCGATCACATCTTGATTCCAATAGAGACAATCTACAGTGTGTTCTAAATCTATCTATTGTGACGAAGTGTAAATTGTAGCGCTATAATAAGCGTAATTAATAAAACAATTCGGGACGAAGCAAGTGCGTTATAGTAGCGAATTTTCATAAGAATTGTACACTATAATTATACGGCATATTAGTAAAGTTAATACTTCAAATTTACACAGACTGTAAAGATCGATTTTAGAAGTACGGGCACATTTGAAAAATTCTTTCAAAAGTGTTACCATCGAACTATCTCTATTGTCAAAAAAATCTTGCGTTCTAACTCTTTTTGAGAAAAATGCCCAAAACTCACTTTTCTATGAAGGTAAACGACTAAATTTGGCTATATCTGTAGATAGTGTAAGTCTCTTTAAAAGAAACTTGTATTACAAATTTCATTAAAGGTATACAGAAGATTTCCAGAAGGAGACTTAATTCATATTTAGAAAAATAAAGTACCTGCCAAATTATAAACCTAGCAGTTATTTTACTTTTTAATCGCCAGTATGATTTCGTTTTAGTTAACCTAATCAAACCGGTTTTAGTGAATTTTCGTAGAAAAAATTCACTAATAGGGAGATCCAGACTTTTTAATTTTGAAAATTTTTTTGCAAATGAGCGCGAACTAGGACCCCTAGAACCCATATCCGGGGTCATTTTCAATTTTTATATGTTATATATATATATATATATATATATATATATATATATATATATATATATATATATATATATATATATATATATATATATATATATATATATATATGTGTGTGTATCACACCGATAACTCAAAAAATAATGGGCCGATTTTGATAAAATTTGGCACATACCTTCCTTTTGTAAATGGCTTGAATAAGTTCGTTAGTCAGGAAAATCGGACGAGGTATTCCGGGAAAATTTGGAGTTTTCATGCGAAAAAAATATATATCTCCGGAATTACAAAGTAGGGGCAACCAAATTTGGTACGCTGGTTCATATGATCATAGGTATGCTACGTACCAAAATTTAGCTCTGTGGGTTAAAGGACAAAAAAGTTACAGGCATTTAAAGAAAAATAAATTTGGGTTTTCCTCAAAACGTCAAAGTCGCGATTTAAAATGTCAAAATTTGTAATATTTAGGCAATGAACCTGAAATTAATATAAGCTCTGGAAAGAAAATGTCTCAAGAAAAATGCTTTACAACGCCTGAACTCTTAGTTTCAATCGTCATTGTCCTTCATTTTACTAAAATATTCCCAGATAATTCATTTAAAATAGACCCTTTCTCTGATGCTTTGGCAGTAGTCTTAGCTATAGAGTTTATCGTTTAATGGTATATCATTTTTGTCAAATTTTCGTAAAAAAAATCATTAAAGTTCAATATATCCGTTATTATGCAAGTTACGAAAAAAAAAAGGTATACATTAATTATAGGGTGTCTTGAGCTACATCTTAAAAAATATTTCCACAATTACAGGATGACCCATAAGTCGTTGGTGATTCAAATTTTCTTTTTTCTTAATCGAACACGCCCTATGTTATTGCATTTTTGCATTTTCCATCGAAATATAATACATCTTTGTAAGAAAAGAAATTCGGGACGCAGCAAGTGCGTTATGGTAGTGAATTTTCATTAAATTCTTAAAATTTGAATAGCTCAATTTGCTATTAACCTATAAGGTTGGCCAGGAAACCAGTTTTTTCGGGAACAATTATTTGAGTTTACTTTCGGAAATTTTTGTACATTTTTAAACAATAAAGTTATTTTGATGAAACAATGCATATTGTTTCTACTATATAGATTGATGCCTGCTTACTTAAAAAAAATATGTTTGCTATTAAAAACATTTTTATGAAAATTCACTACCATAACGCACTTGCTGCGTTCAAAAGTTTTTTTTAATATCAACAATAACACAATTATAATTTCAGACTAAATGGTGACAAGCTTAATTGGGCGGTTTAAACAAAACTAAGATCTTGTTCAAAACGTATGAAATCTGTACACTATTGTTTCTCTAAATGTCAAAATAAAACATAAAGAACATACATTAATCGAGCTGGATTCGATCGCGTGACCTTCTGCTTAGGAGGCAAGCGCGATGCCCCCTGCGCCATTCAGGCACACGTCAACTAACCTTTTTTTCCGTAATGCTTTAGATCGGCTTCATGCCTGGGGTATTATATTCAAAGTATATGTAACAATTAATTATAGAATTAGTAGAATTACCATTAAACACATCCCACGACTGTTTCGGTCTTATATGACGTCTCCGGTTTAAGTTTAAAGTCAAAATAAACTATTTTATAATCATTTTTATAGAGACATGACTTGATTTTGTTTACATTTCTGCTACATAATGTGACAGAATAATATATCTATGCTGCGCTAAAGCTGTCACAAGCAATAGGTCAAATTCAAACTAGTCAATTTTTTATGTAATTGACTAGTTTGAATTTAACTTATTGCTTGTGACTCCATATGAGTGTTGTTCATATTTATGGGACCCCAGTCCCGTTTTAAGTTTTTAAATCTTAAATTGTACATTTTATAAAGATGTTTTATAACTCATGAGACTAATGTCAGTTTAAATATTGCATGGCCGTTAGGGCTAATCTGTATTTTAGCTTTGCTGGATTTTGTATTCTTTCTGTAGTCGCAGTGTTAGTCACTTGCTTTGTAGCCCTACCAGAAACATAGTTTCTGACAACCACTTTTTTACATTCTAGGTCTAAACCCCTGAAGATGGCACGATAATGTGTTGAAACGCGTAAGGTTTTGAGAATAAATCAGTTTGTCTGGTAGTAAAAGCCTAATTTCCTTTAACCCAAGAAGAAAAACTATAAAAATTTCAAGGTAATTATTCTGTTATATTTCTTGACCTTTTTGCGTCAAGAAAACTTAATATTTGTCTGTATTATACAATATATCTTGTTATCCACACAAAACTATTTTGGTTTTGTGCATTTCTCTGGTCATCAGTGGCACCCAAAATATATTTATTAAACGTTTATAATTTTTTTCCTTTCAACCTCGAGATCTGAATTTTGGCATGTAGTGTAAGTTTAAATATAAGTGCCAAATTTGGTTGCCATAGCTTTGTTATTTTCGGAGATACAAAAATTTTTACGAAAGAAAACCCAACATTTTCCAGGAAAAATTGGTCCGATTTTTCTAGCTAACGAATTTATCCAAGCCACGTACAAACGGAAGGCACCTATCAAAGTTTATCAAAATCGGTTCATAACTTTTTGAGGTATCGGTACGATATATATAAATATATATAAACACAGATCTCGTTATTAGTTACTTTTTTTAAGAAAATTCACCAAAAGTAGATATCAAGAAAAGCCACTACAAAAATCTTTATTTAGATTTGTACAACATTGACTTAAATTTTAAATCATTAACACAAAGTAGGTGGTGAACGTGCCGCCACCTATTTGCGAAACCAAGTAGTATGTTGTCACGTCAGCTCTAAATAACATAAAGTGTTAAAAAATAGACAGTGTATACAACCAACTAACAATTATAGTAAATTGCCAGCCCTGGCCCATTTCTACACTAATATAGGAACAAAATATGTAAGGCTAGATGCATTCTCACAACAATTAGAACCGTAGACCGGTTTCGCTCTAATTATAGCTCCTCAGTACGGCATACTAATTGATGCTAAAATACACCTATAAGGTAATACGGCTATGGTAGCCAGCGTCCAACACTAAGTGAGTGGTGAACGTGCCGCCACCTAGTTGCGGAACCAAGTAGCATGTTGTCACGCCAGCTCCAAATAACACAAAGTGTTAAAAAATAGAGACTGTATACAACCAACTAACAATTATAGTAAATTGTAGTGATGGTTTGTTATTTAACAATCTGTTATTACTTAACTGTTGCCGAGCCGCAACAGTAACAACCTGTTATGGAAATATAAAAATAACAGGTTCAATTCGGACTCGTATCTGTTTCTGTTCCACTGCATCTAGGCTTCGATGAATCAACATCGGTTTTCATCCGCAACTGTTAAATTATAACAGGATGAATGGACATGAGACTGGGAAAGCTAAATATGTATGGGTATAGAGTATAGAGCGGACTTTACTTCATAACATAATACTTAACACTGTATACTAGTGTGCTCACAGCTTTGGGAACGTAGGGTCGTCGGTACAATGAAACTGTTAAATGTTAACAGGTTGGGGATACGGCATACGGAAACTACTACAACAGAGTACAGAGTGTATCCTGTTAATCTGTTAAACTGAGAAGCTGTTATTTTTGAAACAGTTGAGGTTCCCACTAGTATGCAAAGCCAAATATTGGATAATAAAAAATGTAGTGTGAAAAGATGAATTTCTGTCAAAAGGTGTTATTACTTTCATTATAGACAACGCAAAAAAGAGTTATTTCACGTGAAATTAAAGTACTTATTTATTTAAATTTATATACATTACATAAGAAAACAGTTAACACGTAATGTTCGTTTGTCTGATAATAGTTATCAAATTGATAATATATATATATATATATATATATATATATATATATATATATATATATATATATATATATATATATATATATATATACTCTGCACGCAACACAATTTAAACAAAATTTAACTTGGCAGTCAAAAGCTTAAACTAAACGAACACTATAACTAATTAACTAATTTTAAAACAACTGATATTAATATAAGTAATAAACAATAAATACTATATATCTTCCATTTTTTTTTGCTGCCTTGCACTAAAAAGTTCTAACGTTCCAATACGTGATAATTCTTGATTCTTGCTGTGGCATTGAAATTCAGGTAAATACCCGTAATATAATAAATGTATGAGAAATCACTAGTTTATAATTCCTAAAACATCTAAGTAAATACTTATAAAAGTATTTTTTTTTAACGTCGGCCTATTTCCGCGACTATGGCCAATCACCGACGCCAGGGAGCAGTTTCACCTCACTATCCCGGAAATTTTGCCGAACCCCTGTCCTTCTGTAAGGAGGGTAGGGATCTTTAACGTGCCCCACATCGCATGGACACGGGACCGACGGCTTTACGCCCCCTCCGAAGGGCGGAACGTGCAGACATTCAACTTGCAAAAATACAATGCCAGAACCTCAGTTGATGTTAATTTTACAGTTTGTACTGAAAAAGTGAAAGGAGTACGCCGGGATAGAACCCAGTACCCTTCGGTTCAAAGGCACACGTTCTTACATCTGAACCACCGAGGTCCTTCTTATAAAAGTAAAAGACTCCTTTCTAAAAGTTTCATTTCGGAGTGGCAACAGATTTACGACACGCGTATTATAATTTCTTAACCCTTTGTTTGATATCGACAAAATTTGAGATTTAGACTCTACGTGAAATAACGGGGTGAAAATACAATGCAGCCAGCTTCCAGCTTCCGGTTTTGCGGAAACTCCATCAAATAATTCAAAGTTCATACTGTTATTTTGAATCTGGTATATTTAACTGTTATTTCTAAATAATATCAACTGCTGCGAGCTGCTAAAGCATTATAACAGTTTTTCCCCATCACTAGTAAATTGTCAGCCCTGGCCCATTTCTACACTAATATAGGGTCAAAGTATGTAAGGGTAGCTGCATTCTCACAACAATTAGAACCGTAGACCGGTTTCGCTCTAATTAGAGCTTATCAGTAAGGCATACTAATTGCTGCGAAAATACACCTATAAAGTAGTACGGCTATTATGGTAGCCAGCCTTCCAACACTGAGTGGTGAACGTGCCGCCACCTAGTTGCGGACCCAAGTAGTATGTTGTCAGGCCAGCTTCAAATAACACAAAGTGTAAAAAATAGAGACTGTATACAACCAACTAACAATTCACCACTCACTTAGTGTTGGAAGGCTGGCTACCATAGCTGTATTACTTTATAAGCGTATTTTCGCAGCAATTAGTATGCCGTACTGACTGGCGAGCTCTAAATAGAGCGAAACCGGTCTACGGTTCTAATTGTTGTGAGAAACTGTTAACTTAATAATTGGCACGTTTTCTTCACAGTAATTGAAATTGGGAACTACTTTGAAAGAGGAGTAGGGGAAAACCAACTTCTAAAAATTATTTTCCACAAAATGTTGTTGAAAATATATAATTATAAGCAGGTATCTAACTGTATTTTCCACGTGTTTGAGAAAATTGAAGAAAATACTTAGAAAGTGTATTTCCGGAAGATCCCCGCATAAAAGATTATATTCTAAATAAACACTGCGGTAGGTTTATTGTGGTCAAGCGCTGTTATTGAATAGTTCATCAGGTGGAAAATGTAGAAAACATGGAGATAAGCAAAGTACCGTGATATAGTTGAGGCAGTGTACGCATAACATCACGCGCTCCGTGGGACGTATAACCAAATTATGCTAACAGACATATCCCAATATCCTGCTTCATAAGACACCCCCAACTACTACCCTATCCGCCCTTAGTTCCAATCCTCCAGAAGACTTTTATTGATTATGTCTAGAATAGTCTATATTTATTTATAAACATCTTACAGTTACATTTAAAAAACCAACCCAATCATCATAACTGTGATAAGAATATTACAAATATTTGATTAAAAACGAATAAATAAACATTATCATCACAATCAGTCTTGAGGAGATGTCGTCCTCTCACAGCAACCATGATTTCATAAGCGTTTTACGTTACATTACAGTCGCACTTCATCAATTGTGACAGGCTTACAACACATTATAATCTTAGCATATATATATATATATATATATATATATATATATATATATATATATATATATATATATATATATATATATATATATATATATATATATATATATATATATATATATATATGCCTTACCTCTTTTCCAAATATGTCTTTTTCAATAAATGTTTGTCGAGTAGTTATTATGCCTTAGAATATGTCTAATAAATATAACCTTCTCCATCTTAAGTTCTTTTTCCAATCATTCCTCATCGAATGTGATATGGTTTCAGCAAGATGGAGCACCAGCGCATCACCAAATCAATGTACGGCAGTACCTCGAGTAAATATGTACAAACCGATGGATAGAGGGGCAAGGATCGTTAGAGTGGACAGTAGGATCACCTGATCTTACGCTGTTATACTTATTCTTATACGGATATGTAAAAAGGCATATTTTGTTCATCTTTCTAAAGGTGTACCTTGTTAGCAAATTTTAATTAATAAAAATAATTTAAAAATCTTGTATTGTTTATATTTATTTTATTTAAAAAAAGTATGGATACAGTAATAGTATATAGGTGTTGAAAAGAGTTTAGGTATATTGCTTTTGGAAATAATAATTAAATTTTTACGCAAGTTCTAGAGCTGGTCAGCTCTTTAATAGTTGGCTAGTGTGGTATACTTGCAATATGGTAGGTGGTAGTGGAATTTTCCTTTACGTGATAGTAAAGGATTTTTTTCACGCCCTAGGAGGTACCACCCCCCACATCAAGGGGCCGGTGAAGTCCTAACGAACGTTTCCGGTTCTAGTGTATGAGTCGGTTTCCCTTATAAACAAAAATGATGATGGCTCCTTCTTGTACAAAAGATTCCGGAGATAAAATACCCATCCATTCGGATCTCCGGGAGAGGGGTGTGCAGGGGACGCCGGCATGTAAAGTTACCATATCCTTCTCGAATATATGTGGCCTAAATTCTAACCTGAACTCCGTCCACTATTTCCTCCAGGCTAATAGGCCCCAACTCCTCTTCCTCACCGAAACCCAAATCAGTGCCAAAACAGCCACTAATCACCTTAATTTCCCGGGGTATGAGCTCCTTACTTCCTTTAGATTGCATGGAGGTGTGTGCGCATACGTCCGTAGGAATCTACCCTGCACCAAACTCCCCAATTTGGAAGCTGGAAGAAAAGACATGAATGAAACTCTCTCTCAGGGCTGCACCTAGATTCATCTGTTGCATTTACAGGTCACCTTCTGACAACAACTTTGTCTATCTCTTCGACTACCTTTCTGAAAAAACCGACCATCTGATGCCTGAATATCCTTCCTCCGAAGTCAGTATTCTTGGTGACTTCAATGTCCATAATAAGGAATGGCTAGGATGTTCAAAAACCGATCCACAAGGGAGAACTCCGCAAACTGGGACGAAATGCGAGATTACTTTGCTCATTTCCATGGGCGTCTGTCTGCTTCTCTCATCCTGACCCCTCTGATATCAACCAAAACGTAACCAAAATCATCCAAGCTGGCAATGAATCATTTATTCCACGTACACAGAAAACCTCTTCGGCCACTCAAAAGCTCTGGTTTTCTAAATCATGTGACAAGGCCAGACTTGAAAAGGCCAAAGCTCACAAAACGCTTCTACACAATCCCAGTCAAGAAAACCGTCAAGCATTTAACGACGCAAGAAACCGCTATATCCGCATTCTTTCTGAGGCAAAAAACTCGTTTAATAACCAGATCAAAAAATAAGTCCTCTCAAGCTCCAACGGCAGCAAACCCTTCTGGACTCTTGCTAAATCTCTTGGGAATAATTTCTGCAAGAGCACGTTCCCACCTCTTGTTTCAGGGGATGCAATTGTTTCTACCGCCCTGGGCAAGGCTGGACTTTTTGCCTCGTTGTTCGCCGGCAATTCTACTCTCAACCCACCTCCAAATGTTCAACCACCAACAGTCCCCAATGTCGCGCATAAAATGATGGATATCATTTTCAAAACTCAAAAGATACGAAAGATTCTCTCTTCTCTTAATACCAGGAAAGCTGGCCTTGACGAAATCCCAGCAATTGTTGTCACATAATGCGCACTAGAACTTGCTCCTGTCCTGATTCGTCTAGCCCAAACCAGTTAACAGTTACGCGGATGACAGCACCCTCCATTCAAATATACAATATTCTACGCCTCTCTCTTTAGCCCAATTAGATGAGGATCGCAAACTCATGGAGGGTTCTGTCATTGTGGATCTCCAAAAAATATGAGACTTGGGAAGTAGAAATCTTGTACAATTCAACTCCACCAAATCTCAGTTTTGCTTTCTATCTCATAAGAGATACACCAGCCTTAGACCCATCACAATGAACAACCAACTTATTCAAAGTAATCAGACCTTTTCACTTGTTGGAATTTCTGTAGATCGAAATCTCAGTTGGCACCAACATGTCCCATCAACTGCAGAAGCGGCTGCTAACAAATTAGGTTTCCTCTTCCGGGCTCGCAAATACTTTTCACCAGCTAAACTCTATACCTTATATACTTCACAAATAAGGCCAAACCTCGAATACTCTCCCCACATCTGGGGTACCGCTGCCGCTTCTACACTCGCTACCCTGGACTGAATTCAGAAGAGAGCTATACGTCTCCTCGGTGACCCTACGCTCACCCATATGCTGCCATCCCTTGCCCACCGACATGCCGTTAGTGATCGCTCTCTCTTTTATATATATCTGCACGGGCACTGCTCAGAGGAGCATCCTTCCATAGTTCCTCCACCTGCTGCCGCCAACAGATCTACCAGGGGAACAGAGCGAAAGCACCCTTTTACTATCCAGGTCACCAGATATAGAACATCTTGTTATGCCCGCTCGTTTGTCCCGAGGACTTCCAAGTTGTGGAATGACTTGCCGGCACATGTTTCTCCTTCTCCTCCGAACCTCAAAATCTTCAAGTCCAGAATTAACAAGTTGTCTCTTTCCTCATTGTCGACACCCACGGTACGATATTATTTAGGCTGTGAGCCCTCGTGGTGTGGTGTTGAATAAAATACTGGAACTCTAAAACAGGTCTCCCGTGTCCATTTAAATTTAAGGAATTAGTTTTAATATATCTTACTAATAGTGTACAATTCTTATGAAAATTCACTACTATAATGCACCTGCTGCGTTCCGAACATTTTTTACAAGTATGCACAATAATTGAGATAGTACTGAATATATTCCACTTGGATCTTCCACACTGTATAACGTGTGGCATACTATGTTTGGGCATCCGTCTGTAAATCTAACTAATAAATAATGGTGGTTTTGGTAGTAAGTCAGCAAAGTATGAAATGTAGTTAGGGGATTTAATTGCATCTGAATTAAAGTGGCGTGATGTGGACAGCAGCTGCATTCTGAAACTAATTTTGAAAAGCTAATTCCAAACTTTCCCAAACATTACAGTTAGTTGCCGTCATTAGATTTTACGATTCGCACAATTCTCCCAGATACTTTAGATTTAGTGCATAAATACCGTCGGATTCCTCCAAAGGAATATGGCTTTTGTTGCATCGACTTACAAGTTAAAGGAACGATGTTCAGTAAAAAGTTGGTTTAAATAAAGACTTGCAGCATCCTCATTTTCCACCAACTAGATGTGGAATGAAACTTCAAAGACTCATGGCGAAAGTGCTGATATTTCAGAAGGTTTATTGCTTAACAGAATTCTACCTAGCGCTAGTCTTCCCATCATTGCTACTACTACTACCACTGCTTTATACAATTGCATGACTTTTTGAATTTCCCTGTCTTCACAGGAAGTGCAACACTGCTCCTGTCAGCAAGCATCTGTCAGTTGACACCTGTCAAATTTTGAACAAGCTGCGTCATTTACTTTGTGTTAGATACCCATTGAAAGCAGACAACCCCTTGAGTTATAACGAAAATGGAAAATAGTGAATTTCGTGGGCTCATCAAACATTATTTTTTGCGGAAAAACATTACTCAAACCAAGGCTAAGCTTGATAAATAGTATGGGGACTCTGCATCATCAATTTCCATGGTAAAAAAGTAGTTGACTTAATTTG
This sequence comes from Tillus elongatus, assembly GCA_964006375.1. Taxonomy (NCBI): domain Eukaryota; kingdom Metazoa; phylum Arthropoda; class Insecta; order Coleoptera; family Cleridae; genus Tillus; species Tillus elongatus. The sequence continues at coordinate 334,682,938 of OZ023262.1, read as the reverse complement.
GTTGCGGCCGTACAAGCACAAATGACGCGAAACGTTCTGGACGCCCAGTTGAGGTCGCTTCATCCGAAACAATTGAAAAAATTCACGATATGTTGTTGGCCGATCGGAGATTGAAAGTGCGGGAGATTGTGGAAGCCAAAGGCATATCACATGGCTCAGTGGTTTCGATTCTGCATAATCACTTGGGTATGAGAAAGCTATCCTCAAGATGGGTGCCGCGCTTGCCCAAAATCGGCCACAAACTCAATCGTGTGACAACTTCGAAGGAGTGTTTGGCGTTGTTCAACCTCAATAGGGACGAGTTTTTGCGCCGTTTAGTAACCGTGGACGAAACATGGATTCACCACAACACACCAGAGACCAAGCAGCAGTCTAAACAGTGGGTTTCTCCATGCGAATCGGCGCCGAAGAGGGCCGAGGTGGGTTTGTCAGCCAATAAAGTCTTGGCAACCGTCTTTTGGGATTCACGCGGTGTAATACACATTGATTACCTTCAAAAGGGAAGAACAATCAATGCCGAATATTATACCAACTTATTGGACCGATTCAATGACGATTTGAGGAAAAAACGACCGCACATGACCAACAAAAAAGTTATTTTCCACCAAGACAATGCAAGGGTGCACACATGTGTAGTCTCCATGGCGAAATTGCATAAACTGGGGTACGAATTGCTTCCTCATCCGCCCTATTCTCTGGATGTAGCCCTGAGTGACTATTTCTTGTTTCCAATCTTAAATAAATGGTTCGGCGGAAAGAGATTTGACTCCAATGATGAAATAATCTTATAAACAAATACCTTTTTTGAGGACCTCAACAAATCTTATTTTTTGGAAGGGCGAAAAAAATTGGAGAAACGTTATACGAAGTGTATACAGCTCAAAGGAGACTATGTTGAGAAATAAAATGATTTTTTGTCAAAAAACCTGTGTTTCATTCAAAAAGTCACTGACTTATTGACCCGCCCTTACTTATACTCTTTTTAAGCTCTTGTAGCCCGCAACTCACTCTCTTTTCAACGATATTTTAATCACAATAAGCAATATATTAAGAAAAATTGACTTAGAGAATAAGAAAGCCAGCTCATGTGAGGTGAGTCAAAAATACGTTGCTATTAATTTAAATTTAAGTAATGAGGTACCAGATATAGAAAAAGCCAAAGACGAGCAGGAAAGAGTTAATTTAAAAATTTATCCAGATAATCTCATATCTGGAGCCAAATCAGCGGCGAAGAAAACTAATGTAAGTAGAGAGAACAAGTTATTAAATTTTGAGGCATAAGGGGAAGAAAGAGTTACAGGAAGTAAAACAAGCAGTAGTACAAATAGAAAAAGTCCCAATAGAAACGAAGATAGGAAATAAAGAATGTTATATGGAGAAGGTTCAATCTGGAACGGAACCAAAGCAACAAAGAAAAGTAGCACAAACAGAACCCAACAAAATGTTCAAATGGGGTGGGTTCAAGTTAAGAAAATGGTCCAGCAACAAATCTCAGATGGTTGCCAAACTGAAAACTCCTAAATTTTGGATGAGTCAACCACGAGGGTAAAGGTACGTAAGAATGAATATATCGAAAGTCCTCATGAATATGAGGCGAGCTCTAGCGACAATTAGCGAAAATAGGGCACTTTCTTTGGTTTTTGTTAATATCTCGATAACCGTTGGTCGGGGGCAAAAGTTGATTATATACATAACTAAGGATTATCAATTTTCCTACAAAAATGATTATATACATTTTTCTCGTATTCCCAATGGTTCCCGAGTTATAGGCGCTAAAAGAGAGCGTTTTGAAAAAAAACACGTTAGGGCGGTACAATATGGCATTTCTAATAATATGTGACAATAATAAGTTAAATTAAATATAGTACTTACAATGCCCACTAAACCGGCGCGGAGCGGTAGAGCGGCAGTTAGTTCCAGTCAGGTTTTCCTGCTATCCACGTCGTTGCATGAGTCTGATGTGAGGTCATTCGTTTCTTTATTACATTTTCGTGCGTTCTTACCATTTTCCTTCGGTCAGTGCCTTAGTAGTTTTTCGCATAGTAGACGTATGTTGTGTTTACATAATAGACATATGAAATGGAAGAGAACTGTTTGTTGTGCGACAAAATTCTTGGTTCACCGTCTGGTGTACCGAAAGTTGGTTTGAAGGAAATCAGATCGTTATGCTCGCTAGTGAGCAAAGGAAAGATGATTTGGGTTCTAAGCTTCGTGGCAGTGAAACAATTAGATTACACACTGAGTGCCGAAAACAGTACACACGGGATGAGTCTAAAGAGGCTTTCCTGAAACAGCCGTCTGCTGCAGACCCTTCTTCATCAACACAAGATAGCTTTTTACTCCAAACAAGGTCGTCTGTGAAAACATTATTTGAATTCAAAACTAAATGTTTCTTATGTGCAGATGTTATTGATAAAAAGTATTTTAAAAAACAAATAATGAAACCTATAAAAGCCCGCAAAGATGCATTCTGTTGTCGAAGTAAGGAAATGATTACGACTGTATTGAATTCTGCAGACAGGAGAAATGATGAAAAGGCAGAAGAAGTTAGGCTGCGTCTGTCTGGCTTTAGCGATCTTGTCGCTGCTGATGGAGTGTACCACCACCTGGACTGCTACCAACTATCTGTGTCCCACACGTCTCAGAAGAGGGTAGAAAACGTGGACGTCCCAAGGCAGATTACATTATAAAGGCTATGGAAGAGATTTACTCCCTTATTGAGAATAGTGAGGAATGCCAACTTTCCTTTGAACAATTACATTCTGCAGTATCTGGGGATGTTCCTTCAAATGATACAATTAAAAGCAAACTCAAAGACAAATATGGAGAGAGAATTATAATTGCTGTGGGAGTTGGATGGAGGGATGCAACCATCTGTTTCAGTGATTTTGGATTCAAAATTTTGAACTCATGGTATGATGACAGAAAATCTGATGAAAGTCATGAGCGACTAAGAATCGTACAAGCAGCAGCAAAAATAATAAGGCAGGATGTTCAGAAAAATGTGTATGACACAAGCGCCTACCCTCGGGGCAACAACTTTTTAAAAGAAGCAGCTTCTTGTGTACCCCCCAACTCTACAAGTTTTTCTGGAGACATTGATAATGCATATAAAAAAAAAGAAAATGCATTTCTATTGCTCACAGTATTATCTCGGCGATACGTCCAACCTCTTTTATATCAGCAATAATGAACAGTTTTGCTTTGTTTGTGTCCAGAAGATTTGCAAGCAAGAAGTTGGTAAACCTTTTATTAAGTTTATGGTTCAGTGCTTCATACCACAGAGCACATCAGCTGGAAATGTCAGCAATTCATCACATTCAACCTGATAATGATACTTCTTTTCAACAATTTGTGTTTGACAACGCGGACTTTAATGTTAGAACACTGGACGGTATCAACACATTCCATTCTATGGGTGTCATCAAATGTGTGCCTTCTGGAAGCACATCTGGAAGCGAACATGAAAAACCAATACGGAGGCTCACCAAGGTAGCACCTGCTATGACAGTAGGGGAACTTGGAGTGATTCCTTTACAAACTTACCAAAAATCACAAGGTGGATTTAGTAATGTGATTGTGGAGGATCTGAAAGATATAGTCAACAAAACTGATCAGTTAACTTCATACGATACTCTTTGGTTGGCAGCAAAATGGCTCAATATTAACCTTCATCTCTTGCATAATTACCTATTGTTTCAGGCAGCAAGTGTAGAAGCTGGCCAAGACAATCAAATTGCAAGACATTCTACCAAGAAGCGATTCAGAGCTGATTGATTTTTCTGTACAAAATGTTCCTTTGAATAACCTCAGCATTTTTGTTTGTTCATATATTTCATTGTTTAATATACCTACATCATGTGCCTCATTTATATACATCATAAGTAACATACATCACGTGCTTTTTATACAAAGTTGTGAAGTTTATCTCCTCAATTATCCTTAGTATACAAAAATGTAGGTAACCCATTGTCAAATATTATTAGAAATGCCATATTGTACCGCCCTAGCGTGGTTTTTCACAAAATGCCGTCTTTTAGCGTCTATAACTCGGGAGTCATTGGGAATACGAGAAAAATGTATATAAACATTTTGTAGCAAATTTGATAAGCCTTAATTATGTATATAATCAACTTTTGCCTCCGACCAATGGTTCTCGAGATACTAACGAAAAACCAAATAAAGTGCCCTATTTTCGACAATTGCCGCTAGAGCTCGCCTCATATTCATGAGGACTTTCGGTATATTGATTCTTAGGTACCTCTAAATAAGTGTGCGAAGTTTCAAAACTTTCGGATTTTTCAGGAGGTTGGGTCATTTTTTGAAGTTTTTTGACTCGAGTACAAGGGTAAAATGTAGTTTACCCATTCAAAAAAGCTCAACATATTACACATATAGAATTAAAGTTTTTTAAAATTTGCCCAAACATAAAGTTATTGAGGTGTGACCATTTTAAGTGAAACTCACTCTATATACGTCTAACTAATTAAATATTTAAAATTTATTATTTTTGACTGTTGAACTTTCATACTTGAACCCTAACTAAATTCATAGTTTCTGTTCAAAGACAAAGTAAATACAAGATTGAACAACTCACATTAACTTGTGGACCTATGAGTCGGCATCTCACCAGAACATTGTGTTGGTGTTGTAAGTTTACTCAAAACCGCCGCGTCTAAGATACACACAGCCAGATACATATAAAGACGTAGCGCCCGTATTGTTATGAAACCAAGTATATCTCAAAGATACATTATGTGGCAAAATCTAATTACAAAATCCGAGAAGAGCAAATACGGTGAAAACTAGATAAACAAATTTGTGCGGTGGTATAAGCGGTTTTCAATACACAATCGTTTAATTTCTCTATGTGTTCTTCGAAATGTATTTATTTGCAATTATTTATTTTAAAAACTAATACTATGTATATTAAGAGATTTAGTTAAACTGTAATAATAATAATAATAATATTAATAATAATAATAATAATAATAATAATAATAATAATAATAATAATAATAATAATAATAATAATAATAATAATAATAATAATAATAATAATAATAATAATAATAATAATAATAATAATAATAATAATAATAATAATAATAATAATAATAATAATAATAATAAGCGTGTGGACCATAGCCGGCTAAAGCGAGAGTTCCAGGAGATGTATAGGAAGCGAGTCACGAAGCTCATAAATACTAAGCTTTCCGGAGGTAACCTCTGTGCTGCTATCAAATCATGGGCGGTACCAGTATTGACATACTCTTTTGGATTTGTCAAATGGTCTAACACCGACTTGGATGAACTGGACAGACTCACGAAAAGGCTTCTTACGAAATTGCGGTGCCTTCACACCAACTCGTCTGTTAGAAGACTTTATACACCTCGGAAAGAAGGCGGCAGAGGGTTAATCCATATAAAGAACCTCTGTTTTAAGCAAGAAAGAAATATGCGACACCGTTTTCTTGCATCGCAGGATGAACTGATGAGGTTGGTGGTGTGCGAGGATAAAGATTATACTCCACTTAGGCTGGGTCAGCGCAACTATGAGTTGGACGCCTCGGCTGACCAGGACGGTGTAGTCCAGTGGGGCGACCAGGCTATGCATGGGAGGTACCCCAAACACCTGCAGGCAGATAGTGTTGATAAAACCTCTTCGCTTATATGGTTGGTCTACCCGGAGACAGAGGGCTTTGTGATGGCCATTCAGAATATGGTTATAAAAACTAAAAACTACGAGAAGCATTGCCTAAAATTAGAAGTGGTGGATAAATGTCGAAAATGCGCAGTTGTTGGAGAGACCATTGAACACGTCATGACAGCATGTTCAATTCAGACTCAGCTTACTTAGGCAGACATAACCAGCTCGCCAAGATCATCCATCAACAAATCGCTTTGAAATACAGCCTCCTGAACCCGTGAACAACACCAGCTTACTACAAGTATTCTCCGGAGGTGGTGCTGGAGTCGGCGACTTTCTCCTGTACTGGGACCGACCAATGATAACGGACCGCACTGTGGACTTCAATAGACCAGAAATTGTCCTGATAAACAAACAGATGAGGCTTGCTGTGATCATAGACATTGCTGTACCGCTGTCCCATAACATTCAGAAAGCTGAAATTGAAAAGATCACCAAGCATGAAAACTTGGCATATGAAATAAAAAACATATGGAAGCTCCTGAAGGTGGCTATATATCCTTTCGTAATGTCGGCGGAAGGAATAGTCACCAAAAATTTCATAGGAAATCTAAAGGAACTCGGATTACCAAATAACATCCTAAACATGGGACAGGGGGCGGTTCTGCTGCAGACATGTCACATAGTCCGAAAATTTCTTAGTTAAGTGGCGACCTCAAACACGTCTGCTGTGTTGAATCACCGGAAGTCATACTGTAATAATAATATCGACATAATGGGATATGATGAATTTCATCCCCATCCACCGAGCCGAACACCAAAGTCGCGCGCGGGGGGTCGGTCAAAAGGTTTCCAGTAGTAATACTGAGAAAGTGTAACGCTTATATCAATAATAATAATAATAATAATAATAATAATAATAACACGTGGGGGTTTGCTAGCACCTCTATTTACACTGTACATCTGATAATATATGTAATTTAAACTGCTTTATGATATTATGTAGTTTCATTTAATTCATAAAGAGTAAAAGCTAAGAGTAAAAAAAAACATAAGTACGTAGACACCCTAGGTGTTATACTTATAATAGTTTGCGGTAGGTATATTTCTTCTTAAAATATGTTTGTTTCACTTTATCAATACAGTACCCATTGATTAAGGAACCTGAATCTGATGTACACAACTACTTTCTTATTTGTTTGATTGGATCTTAGAATCATAATATACTACAGTCACAGTAGAAGGCATTTGTTGAAGTTATATTAAGATTAAAAGTTGGGTTATTATTTACCTATTTGTATTAACCTTAAAATATGGGCAGTTTTAAGTGATTGATGAGACACACACACACACATATATATATATATATATATATATATATATATATATATATATATATATATATATATATAGATTTTTTAATTGACCTTGGATTTGAGTTCTAGGGGCCCTACTTCGCGCTGGTTTGAAGAAAATTTTCAAAAGTCTCACCATCGACACCACTAAAAAGTAAATGCTCATAACTCAATTTTATTCAATACTGGTGTCTGTAAGGCAACTTGTGTTAAGAATATAACTAAATGACCTTTATTATTTTCGAAGGTGTCAAAATTTCCCACAAAAACTAGTTCGTTTGAGCTAACTAACTAGTTTATCCAAGCTATTGACAAAAGGTGAATAGATTAGGTAAATTTAGTGTGTGTGTGTGTTTTGTTTCTTTATCGTCGGCCTATTTCCGCGACTATGGCCGATCACCGACGCCAGGGAGCAGTTTCACTTAACTATCGTGGATATTTTGCCGAACCCCTGCCTTTCTGTAAGGATGGTAGGGAACTTTAACGTGCCTAACATCGCATGGACACGGGACCGACGGCTTTACGCCCCCTCCGAAGGTCGGAACGTGCAGACATTCAACTTGCTCAAATACAATGCCATGTTGATGTTAATGTTACAGTTTGTACTGAAAAAGTGAATGGAGAATCCTGGGATCGAACCCAGTACCCTTCGGTTCAGAGGCACACGTTCTTACCTCTGAACCACCGAGGCTCTCTAGGTAAAGGTAACTGCCAAATTTATGATTTTCCTTTCATTTAATTGTTTGCTTGAATCAGTTTGTTAGCAACCCAATCGAATCGCAGCGCTGCTTAATAAACTTCCGGCCTATGGCCTACCACCAAAACTTTGTACCTGGACAGCAAATTTCCTCTCCAACAGGAGCATTTCTGTTGTTGTGGATGGCCATTCCTCTAAACTGTATCCAATTAATGCAGGAGTTCCTCAAGATTCAGTTTTAGCCCCTACTTTGTTTCTTCTCCACATCAATGACATGCTCTCTAGCATATCCAACCCAGTTCACAGTTACGCGGACGACAGCACCCTCCACTCAAATATACAATATTCTAAGCCTGTCTCTTTAGCCCAATTAGATGAGGATCGCAGACTCATGGAGGGTTCTGTCTCCGTGGATCTCCAAAAAATATTAGACTGGGGAAGTAGAAATCTTGTACAATTCAACTCCACCAAATCTCAGTCTTGCTTTCTTTCTCATAAGAGATACACCAGCCCCAGACCCATCACAATGAATAACCAAGTTATTCAAAGTAATGAGTCCTTTTCTCTTGTTGGCATTTCTGTGGATCGAAATCTTAACTGGCACCAACATGTCACATCAATTGCAGAAGCGGCTGCTAAGAAATTAGGTTTCCTCTTCCGGGCTCGCAAATACTTTTCACCAGCTAATCTCTATACCTTATATACTTCACAAATAAGGCCAAACCTCGAATACTGCTCACACATCTGGGATGCAGCTGCCGCTTCTACACTCGCTATCCTGGACTCCATTCAAAAGAGAGCTCTCTCTTTTATAGATATCTGCACGGGCACTGCTCAGATGAGCTTTCCTCCATAGTTCCCCCACCTGCTGCCCCCAACAGATCTACCAGGGGAACAGAGCGAATGCGCCCTTTTACTGTCCAGGTCACCAGACATAGAACATCTTGTTATGCCCGCTCTTTTGTCCCGAGGACTTCCAAGTTGTGGAATTCTTTGCCGGCACATGTTTTTCCTTCTGTTCCGAACCTCCAAACCTTCAAGTCCAGAATTAACAAGTTGCCTCTTTCCTCCTTGTCAACACCCACGGTACGATAGTATTTAGGCTGTAAGCCCTCGTGGTGTGTTGTTAAAATTTAAAAAAATCGTTTTTCTCAAGAAAAAAAAAGTTGATTATCAAATTTATATTTTCGAAAACTAATTTGTTCGTTATTTACCGTAGCATTTTAATGAAAATTCGCCACCACAACGCACTTACCGTATTCAGACTTTATCTTTGTAACAGACATTTCTAGGAAAATATTTTGATCGCACTTACTGCGCCAGGAACATTTTTATGCTTAGTATCTGGGCAGTATATTTTACCATGTTAGAAAGTTTTGCTTAAAAAAAAAAACAATAGTTGTTTAAAACATGTTCCCAAAGTTCCTAGTAAATGTAGTGACATATTACGATCGTGAAAATAAAGTAACAGCGATTATTCATTAAATAAAACTAAAACCTGCAGAATATAGCGTGTTCCTGTAATTTTACAATTTAAATTAGTCGTTTGCTGTAAAATAGTTTCTGTGAAATAAAGTTGGAGAGCAGCGATTGTTGAGCAGAACATCATACAATCCAGCTGGAGTTAGAAACAACAAACTGGCTGTTAGAAACTCTCTGCAACTTTAATTAGATAGATTAAGAAAGACTTCAGAGATGAATGGACACAAAAAGCGACTAATAAATCGTACAGACAACTACTCCCAACTCTTGACTGTCCATTTCTAATTAATAAACCAACTAATTGAAAATAATGTTATCTGTGTGGAAGTCAAGCGAATAAAACCAGGATGCCAATTTACACAGCTCGTAGCTTTAAAATGTGTGACGATAGAAATTTCCAGCGTCTAATGATCTAATGAGCCGCAACAGAAAGCGTTTACTTAAAGATTTTGTAAAAATCTCTGGACGCAGCAAGTGCGTTATGGTAGCGAATTTTCTTTAAAATATTTTTAATAGCAAATCTTTGTTTGATGAAAGCAGGCATCAAACTTGGTTGCCTATATAGTAGAAACAATGTACCATATTTCATCGAAATAAATTTATTGTTTGAAAATATATAAACATTTTTCAAAAGTCTAGATGCAGCAAATGTGTTATGGAAGTGAATTTCCATAAAAATGTTTTTAATAGCAAATGCGAGCAGGCATCAATCTGATTACCGGTATAGCCTATGTATTAGAAACAATGTACTATATTTTATCAAAATTACTTATGGTTTGAAAATATACAAAAATTTTCCGAAAATAAACTTAAATGTTGGTTTTCTATTCAACAAAGCTTACGTTAATAGCAACTTGAGGTATTGAAATTTGAAAGTTTTAATGAAAATTCGGCAAATTTGCAGGTTAGCTCCCGAACGCTTTTCAACAAATGGTTCTCAGTAACATTACTAGGACCCCACCTGGATGCACAAACCACAAAAAAAATTCTTGTTGACACCCCCCAAGGAAGTGATGGGACTGGGAGTGAATAGAGTTGGTGTGCTGGGTAGGCAGGGTTTAAGGGGGATATGGCTTCAAGATGTGAAAAACTCTGGACGCAGCAAGTGCGTTATGGTAGTGAATTTTCATAAAAATGTTTCTAACAGCAAATATGTTTTTTTAAGAAAGCAGGCACCAAATTTGGTTACCAGTATAATCTATATATTAGAAAAAATGTGCCATGTTTCATCAAAATAACTTTATTGTTTGAAAATGTACAAAATTTTCCGAAAGTAAAGTTAAATTGTTCCCGAAAAAACTGGTTTTCTGGTCGACCTTATAGGTTAATAGCAAATTGATTCAAAATTTGAAGCATTTAATAAAAATTCGCTACCATAACGCACTTGCTGCGTCCCGAATTTCTTTTCTTACAAAGATGTATTATATTTCGATGGAAAATACAAAAATTCAATAACATAGGGCGTGTTTGATTAAAAAAAATCACAAAAAAAAAATTTGAATCACCAACGACTTATGGGCCACCTGTAATTGTGGAAATATTTTTTAAGATGTAGCTTAAGACACCCTACAATTACTGTATACAACTTTTTTTCGTAACTTGCATAATAACGGATATATTGCGCTTTAATGATTTTTTACGATAATTCGACAAAAATGATATACCATTAAACGATAAACTCTATAGTCAATATTACTACTAAAGCATCAGAGAAGGGTCTATTTGAAATGAATTTTCTGGGAATATTTTAGTAAAATGAAGGACAATGACGATTGAAACTAAGAGCTCAGGCTTTGTAAAACATTATTCTTCAGACATTTTCCTTCCATAGATCATATTAATTTCAGGTTCATTGCCTAAATATTAACAATTTTGACGTTTAAAATCGCGACTTTGACGTTTTGAGGAAAACCCAAATTTATTTTTCTTTAAATGCCTGTAACTTTTTTGTCCTTTAACCTACAGCGCTAAATTTTGGTAGGTAGCTTACATATAACGATTTAAACCCGTGTACCAAATTTCGTTGCCCTTACTTTGTTAATTCCAGAGATATAAATTTTTTCGATTTTTTTCGAAAGAAAACACAAAATTTTCCGGAAAAACCTCGGCGGATTTTTCTGGATAACGAACTTATCCAAGCCACTCGCGAAAGGAAGGTTCTCACCAAATTTTATCAAAATCGGTCTATTATTTTTTTAGTTATAGGTGTGACACATAAATATATAAACATATATATATATATATATATATATATATATATATATATATATATATATATATATATATATATATATATATATATATATATATATATATATATATATATATATATATATATATATATATATATATATATATATATATATATAACATATAAAGTCTGAAACCGACCTCGGATTTGGGTTCCAGGGGTCCTAAATAGCGCTTATTTGAAGAAATTTTTTCAAAATTCAAAAGTCGAGATCTCCTCATTAGTGAATTTTTTTTTAAGAAAATTCACTAAAAGACAACTTTCAAGCCCGTTTTATTCGAATTTTCTGCACATATTTCCTTTTTACTACCTACCCCGCCCAGCACCCCTACTCACTCCTGGTCCCGTAACTTCCTTGGGGGTGTCAACAAGAAATTTTTCTTGGGGTTTGTGGATCCATGGGGGTGCGTATGGGGGCAGGTTTCTCAAAACAGTTTTTTGAAAAACGTTCGGGAGCTAAACTGCAAATTTACCGAAAATTCGCTACCAAAACGCACTTACTGCGTCCAGATTTTTTTCTTATAAACGCATCATATTTCGATAAAAAATGCAAAAATGCATTAACAAATTTGTTCTACGATAATTAGCTAAAAAAATTATAGACCGTTAAACCATAAATTTCACTAAACCTACAAATAAATATCCAAAAATCTCGGGACGCAGCAAGTGCGTTATGGTAGTGAATTTTCATAGAAATGATCTGGCACAAAATATTTTATAACTTTTTTTTCTTGTAACATAGAAATCTAAATTTTGGTATATAGTTTGCTTTTTATATCGTAAACCTACCTACCAAATTTGGTTATCATAGATTTTTTATTTTTTAAGATAAAATTTTTTTCAAATGAAAACTAAAAATTTTCCCGGAAAGCCTCGTCCGATTTTTTTGATTAACGGACTTGTCAGACTTTTACAAAAGGAAGGTACGTGCCAAATTTTATCAAAATTGGCCTATTATTCTTTGAGAAAAAAATTTTTTTCGAATGAAAACTCAAAATTTTCTCGGAAAACCTCGTCCGATTTTCCTGACTAACAAACTTGTCAAAGCTATTTACAAAAGAAAGGTACATGCCAAATTTTATTAGAATCGGCTAATTACTTTTTGAGATAAGAATTTTTTTCGAATGAAAACTCAAAATTTTCCCGGAAAACCTCGTCAGATTTTCCTGACTAACGAACTTATCCAAGCTATTTACAAAAGAAAAGTACATGCCAAATTTTATCAAAATCGGCCCATTTATTTTTTGAGTTATCGGTGTGATATATATATATATATATATATATATATATATATATATATATATATATATATATATATATATATATATATATATAAACATATAAAAATTGAAACTAACCCCGGATATGGGTTCTAGGGGTCCTAGATCGCGCTCATTTGAAGAAATTTTTTCAAAATTCAAAAGTCGAGATCTCCTCATTAGTGAATTTTTTCTAAGAAAATTCACTAAAAGCCACCAAACTTAACTAAACTGACAGCCCAAGCATTAGAGAAAGGGTAAATTGAAATGGATATTCTGTAAATATTTTAGTAAAATGAAGGGCAATGACGGTTGAATCTGAAACTTAAGGGTTTGCAGAACACTGTTCTTGCAACATTTTCTTTTCACAAACGGTATTTGTTTCACATTTTTTGCCCAAACATTGCCAATTTTGACGTTTAAAATTGCGAGTTTGACGTTTTGAGGAAAACTCCAAAATTTGTTGCTTTAACTGCTCATAACTTCTTTGTCTTTAAAGCTAGGGCTACAGAGTTCACTCTTTATAATACAAACACGTGTACCAAATTTGGTTGCCCTTACTTTGTTATTTCCGGAGATATGAATTTTTTTATAAAGAAAACACAACATTTTCCGGGAAAACCTGGTCCGAATTTCCTGGCTAACGAACTTATCCAAGCCACTTGCAAAAGGAAGGTACTCTGAAAATTTTATCAAGATCGGTCCATTATTTTTTGAGTTATCGGTCGGAAATAAATAAATATATATATATATATATATATATATATATATATATATATATATATATATATATATATATATATATATATATATATATATATATATATATATATATATATATATATATATATAAACACAGATCTCCCGATAAGCGGTTTTTTTTATTCGCTAACAAGTATACTAAATATCTAATTAGTTAAGACTTGGAAACATCTAGAAAGCTAACATACATAGTGCTGGTTATTACATGGAAATAAACTTTTTAGCCCCCGAGGCAAGGTAAAAAAGCGGAAAGGAAATGTGTTTAGGTAAATTTGAAGATGAGCTCACGAGGGCTTTTATAAATGTTTTTATAAATATATTAAGAACCCCCTTGGATGCATAAACCACAATAAAAATGTCTTGCAAACAACCCACAAGAAAGTTACAGCTCAGCTGGACCTATATAAGTTACCTATTATTGGAGATCATAAAATTAGTTGCAGTTAAAATTCATCAGTAAGAGATGAAATACCATGTAGTCTTCTTGGCAGGGTTGCTCATCTTGTGGTGGCTCCACTAACTTACCTTATAAATGTGTCATTTGAAATCGGTTGTTTTCCTGAGCGTCTCAAGGCGGCGATTGCTGTTTCTCTCTTTCAGAAGGGAGATCCATGTCTTTTGGACAACTACAGGGCGATTGCGCTGCTTACGGTTTTCTCTAAGATCTTTGAAAAGGCATTTCTGCTAAGACTCGAATCTTTTTTGGAAAGATGAAATTTACTGTCTCCCTGCCAATTTGGCTTTCTTAGGCGGCTGTCAACTCAGGATGCGGTGCTTAGCACTTACCTGACAGTCTTGGATTACATAAATAGTTGGTCCAAATCCGCCGGACTGTTCTTTGTCGTTTCGAAAGCGTTTGATGTGGTCAACCATTATCTTTTATTGCAAAAATTGGAGCATTATGGCATAAGAGGAAATGCATGTTTATGGCTAAAAAGCTACCTGTCTGGGAGAAGTCAGGCTGTCAGGATACAACAAGCAGGTAAGAACTATAGGTCTGGATTTTCAGACGTGTCGAGCGGCGTGCCGCAGGGCAGCATATTTGGCCTTGTTTTGTTTACAATTTATCTTAACGATATGGTTTATGATCTCCAACAATACCAGTTAACTTTGTATGCAGACGACACCACTGCTGCAATATCAGGGGGGAGTTTTGAAGAGCTTGGTGCTGCAGATAATGTGTATGTGTCTCCGGTGTCAGACTGGTGTTCGCGAAATGGTCTGGTTCTTATCACGCGGAAGATTGAAATGCTTCTTTTTTCTCCTGCGGGTGTGCATCCGAATCTGAGCCTATATATAAGGTCTGATAACGGCTCAATAAGACAGGGCACGTCTGTAAAGTTTTTGCGGCTCTATCTGGATTCTAACTCATCATGGGATGTCCATGTTGACCATGTAGTGACCTCTCTTGCATAAAGGAATTACGCGTTGCTGCAGCTGAGGGATTACTTGAGTGGTCAAGCGTTTCTGACATGCTACTATGGTAGTGACAACTGTCTCCTGGCATATGGTTTGCTGTGTTGGGCTGGCTGTGTGCATCTGGGGAGGGTACTTCAGAAGAGAACTGTCCGCACCATGTTTGGCCTGGCGTCTTCCGCATCTTGTAGACCATTATTTATACGGTACGGCATTTTAACAGTGGCATGCCTATATATGCTTGAGGCGCTTTGTTATGTCAGAAAAAATCTCTGGTACCTGCGGTAATATTAAACAAAACAAAACAAAAAAGATTTTTTAAACCAGTAGTGTTGTCAGATTAAACAAGAAGCGGGAGATGGTCTTAAATAGCGTGAAGAATGGGAAGCTTGAAATGTATTAATAATAAAACGTAGCTCTAAAGTGCTTTTAAACAAATTGAATTACTTCCATTAAAATGTTTATTTATTGCTATACATTTTCCTGGTATCTTCAGATTCCGATGAAAATTATGGCAAATGGCAAGGCCGCTAATTGTTTGTAGTTTCAGAGTTGGTGGACTGTCAGTTTAAAATTTAATTTGGAGATTTTGATTGAAATGGCAGCTGAACCCGGATACATCTGTCTGACCTTGTCTAACATTATAGGGATTAATGTAGACGTAATTTCAAATTATGTCGTAAAATATAGGGTGGCACATTGAAAACGAAACAGACCGATTTGCGCCCAGAGAATTTTTTTAAAGAAACGCTGAAACACGTCAATTTTAATATTGAGGGGGACATGTTTTGACATACATCTCAACTTTGTCACATCAACCTCTTAAGGGTGGTGATAGCAGCTCTTATATTTTAAATAGGGAACATGGGTCAAGTGTTACATAATTTTGAAAGCGCTTTCTTTTCTAAATTCAGCACACAAAGTTTTTGGAAGTTTTATCAACTCGTTTAAAAATTATTCAGAGTTGGAGTTGCAAAAACGCATTTCACTCATTCCGATAAGAAATGTGCTGATAGTCAATGTTTTGTTGGTTTGTAAACTAAAAATGGACTATTAAAACATTTCTTATCGGAATGAGAGAAATGCGGTTTTTTATTTCAGTTTATTGGTCGGTTTGATACTTGATAGTACTACCGAAAGTTAATTTCACAATGGTGAATTCTATAGAAGAAAGAGTTGAAATAATTACTCTTTTTTTTAGAAAACAATGACTGTGCCAACCGGACCGCAAATTTGTTTAATGAACGATATCCGAACAGACATGTTAACAGAAAATACATTTTGGAGTTAGTTGCAAAGTTTCGACAAAGTGGTTCAGTAGCCAACAAAAAAACGGGATACTGAACGTGAATTTCCAGTTAGAAATGAGACTACTGAGATTGAAGTTTTAGGATAAATTGCCGCAGGTCCCCACTTTGAGCACGAGAAAATTGGCCACTGTTTCAAACATCAAAATAAGAACAATTCAGCGAATATTGAAGCATTATAAATTTCACCCGTATAAAATTCATCTTGTACAAGAACTAAATGAAGATGATTCTGATCGGCGGCTGGAGTTTTGTGAAGTTATGACTGCACGAATAGCTGATAACGGGAACTTTCTATTCAATATCTGTTTTTCAGACGAGTGTACGTTTTTATTAAACTCTACAGTCAATCGTTATAATTGTCGTTGTTGGGCCGATAATAATCCACGAAATTTTCACGAAGTCCACACTCAAACTCCACAGAAATTGAATGTCTGAACTGGCATTTTTGGAGACCGTTTAATCGGACCAATTTTTTTTTATGGCGCTTTGAGTGGCGAAACGTATTTGGTGTTACTAGAAGATATCGTTAACCCTCTACTAATTGACATTGTTAAAATGATTATCGCTATCAAGAAAATCAATTCGTGTTTCAACAAGATGGAGCTCCTCCGCATTTTTCACAACGTGTTAGGGAGTTTTCAAACAGAGAGTTTCCAGCGCAATGGATTGGGCGTACAGGTACTATAGAGTGGCCCCATAGATCACCGGATTTAACTCATTTAGACTTCTTTCTATGGGTCATTTAAAGAGTAGAATTTACGCAACAGAACCGGAGTCTTTGGAAGAATTACGATGACGCATTGTTGAAGAATGCCGTCTAATAACTCCACAAATGCAGAAATCCAGAATGTTAGAGCTCGTTTTGAAAAAAATTTGTACTTTTGTATGGAAGCTGGTGGTCAACAATTTGAACACTTACTTAACTGAATAAACATTTTTGAACGTTTGGTCTTGTTTTTTAGTGTTTTTTTTACGAAAAATTGACTAATTAGTGCATTTATTATCACAATGAATGAAATACATTCTTGCAACTCCAACTGTGAATAATTTTTAAACGAGGTCATAAAACTTCCAAAAAAATTAGCCTGTTGAATTCATAAAAGAAAGAGCTTTGAAACGATGTAACACTCGACCCATGTTCCCTATTTAAAATATAAAGGTTGCTATCACCACCCTTAAGGGTTGATGTAATAAAGTTGAGTTTTATGTCAAGACATGTCCCTCTCAATATTAAAATTGAGCTGTTTCAGCGTTTCTTGAAAAAAAATTCTCTGGACGCAAACTGGTCTGTTTCGTTTTCAATGCGCCACCTTGTATTTATTTTTATTTACGTTTTTTAATTTAAAGTTTTAGTTTTTCCAGTAATTTAAAAGATATTGCGTTTTCAAAAAGTTTTTCGCATTTATTTCAGAAAGTATTTCAATGCCAAAATTGTCTAACGAACTTATTCAAGCTATTAGCAAGATGAAATGAATTGCTAAGGTTGGCTTAGAGATTGGTTGAGGTGCTGTCGTTGAAACATATTTAAATTATGTATGTCATATTTGATGTATTTCAAGCTTGCACTATAAACGAGATAAATAAATATCGACTTATATTCATAGTGGAGTTTGAAAGCTTGCCTCCTGGTTAATATATCTGGCTTAATTAGACTACATATTTCATTGTTTCGGAAAGTCCTTAGTAAGCAATTACTTAAACTAATTGTAATGATTCCGGAGAAGATAGAGCGGAGAGAACTTGATAGCTATTAGATGAAATTTACTCTCAGGTCATTTGCTTTATCTGCGGATGCAATTGAATAACTTCCAGCTAATCTTCTTTACTTACGCACGATTAGTCCAGGAGCGGCTTTTTCTTTTACAAGTTCATCGAGGCTGCGACGGGCCACGGGCGAGGACGGCCCATGGACGGGACGATTGCCACTTCCGCAGTTTCTCATGAATCGATTGAGAAAGCATTGCCGACTCAGGAATGTTCGGAATTTGTTCCTGCTAATATCTCTCACTCTCTGCCGACGCCATCGGACATTGCGAGGATAATTTACTACGCCAGATACGATATTTCAATTCGACAATATAAGCCGGGACTTACAATACTAAATCGATGATGTTTTAGAGAATTTTCTTAACAGATTCGAAAATATAAAGATGGCGTGAAAATAGTTGTATCAGCTAAATAAACAAGTAGTTTCAATAAAATGGTACATACGTTTATTTTATAGAGATTAGAGAATGTATCAAAATTCAAGTTTCCAGCTTTAGAGAAAGTGGAACTATAGGTATTTAAAAAAAAAGATGGCATGAGAAGGAGACATGAGATTTTACGTACAAACATAGTATTAAACAAGCGTTCCTTTTTAGAGAATTTTCGTAAAGAAAATCACAAATGAGGTAGTCGGCTCTTTTGAAGTTAGAAAAACATTCTATGGGCGTAAACTAGACCCTCTAGAACACATATCTGGAGCCAGTTTCAGTTTTTCTCTGTTTGCATACAAACACTGGTAAATTTTTAGGGTAAATCTCAATACATCCGTTTCTTTTTAAATATTGCAACAACACACCACGAGGGCTTACTGCCTAAATACTATAGTACCCTGGGTGTCGACAAGGAGGAAAAAGGCAATTTGTTAATTCTGGACTTGAAGGTTTGGAGGTTCGAAGGAGAAGAAAAAAACATGCCCCGGCAAGGAATTCCACAACCTCGGTACAAAATAGCGGGCATAACAAGATGATCTACGTCTGGTGACGTGGACAGTAAAAGATTGCCTTCGCCCTGTTCCTCTGGTAGGTCTGTTGGGGGCAGCAGCTGGAGGAACTATGGAAGAAAGCTCCTCTGAGCAGTGCCCGTGCAGATATAATAAAGGCATATTCCCTAGTAACTGGAAAACTGCTCGAGTACAACCCATCCCCAAGAAAGGATCCAAAGCGCTTCCCAGCAACTACAGGCCCATTTCTCTCCTTTCAGTCGTCTCTAAAGTGATGGGAAAGTATATAAACACCGAATTACTAAACTTTCTTGAAGAACACAGTCTAATCCACGACAGGCAGTATGGATTCCGTCAGCGCAGATCGACTGCCGACATCCTTTCCTTTGTCACCCATTCTTGGAACAAGTCTATGGAGCAACACGGTGAATCCCAGATTGTTGCTCTAGACATATCCAAAGCATTCGACCAGGTCTGGCACGCAGCGCTGCGTAATAAACTTCCGGCCTAT
This sequence comes from Tillus elongatus, assembly GCA_964006375.1. NCBI lineage: Eukaryota > Metazoa > Arthropoda > Insecta > Coleoptera > Cleridae > Tillus > Tillus elongatus. Next base: position 334,663,538 of record OZ023262.1, on the reverse strand, counting down.
GGCCTACCACCAAAACTCTGTATGTGGACAGCAAATTTCCTCTCCAACAGGAGCATATCTGTTGTTGTTGATGGCCATTCCTCTAAACTGTATCCAATTAATGCAGGAGTTCCTCAAGGTTCAGCTTTAGCCCCTACTTTGTTTCTTCTCCACATCAATGACCTCATCTCGAGCACATCCAACCCAGTTCACAGCTACGCGGACGACAGCACCCTCCATTCAAATATACAATATTCTAAGCCTGTCTCTTTAGCCCAATTGGATGAGGATCGCAGACTCATGGAGAGTTCTGTCTCCGTGGATCTCCAAAAAATATTAGACTGGGGAAGTAACAATCTTGTACAATTCAACCCCACCAAAACCAAGTCTTGCTTTCTTTCTCACAAGAGATACACCAGCACTAGACCCATCACAATGAACAACCAAGTTATCCAAAGTAATGAGTCCTTTTCTCTTGTTGGCATTTCTGTGGATCGAAATTTTAATTGGCACCAACATGTCACATCAATTGCAGAAGCGGCTGCTAAGAAATTAGGTTTCCTCTTCCGGGCTCGCAAATACTTTTCACCAGCTAATCTCTATACCTTATATACTTCACAAATAAGGCCAAACCTCGAATACTGCTCCCACATCTGGGGTGCCGCTGCCGCTTCTACACTCGCTATCCTGGACGCCATTCAAAAGAGAGCTATATGTCTCATCGGTGACCCTACCCTCACCCAAAGGCTGCCATCCCTTGCCTACCGACGTGCCGTTGGTGACCTCTCTCTCTTTTATAGATATCTGCACGGGCACTGCTCAGAGGAGCTTTCCTCCATAGTTCCCCCACCTGCTGCCCCCAACAGATCCACCAGGGGAACAGAGCGAATGCACCCTTTTACTGTCCAGGTCACCAGACATAGAACATCTTGTTGTGCCCGCTCTTTTGTGCCGAGGACTTCCAAGTTGTGGAATTCCTTGCCGGCACATGTTTTTCCTTCTCCTCCGAACCTCCAAACCTTCAAGTCCAGAATTAACAATCTGCTTCTTTCCTCCTTGTCAACACCCACGGTACGATAGTATTTAGGCTGTAAGCCATCGTTGTGTGTTGTTGAAATTAAAAAAATATATATCTATAAAAGAGAGAGAGTCACCATAGGCACGTCGGTGGGCAAGCGATGACAGCTCTTGAGTTGGGGTAGGGTCACCTATGAGACGTATAGCTCTCTTCTAAATGGAGTCCAGGATAGCGAGTGTAGAAGCGGCAGCGACAGCGGCACTCGAGATGTGGGAGCAGTATTCGAGGTTTGGCCTTATTTGGGGAGTATATAAGGTATAGAGATTAGCTGGTGAAAAGTATTTGCGAGCCCGAAAGAGGAAACATATTTTATTAGCAGCCGTTAGATAAATAGAACCACAACAATGGGCCTTTATACCACACGTGAGAAATAACGTCAGCAAGATCAAAGTCACCTCGGGGAGCAATAGAGCCGAAGCCTGGGGGATTTTCTATAAATAGGTTGTTCACCAGTGGAACGTCGTTCATTCTTGTTCCAAGTTAGAGACTCTGCACATCGCGTGCTAAGTTAATTTATATCACATGTATGTTGATATCTTATTTTGTATTAAATTTATATTATCCTTTTATTTTATGTATTAATAGTTTAAAGTCATAACAAATTGTTTCAAAATTTCAAACGTCTTAACCGTAAAATTAAGTCGCTTCTGCAATTGATGTGACATGTTGGAGCCAATTGAGATTTCGATCCACAGAAATGCCAACAAGTGATAAGGACTCATTACTTTGAATAACTTGGTTGTTCATTGTGATGGGTCTACCAGCGTGGTATTGCTGCGTTTGTCATTATTTATTTTAGGGATCTTAGTGAACCGGTGCATTTACCAAAAACTACCGCCAAATCATCAAAGAATGGGTCTATTTGAAATGAATTCTCTGCAAATATTTTATTATAACGAATGACAACGATAGTTGAAGCTGTAACTTAAGGCTTTGTAAAACAGATTTATTAAGAAATTTGTTTTACCGTATTTGGTTCAGGTTTTCGGTCTAAAAATTGCAAATTTTGACGTTTAAAATCGCGACTCTGACATTTAAAGAAGAAAAACTATAAAATTTTCAAAGTCCTTTTTCTGTTATTTCTTGACGTTTTTGCGCCAAGAAAACCTAATCTTTGTCTGTATTTCATAATAGATCTTGTTATCCACAAAAAATATTTTGGTTTTGAGCATTTCTCTGGTCATCAGTGGCACCCAAGATATTTTTTAAACGCCTATATATTTTTTCCTTTCAACCTAGAGATCTGAATTTTGGCATGTAGTGTAAGTTTAACGGCGTAAACCTAGGTGCAATTTGGTTGTCATAGCTTTGTGATTTCGGAGATACAAAAATTTCCGAAAGAAAACCCAAAATTTTCGAGGAAAAACTGGTCCAATTTTCCTGGATAACGAACTAATCTAAGCCACTTGCAAAGGAAAGGCACCTACCAAATTTCATTAAAATCGTTTTTCTTTTGAGTTATCGGTACGATTAAATATATATATATATATATATATATATATATATATATATATATATATATATATATATATATATATATATATATATATATATATATATATATTCGAAAGATTTCTGCGGTCTTTAGTGTGAGATATACTTGGTTCTCGGGTTGAACCGCCTCCAGAACTTATTAAATTCGACGTTTAGGCTCCTGTTTTGGAGCCATTTTCAAGAGGTAAAGGAAATATGTAAGGACACTCTAAGACCTCAATCTGTCTACTCCTTAGAGCGGTAGACAAAGGTGAGTTGGGTTGTTGTAGCTCGATTACGGGGCTTCAATCTGCCTACTCCCCAAATCTCGCTGGAGATCGTCTCTAAGGTCTCAGTGTCTTCCACCATAGGCCTCAGAGAGATCTCTCAGACGGATCACGTAATTAGTGAATATTTTTAAGAAAATTCCCTGAAAACACGTTTTAATCCAAAAATTATACTCTCTCTCTCTATATATATATATATATATATATATATATATATATATATATATATATATATATATATATATATATATTAGTATTCTGAAAATAACGCGGAAAAGTTCAAGGAACTGTCGCGGTAAATTATTACAGTCGTTCTGATAACAGAAGTTTATTGGCAGATGTCGCACGGGCTGTATGTTGGCAGATCTGTAAATACCTTGAAGATGCCAGGAAAATCGGACCAGGTTTTTAAGGAACATTTTAGGTTTATTTTAAATTTTTGTTTTAGTGAATTTTCTTAAAAAAAATTCACTAATGGGGAGATCTCGACTTTCGAATTTTGAAAAAATTTCTTCAAATGAGCGCTATTTAGGACCCCCGGAACCCAAATCCGAGGTCAGTTTCAGACTTTATATGTTTATATATATATATATATATATATATATATATATATATATATATATATATATATATATATATATATTATATATTTATGTGTCACACCAATAACTTAAAAAATAATGGACCGATTTTAATAAAATTTGGCACATACCTTCCTTTCGCGAGTCGCTTGGATAAGTTCGTTAGCCAGGAAAATCCGCCGAGGTTTTCCCGGAAAATTTTGTGTTTTCTTTCGAAAAAAATCGAAAAAAATTTATATCTCCAAAACTAACAAAGTAAGGGCAACCAAATTTCATACGCGGGTTTATATCATTAGAGACAAGTTACCCACCAAAATTTAGCTCCGTAGGTTAAATGACAAAAAAGTTACAGGCATTTAAAGAAAAATAAATTTGGGTTCTCCTCAAAACGTCAAAATCGCGATTTTAAACGTCAAAATTGGTGAGTACATTCCTTTTGCAAGTGGCTTGTATATGTTCGTTATCCAGGAAAATCCGACGAGGTTTTCCCGGAAAATTTTGAGTTTTCTTTCGAAAAAAATTTATATCTCCAAAATTAACAAAGTGAGGGCAATTTTATACGCGGGTTTATATCATTATAGGCAAGTTACCTACCAAAATTTAGCTCTGTAGGTCCAAAGACAAAAAAGTTATAGGCATTTAAACAAAAATAAATTGGGGTTTTTTACAAAACGTCAAAGTTGCGATTTAAACGTCAAAATTGGCAACATTTAGGAAAAGAACTTAAATCTAATACGGGCTATGGAAATAAAATGTCTCAAGAAGAATGTTTTACAAACCCTGAAGTCTTAGTTTCAACCGTCATTGTCCTTCATTTTAATAAAATGTTTCCAGAAAATTCATTTCAAATAGACCCTTTCTCTGGCGCTTGGCAGTAGCCTTAGCTATAGAGTTTATCGTTAATAGTATATAATTTTTGTAGAATTTTCGTAAAAAAAATCAATAAAGCTCAATATATCTGTTATTATACCAGATATGAAAAAAAAATTGTATATATTAATTATAGGGTGTCTTAAACTACATCTTAAAAATTTATTTCTACAATCACAGGGTGGCCCATAAGTCGTTGGTGATACAAATTTTCTTTTTTTTTTTTAATCAAACATGCCTTATGTTATTGAATTTTTGCATTTTCCATCGAAATATAATGCATGTTTGTAAGAACAAAAATTCTGGACGCAGTAAGTGCGTTATGGTAGCGAATTTTGATCAAATGCTTAATATTTGAATAGCTCAAAGTAGGTATTGGGCCACTTGGGCCAGACAGTGACGTCACATTTCACATCTCGCCTTGTTATGAAACCTGCATTCCAAGGTCAATGACCTTCCAAGGTGATTGACCTGTTATTTCTAGGAAACTTTGGCCAGACAGTGACGTCACATTTCACATCTCGCCTTGTTATGTAACCTGCATTCCAAGGTCATTGGCTTGTCTAGGAAACTTTGGCCAGACCACCCCACCCCCCTTGTGGGCGTGGCCCAAGATGGCGTCCAAGATGGCTTCCAATGTAACCTGCATTCTAAGGTCATTGCCCTGTTATGTCTAGGAAACTTTGACCAGACAGTGACGTCACACGACTTGGGCCAGACAGTCACATGCAAACATTTCAAAGTGTCTAACCTATTACTTCAAATTATTATATTTTGAAAAAAACCATTTGGAGCAGGTGAGTTTCGAACCCCGGGCACTCAGACGGGAGGCAACGATGCTAACCACTGAGCTAAGCAGACGCTTATTAATTTACTGTTTTAGGCTGGTATATATATACGACTTTTAATTACAAACAAACCATACATGTAACAATTAAAGTTTTTGTTATTATTAGACAATTAAGTGATTTACAAAATAAGAATTAATATGTGTTTATGTTATATAAATATTAACCATAAAGCAAATGACTCTGGACGTAATAATTAGATTTGTGTTTCGAGCCGCGCTTCTTGTTTTACGTCACTCCAACCTTTAGAGCCGACAAATGAGAGTGAGGTTGATAAGCGAGAATAATGGTATTGGTCGAGGACTCCATGATTTAAAGTTACGCCCCCCCCCCCCATTAAAACAAACCATTCATAAAGCTTTTGTTATTAGACATAAGACATAATAATTAATATGTTTAATATTAGACAGACTATTAGATTTCGCATAGAAATTAGCCGAACGCCACAATTGTTATATGGGTAGGTTCTAAAAATAACACACAGAGGTCGTTGGCAAACAAAAGAAGGAAGTTCAGAAACAAAATAGACAACAGGTTCAAATAGGAAACCAAACTTAAATATCGTAGAGACAATAGAGGTCGCTGGCAAAACAAAGAAGGAAGCTCAGAAACAAAATGGACAACAGGTTCAATTCTTAAAAATAGGAACTAGCCTTATGTGTGGGCGCGGCAAGTAGTTGATTTTATTTTGAAAGAGATACAGGTTCGATTCCTGATATATGCTCCTTGATATGGTAGCGTCAAATACAAAGAGGTACTGAATAACTAAACAGTAAGCTTAGAAACAATGGTTGGTTACAGGTTCAATTCCTTTCTAACCCCACGTGTTTAGTGTCATGTTACTCGTCTAAGTAAGCAGAATAAAAAAAAATGGCGACTAAAATAAGATAAAAAAACTTAAAACCCTTATCGCGGAAGATCCGTGAGATGTACGATAGAACCAACACATGCACGGTGTTAAGGAGGTCAAATCAAAGTGGAATATACAATAAAATGGCCACTTCCGGTCTAAACTTTAAATCCTTATATCTTTTCAACGGAAAGTGATAGAAATGAACTGACTTTAAAAATATATCGTTTCATAACAAGCTCTACAAGAAAATGAGATAAAAAACTTTAAACCCTTATCGCGGAAGATCCGTGAGATGTACGAGAGAACCAACACATGCACGGTGTTAAGGAGGTCAAATCAGAGTGGAATATACAATAAAATGGCCACTTCCGGTCTAAACTTTAAATCCTTATATCTTTTCAACGACAAGTGATAGAAATGAACTGACTTTAAAAATATATCGTTTCATAACAAGCTCTACAAGAAAATGAGATAAAAAACTTCAAACCCTTATTGCGGAAGATCCGTGAGATGTACGATAGAACCAACACATGCACGGTGTTAAGGAGGCCAAATCAAATTGGAATATACAATAAAATGGCCACTTCCGGTCTAAACGTTAAATCGTTATATCTTTTGAACGGAAAGTGATAGAAAGGAGCCGACTTCAAAAATGTATGTTTCGTAACAAGGTCTACAAGAAACTGAGATAAAAAACTTAAAACCCTTATCGCGGAAGATCGGCGAGACGTACGATAGAACTTTAAATAGAGAATCGGTAGCGAATTTTTATAAAAGTTATTTGGTGTAAATTATTTTATTAGAAAATTGAAATACATGTTTTTTATATCGTAAACCCACCAAATTTGTTTCTTAGACAACGGTTTAAGGTTAGAAATAAAACACTCGATTGGAATACAATTAATTTATTAGGAGTAATAAGATTTACATACAAAATATTACATAATGGCTCTTACAATACCAGTTAGAGGTTTATATTCAAATACACAATCATGAATAATTAAACAGTAGGCCCTAGTTCTCGGAGCAAAATTGTCTTTACTCATAAACTCCACTTTGATGTCGACTGTTGAAGACTTGATTGATTCATTCTGGTGTTGACAATCGATTACAAATAGAGCTCGATCTTTAAACTCATCATAATTTAAAAGAGGCTCCGACATGTTTTTATAGTAAAAACTTTTTTGAAAATCTGTATACATCTGGTAGGCTTCAACGTATTTTGATCTTTCGAAATCCATATTCATAGCTTCATAAGGGTAGCATTCTGAATTTAGGAACACTCGTAGATCTACCATACCGATGTTATCGAAGAAGTCACCTTTTTTGCTTATGTTATCTTTCCGATCTGTTTGAAACGCTATAATCACATATCTAGGTCTTTCCAAGTTGGTTGCAGTTTTAACAGCCCACACATCTCTGTTTATATCTCTGAGTGATGGTAGCTCATATATATCCCATTTCCGATATGCGAGAAATATAGATGTGTCTTTTGCTATTTTATCCATCAGTTCCAGCTTCATTTGATCGTTTGGAAATACATGTTTTGCTTTTAAAAACATGTTGGTTACAGTTATCTTAGATCTTGCTGTACCTGTGCTGTAATAGCAGTTGGAATCATTTCGAGCTCTTGTAAATCGGAAAGTATGTTTACCACAGAGAACTCCTTTAAAGTGATGAAAGAAACTGAAGAGGAACCAAAGAGGTAGGAGCAAGTGAAACTTGTTATCGTTTAAGGTGATGTGATCTGATGATACATTCAACCCAGCATTGCTAAGAGATTTTGCTTCATTCTTACTAAACGAAAGCAGAGTTTTGATGTTTGTTGTGGTGTATGGATCTCGTACTCGCTCCACTTCCTTGTTATTTAATTCATATATCATTGATTCAAACAGAGCTACTCCTCCGTTATTTGACATGTGGCAGACACCAGTAGCATTTTGTACTGCTAGAGGTTCCAGAGCACCTTCGATGATTAGAGCTGACTCTGCTAGACATACGAATGCATCTTGCTGATTGATGTTTATTTCAACTTCATCGCTGTTACCAAACGATTTAGTTGATGAATAGTAAGACCTAAGTTCTTCTCGATCAATGGAGTCGTCAAACTTGGGGTCTTTGAATATTTCTAGTTTTGATGACATGATAACCAAGACTTTTAAGGAATTCAATATTATCGGAACGAAGTGTATGCTTCAAAGGAGCTGGTTGTACTAAATTTGTTTTGGTAGATTCGCTTGCTTTTATATCTTTAAAGACTAGCATTCTAGGCAATCTTTTTAAGCTCTAAGCGAACAGACACCTCTTCACCTTGAAAGTTTACAGGAACTGAATCTTGATCCACGATGTCGATGCTTATATTTGAAATCTCTCGTTTGTTTACTGGTAAATAAATTAGATTCTTAGGTTCTATATCGATTGCATAACCAGGATCGACCATCGGTGCAAACTCATATAACGTATGTGAAGGTTTTCCATTATAGTAAGAACCAGACACAATATTAGTTTCTATACGAATCTGTTTAACATCCACTATTTCAACAGGTAAATCAGATTCATGGAAGACACCTGGTTGAAGAACTTGCTTTGAAAATCCCAGCATTCGCCCAATCGAATCATCAGATTCAAAACTGATACTTGTGAAACACTTTATTTCACATCTAATGGTGTTGGGATTAGGTCTTAGAATCAAAGCTAGCTGCTTTTGTTCACGTGTTGCTGTAGCACCAACAAGTTCATTTTGAAGCAAGTTTTCCAAATGTGTTATTTCATATGCACCAGTAGGTATCGTGATGATTCTCCAAGCAGCTCCTTCTTTTACATAAAATTTATTTTTACCTTTATATATGTTAGGTATGTTGTTGTATGTGTGAAAACCTATCAAAGCAACTGCATAACTACCACCTGGATCCAATTCAATTGGAGGATCGTAGTCTGTTGACAGATGACAACTGCGATCTTTCAACGTGAAGGTTTGCGACATGACTGAAACACAGATACTACCGTTTAAGGCTTTTATTTAAAAATTTTAAACATAAATGACCACAATTATAAGTATTATACTTTTGATATACATCATGATTGTACATTAGAGTAGAGTCTTTAAGGTAACGCTGCAGCTCAACTGGTGGCTTCAAGTTTCCATATGAGTCAAAGTACACGGCTGTGTCACCACGTTTCTTAACTGCAACCCAATGACTGCCAGGTTCCTTGTTTGTTTGCAAATTCATGATAAGTGATTCATTCTTGCGTGGCCCATTCGATGGCAAAGTATCTCGCATGTATACACCTCTAAAATATGGAATTTTCATTTTACCAGCAAATTTCACAAGGTCTTCATTTGTTAGAGGTCTTGCTGGTAAACATCTTACTCGTTTTTTGGTTTCTGCAAATACAACCCATAACCGCTACGCTGCTTCTTCAGATATAATCCTTTACCGAGTCTCTTATACTTTGGTTTTAATTTCAAACCATTACCTCTCTTACCCATAGCAATAGCCTCCATCGTTTTGTTATGCCGTTCTTCTTCTTCTAGTTTTTGTTTGGCTGATTTGGCATCGTTAACTGCTTTAGCAATGCCTGCAGCACCGCCACCCAGAGCACCTAGCGCTGACAGACCACCAAAAATTAAAGGTAGTAGTGGAAGGAAGCCTCCGCTTTTAGGTATTGGAATAACTCGCGGTTTCAGCACATTCTTACGCCCACCAATCTGTTTAACAATTGCGTGAGCGATATCAAACACGGCATTCTCTGATGGAATAAGATTTCTGTCTTTTATAACTTCTCCAATCAGACTAAGAATGTTTTTAAAGGGAACTTTTCTCCTCGGTTTTGAGTTGATTACATCCAGACCCATACCAAGCTTTCTTTTAACTTTCATAGTGTTTGTAACACCCCAAGCAGCTAACTTTTCACCAAAACTTGCGTCCTTTGACTTGACTCTCTCCCAAGCCCGATTCTCCAACACTTCGTCGGCTCGATGCCTATCACTTAACTCTTTTGATTGAGAGTAAGCGATGTCGTGGTCTCGACAAGCACGATCTAAAGGATTGATACCTTGATCACCTCTAGCAAGACGTTCTTTAAGTTTAGTACCCGGGCCACAAAATTGATAACCAGGAACGTGCAGCTCAACAGGTAGCTTGTTAATGGCTGTGTTTACAAGACCTTCACCCTGTGACACCAACATTGATACTAACTGTGTGATCCGCTTACATGTCTATATTTATATACATACTCGAAAAATATAGTTTAGTTCCAGTCAAGATGCACACCATCAAACACGCTTCTGTCTTACCTATTACAAATATAGACGATGTTGTTGATACAGCAGAACAACAACTAAGGCATGGTCCTCTCTTCCCAAACACAGTTAGAGGTATCATATGTGGTCCTAGTGGGTGTGGTAAAACAAATGTTATGTTAAGTTTATTGTTTGAACCGAACGGTTTAAAGTTTGATAACGTGTATGTGTATTCAAAGTCTCTGTATCAACCTAAATATAAGATGTTACAAAGGGTGTTGGATGCTACAAAAAGTGTTGGTTATTATCCATATAGTGAAAACGATGAAATATTAGATCCAGCAGAAGCCCAGGAGAACTCGGTGTTTATATTCGATGATGTGGCTTGTGACAAACAAGATAAAATGAGAGCATACTTTAGTATGGGGAGACATAAGAATATTGATTCATTCTATCTCTGTCAAACATATACTCGAATACCCAAACATCTGATACGTGATAACGCTAACGTTTTGATTCTCTTTAAACAAGATGAAACGAACTTAAAACACATCTATGACGATCATGTGACCACTGATATGGACTTTAAACAATTTAAAAATATATGTTGTCAATGCTGGAATGGTAATAAGTATGGTGTGTTGGTGATTGTAAAAGAAAACGAAGTCCACAGAGGGAGATATAGAAAAGGATTCGATAGCTACATATTAATCTAATGGTCTACAACCAACAACAACAAAGAGATGTCTAGCAGGACAACCAACCAGCTAACAAGACAGACAACCTGTCTAAAACAACCTGTCTAAAACAACCTGTCTAAAACAACTTGTCTAAAACAACTTGTCTAAAACAACCTGTCTAAAACAACTTATCTAAAACAACCTGTCTAAAACAACTTGTCTAAAACAACCTGTCTAAAACAACCTGTCTAACAACCTGTCTAACAACCTGTCTAACAACCTGTCTAACAACCTGTCTAACAACCTGTCTAACAACCTGTCTAACAACCGGGTCTACCTGTTGTGTTAGATACCTAACACTAGATAGGCAGACATACAACCAATTCAAAGCTAGTACACCTTAAACCACCGAACTGTTTGCATCTCTTAACACGAAACAAATAACTTTAGCAAGATGGAGGTGATGAGTAAACAAGAGAGAAAAATTAAGAAAAAGATTTTACAACTTGCTGAAAACATTCGAAAAAAACATTTAATGCTTAAGCTTGGTAGAGCTGAGAATGATGAAGCCCTGCAGCGTTTATATAAACCACTTGTTGACCCACTGAGTGAAATATCTAAAAATACATCAACGCTTAAACTGCAGTCACCAGCTGAACAAATCAAAGAAGAAGCGGTACCAGAAAAGAAACCCAAAGTTGAGTTCCTTAAAGACCATGAAGTTTTTGAAGCCGAACCAGAAGTAGAGACAAGTTTTGATGAGGATATCCCAACATTTGAAGAGCTTGAGGCAGATCTACAAACTGTCACAAACAACCCAGCATATCAAGAATTTTTGGAGCAATATCCTGAACGAGTTCGATATTATGTAGACAAGTATTTTACTGAACCACCGAGGCTTGCTACTATTGATCAAACGTATGGTGCTCGCTACGCTAAAGATACTGGTAGTTGGAGTCTTGGCAATAAACACTTGGACTTTACTGATAATGACATTCGACTAGGTCAAAGGAGATATCCTCAAACACAAGGTCTGCTAGAATTGATATTTATGAAAACACCTAGAGGGTATACCTATGATGATCTTCAACACTATAGAGATATTCTAGAAGCAACTAGTGTTCATAAAATGAACTACGATCCCAACGCACGAACCAAGGGTTGTTCCTCGGAAAAGTATCTTACTCTAATAAAACCAGTTATAAACCCACGAGGACGAAGATCCTCAACTCCTCAAGGTTTTGGTTACGACACACATCATAACGCAGAACAAAAAACTGAACCTAGAGCTCAGAATGTAAGCAGCAACACTAACAACTATATGCTACAAAATAACAAACAAATAGAATATGTCTATTGGGATGACATAAATGAGCTGGTTGATAGACTTAGACTTTTAGTAGCTTCCCAAGCTGCTGGTAATAATACTCATAACAATGAAATTCAGTCAATCATTGAAGAACTGAAGGAGGTTGGTGTTATCGCCTAATATACCTACATATATCACAGATATACCTACCTTAGTGCTTAGTATAAAAATGTCTATCGATAAGTTCGGACGTTCCCAGTCCAATAAAGATTCTAAGTTTAAAATTATTGAAAGAGAGATTTTCCCAAGAACTGATAGTGGTGATTTTGATTTGCAAAGCCATAGATTGTGTAACATCGCTGATCCAGTCGATGCAACAGATGGTGTAAATAAAAAAATTGTTGATGTATGGATAGACGACTATCAGAAGAACAAAGATGAGGTAAAACAAAGAATCATTGCCACCTTACTTGAAGCTGTACACAAACCTGAGTTGGAAGATTTAAAAAACGAATTTGAAAATAAATTGAAAATTTTAGCTAAGGACATAACTGCTCAAGTTTTAAAAGACATTGATCTGTCAAAGAATAACAAGTTAAAGAAGAAGTTGGGTGAAATAGACAACAAACTAAAAGATTTACATAACAAGTGGATACTCTTAAATCCATCATCACCATGAAACGGAAAATAGTTGAACCATCTGATGCTAAGAAGCAAGTAATAAATGAGTTATACACACCAGCACGAATCAACTTCAAACGTAGACGTACCATAATTAAAGGTTTAAATGACTTGTGGCAGATTGATTTGGCAGAGTTTCAAGACTATCATCGCGAAAACTCTGGTTACAAATACATTTTAGTGGTTATCAATTGTTTTTCAAAATATGTGTGGACTCGTCCGCTTAAATCTAAAAATGCTGAAGAGGTGACTAAAGCTATGGCTGATATTTTAGCTAATAGTACAACGCCCTCTAACGTTCAATCTGATCTTGGTAAGGAATTTTATAACTCAAAATTTAACGCCTTAATGAAAAAATATAACATCAATCACTACAGCACTTATAGTGTGAAGAAGGCTGCAATGGTGGAAAGAGTTATACGTACCTTGAAAGAGAAGATATATAAAAATTTCAACTTGATTGGCTCCTACACGTGGTTTAATACACTACCTGATGTCACTGCTACTTACAACGCTACTGTTCATCGAACAACTGGTGTAAAACCTCAAGATGTTAACAAGAAAAATGAAAAAGCTATTCTGAAACAAGTTTACTCAAATCTGAAAGTGTTTAACAAAAATAAATTTAAAGTGGGTGATGTTGTACGTATAAGTAAAGCAAAAGCTCAATTTGAAAAGGGGTATACACCTCGCTGGTCAACAGAATTATTCAAGATTGTTAGTGTTCATTTCACAAATCCAGTAACATACTTTCTTGAAGACATGCAAGGCAAGCCTATCAGTGGAGGATTTTACGAGGAAGAACTACAAACGACTAAACAAACAGACATCTATCTGGTTGAACGCATCTTGAGGAAGAAAGGCAAGAAACTCTATGTGAAATGGTTGGGTTTTGATAAATCTCAGAATTCTTGGATAAATTCAGATGATGTTAAATAAGCTTATATATTTAATGTATTAATGTACTTAGAATAAAATAAAAGTCTTTATTAAAATAATGTTATTTTATTTTTTCATCTGGTTACATACAATTAAGCTAAGTGAACAATTACAATTTATGTCGTAAATCAATAATATCCTGAATAAACTTCTCCTGAGGTACATCTGCTATCTGTAGATCGTTTCTATTCGTCTTGAGGTATTTTACTTCGGTCTTTATTCTGTTAAAGAGATTTACAGAATTTGGAACATACAACATGTTTAAAACTACTTCGGAATCAGGGTGTTTATTTTTAAAGTTCTTGACAGCTCTTTTAAAACTTTTCTTCTGAGTCCTTACAGCATGATATGGATAGGTAGCATCCTTCTCATTTCTTGAAAGCAAACCAAAAACACAAAGTTTTCCAGGGTTGCTTGGTTTTGGAGATATATCTTCTAAATGTTCTGTGATTTTAGCATTTGTTTCTCGCATACGCTGCACTTCATCATCTATCTCCATTAATTTCACTTCAATTTCTTTGAGGTTATCCTTGTATTTTTGATTAAATTCACTTACGAAAAAATCAAAAATAATTTGGTTGCACTTTTCATAGAAACTATTGGATATCCAACAGGCTAAATTTAATATCAAATCTTTACAGACATATGTACCAGATATCAAGTTGTTTTCAGTCTGTGTTCCACCAAAGTCCACCAAGTATGTAGCGGTTGTAGGTGTTAGTTGAGATGTTGCTTCCGGCACATCTAGGGGGCCGGAATTCCGGCCCCCTAGATGTGACTCTAAGTGGTTGAAATATTTAGGGTATCGGTATTCCGGCTACCTAACTGTTTCTTTAGCCGACCGTTGTAATAGACAATCAACTCTTTAGTTTTCTTATTTTCCAGCCAATGTCTGAATCTTTTCTCACCATCTTTACACAGCTTAGTCGCATTAAAATAACCAGTGTTTTTATCAATAATTAATTGAAAGTCTCCAAATAAACCATACCAGAAGTTGTCTTTAATTTGCTGGTAGCACACATCATTTAATGTAGCCATTTTAAACACACTACTAAACACTTGGATACGTTAGAGTTAACTGAAGCACGTCTTACCTCTACGACAACTAAATTTTGAATGAGTTTGACAGTGTGTAGTGAGCAATTTATAGATGTTGCTACCACTACGGTTTGAAGCTGTATTTATTAATATTTATTTCCAACCACATTAACTGTTCCAACATCCATCCGCTTTCAGCTTCTGCAAACTCCAAAGCTTTTGTGTAAATTTCGTCGACGAATTCTTGTTATATACTTTCAAAATTAGTTGACACTAACATTTTTATTTTTAGTATTAAATGACTTCATTTCTTTTTTTATTTCGACTTTGGAGTACATACAAACCAAACAATTCTAAATTCATTTTAATTTCATTATGCTTAGCTAAAGCAGCTTCCATCAGATGAAACACTTTATGTCTTATTGTTTCCATAAACTGTTTAATATCAAGCCATTCTGTTTTTAAAAGCTTGAGTTAACATCTGCACTTGTTCAACTTGCCATGGTTCACATACTTTTGATTTATGAATTTCACTACGTAAATGCCCAGAGAAAGCACTCTTTTTCACTTGTAACTACGCCATACTTAACAAATAAATATTTGTTTGAAATTCTCAACCTTTTATACAAAAAAAAATTCTAGAGTTTTATCTTTTTCATACGACTTTAAGGTCATTCAACGGAAATAAAACCACAAACAGGAAATATGAACTGCTCACAAGGTTATTTCAACAGCTGCAAGGAAACTATGTTGGCTAACAAGGTCAATTTCGGGAAAATAAAATCAACTACTTGCCGCGCCCACACATAAGGCTAGTTCCTATTTTTAAGAGTTGAACCTGTTGTCCATTTTGTTTCTGAGCTTCCTTCTTTGTTTTGCCAGCGACCTCTATTGTCTCTACGATATTTAAGTTTGGTTTCCTATTTGAACCTGTTGTCTATTTTGTTTCTGAACTTCCTTCTTTTGTTTGCCAACGACCTCTGTGTGTTATTTTTAGAACCTACCCATATAAAAATTGTGGCGTTCGGCTAATTTCTATGCGAAATCTAATAGTCTGTCTAATATTAAACATATTAATTATTATGTCTTATGTCTAATAACAAAAGCTTTATGAATGGTTTGTTTTAATGGGGGGGGGGGGGGGGGGCGTAACTTTAAATCATGGAGTCCTCGACCAATACCATTATTCTCGCTTATCAACCTCACTCTCATTTGTCGGCTCTAAAGGTTTGAGTGACGTAAAACAAGAAGCGCGGCTCGAAACACAAATCTAATTATTACGTCCAGAGTCATTTGCTTTATGGTTAATATTTATATAACATAAACACATATTAATTCTTATTTTGTAAATCACTTAATTGTCTAATAATAACAAAAACTTTAATTGTTACATGTATGGTTTGTTTGTAATTAAAAGTCGTATATATATACCAGCCTAAAACAGTAAATTAATAAGCGTCTGCTTAGCTCAGTGGTTAGCATCGTTGCCTCCCGTCTGAGTGCCCGGGGTTCGAAACTCACCTGCTCCAAATGGTTTTTTTCAAAATATAATAATTTGAAGTAATAGGTTAGACACTTTGGAATGTTTGCATGTGACTGTCTGGCCCAAGTCGTGTGACGTCACTGTCTGGTCAAAGTTTCCTAGACATAACAGGTCAATGACCTTAGAATGCAGGTTACATTGGAAGCCATCTTGGACGCCATCTTGGGCCACGCCCACAAGGGGGGTGGGGTGGTCTGGCCAAAGTTTCCTAGACAGGTCAATGACCTTGGAATGTTTACAGGTTACATAACAAGGCGAGATGTGAAATGTGACGTCACTGTCTGGCCAAAGTTTCCTAGAAATAACAGGTCAATCACCTTGGAAGGTCATTGACCTTGGAATGCAGGTTACATAACAAGGCGAGATGTGAAATGTGACGTCACTGTCTGGCCCAAGTGGCCCAATACCTACTGCTCAATTTGCTATTAACCTATAAGGTTGACCAAAAAACGAGTTTTTTCGGGAACACTTTAAGTTTACTTTCGGATTTTTTTTTACATTTTCAAACAATAAAGTTATTTTGATGAAACATGGCACATTGTTTTTACTATATAGGTTATACTGGTAACCAAATTTGATGCCTACTTTCTTAAAAAAACACACATTATTGCTATTAAAAAATAGTTTTATGAAAATTCACTATCATAACGCACTTGCTGCGTCCAGAGATTTTTTACTTTTTCAAACAATAAAGTTATTTTGATGAAACATGGCACATTGTTTATACTATATAGGTTATACCGGTAACCAAATATATTTGATATTAAAAACATTTTTCTGAAAATTCGCTACCATAACGCAGTTGCTGCGTGCAGACTTTTTACAAAAATTTTAGGTCGATAATATTATCTATATGGTTGAAGCCAGCTGGAGGTTTTTTTTTCAAGTTGTTAATATTAAAATGTCAAATAGATCAATCAACGTGACGGAAGAACCGAGAGAAATAGGAATTTAAATCAGACAGCCCGTCGCCGGTAAAAAGGTTCTCAGTATGCATTCCCAATAATTACGTAATAATAACGACGAGCTCTGAAGTTATTTTTATATTTCCCAAGACGGGTGCGTCTACGGTTTGCGAGTGAACCTCTTGGCGGAGGGTCGCCATCAACCGGCAGGAAATTGAATCGGGCTGGCGATAAAAATTGGACGGGAACCACAGCTTCCGGGACCCAGACCCGCAACAAACGACAAAATGTGCTCACGAAATGCTGGGCCATAGAAAAATAATCCACTAATGATTTTTCTATAAGCAATTTCCAGTCTTTCAAGTGTAATATACTGTTTTCTTTTTTTCATCGGACGTCGGCAAATTTAATCCTACATTTAACTTTGTGTGTGTGTGATTTGTTTCTCTAACGTCGGCCTATTTCCGCGACTATGGCCAATCACCGACGCCAGGAAGCAGTTTCACCTCACTATCCTGGAAATTTTGCCGGACCCCTGCCTTTCTGTAAGGAGGGTAGGAATCTTTAACGTGCCCAACATCGCATGAACACGGGACTGACTGCTTTACACCCCCTCCGAAGGGCGGAACGCGCAGACATTCAACTTGCTCAAATACAATGTCAAAACCTTGGTTGATGTTAATGTTACAGTTTGTACTGAAAAAGTGAAAGGAGAACCGTGGGATCGAACCCAGTACCCTTCAGTTCAGAGGAACACGTTCTTGCCCCTGAACCACCGAGGCTCTATTTAACTTTGAAACAGTGATGTTTTCAAGCAATTGTTATTTACCATTATTATTAGTATTATATTTAAGTACTGACGCAACAGGTCCGTTACGGTAGTGAACTTTCATCAATATTTACAACCATTAACAACGCAATTTTCTGTTATTAAAAAAAATTGTAATTTCCGCATAATATAATATAATCTTTTACCAAGATATTTTCAGACCTGACGATCGTTTTGCCAACAAAGTTAGTAGAGTTAATAAACTAAGCGAATGAAAACCAGAAATGGTATCAGTGAATTTTTATTAGTTTTTTTAAATTTATTTTATTATTTTATTAGGTATGTATGTTTATATATTATATATATATATATATATATATATATATATATATATATATATATATATATATATATATATATATATATATATATATATATATATGCAAATTATACAGGATGGCGCATTGAAAACGAAACAGACCGATTTGCGTCCAGAATTTTTTTTAAGATACGCTGAAACACGTCAATTTTAATATTGAGGGGGACATGTTTTGACATAAAACTCAACTTTGTCACATTTACCCCTTAAGGGTGGTGATAACAACCCTTATATTTTAAATAGGGAACATGGGTCGAGTGTTACATAATTTAAAAGCTCTTTCTTTTCTGAATTCAGCACACTATTTTTTTTGGAACTTTTATCCACTCATTTAAAAATTATTCACAGTTGAAATTTCAAGAACGTATTGAATTCATTGTGATGAGAAATGCACTAATTAGTCAATTTTTCGTTAAAAAAACTAAAAAACAAAACCAAACGTTCAAAGATGTTTATTCAGTTAAGTAAGTGTTCAAATTGTTGACCACCAGCTTCCATACAAAAGTACAAATTTTGTTCAAAACGAGCTCTGACATTCTGGAGCATTTGTGGAGTTATTAGACGGGATTCTTTAACAATACAGGATTTTTTCACGCCCGAGGAGGTACCACCCCATACATCAAGGGGCCGGTGAAGTCCCAACGGACGTTTCCGGTTCTGGTGTATGAGTCGGTTTCCCTTATAAGCAAAAATTATGATGGCTCCTCCTTGTATAAAATATTCCGGAGGCAAAATACCCCTCCATTCGGATCTCCGGGAGAGGGGTGTACAGGGGGCGCCAACATCAAGATTTAACATATCCTTTTCGAATATATGTGGCCTAAATTCTAACCTGAACTCCGTCCACCATTTCCTCCAGGCTAACAGGCCCCAACTCCTCCTCCTCACCGAAACCCAGATCAGTGCCAAAACAGCCACTAATCACCTTAATTTCCCGGGGTATGAGCTCCTTACAGCCTTTAGATTGCATGGAGGCGTGTGCGCATACGTCCGTAGCAATCTACCCTGCACCAGACTTCCCAATTTAGAAGCTGGAAGAAAAGACATACTATGGATAAAACTCTCTCTCAGGGCTGCAACTAAATTCATCTGTTGCATTTACCGGTCACCTTCTGACAACAACTTTGTCCAGCTCTTTGACTACCTTTCTGAAAAAACCGACTATCTGATTTCTGAATATCCTTCCTCCGAGGTCACTATTCTTGGCGACTTCAATGTCCATAATAAGGAATGGCTAGGATCTTCAAAAACCGATCCACAAGGGAGAGCAGCGGAGGCCTTTGCAGTCAGCAATTCTTTGGCCAATATGGTTCAGCAACCTACTTACTTTCCTCGTATCCCAACACACAGCTCAAATCCCTTGGATCTCCTTCTTACTACAAATCCTGAATGCTATAAGATATCAGTCACCGCCCCCCTTGGTCGCTCAGACCACGGCATGGTCACTGCTTCCTGTGCAATGCAACCAGAGGTCACACAGTCATCACACCCACGTATCGTTTGGCACTACAACTCCGCAAACTGGGACGAAATGCGGGATTACTTTTCCTCATTTCCATGGGCGTCTGTCTGCTTCTCTCATCCTGACCCCTCTGATATCTCACAAAACGTCACCGAAATTATCCAAGCTGGCATGGACTTATTTATTCCACGTACACAGAAAACCTCTTCAGCCACTCAAAAGCCCTGGTTCTCTAAATCCTGTGACAAGGCCAGACTTGAAAAGGTCAAAGCTCAGAAAACGCTTCTACACAATCCCAGTCAAGAAAATCGTCAAGCATTCAACGACGCAAGAAACCGCTATGCCCGCATTCTTTCTGAGGCAAAAAACTCGTTTAATAACCACATCAAAAACAAAGTCCTCTCAAGCTCCAACGGCGGCAAAACCTTCTGGACTCTTGCTAAGTCTATTGGGAATAATTTCTGCAAGAGCACGTTCCCACCTCTTATCTCAGGTGATGAAATTGTCTCTACCGCCCTGGGCAAGGCTAAACTTTTTGCTTCGTTGTTCGCCGGAAATTCTACTCTCAACCCACCTCCAAATGTTCAACCACCAACAGTCCCCAATGTCGCGCATAAAATGACTGATATCATTTTCAAAACTAAAAAGGTACGAAAGATGCTCTCTTCTCTTAATACCAGGAAAGCCTCTGGCCTTGACGAGATCCCAGCAATTGTTCTCAAAAAATGCGCACCAGAACTTGCTCCTGTCCTGACTCGTCTGTTTCAGATATCTTACAATAAAGGCATATTCCCTAGTAACTGGAAAACTGCTCGAGTACAACCCATCCCCAAGAAAGGATCCAAAGCGCTTCCTAGCAACTACAGGCCTATTTCTATCCTTTCAGTCATCTCTAAAGTGATGGAAAATTATATAAACACCGAAATACTAAAATTCCTTGAAAAACACAGTCTAATCCACGACAGGCAGTATGGATTCCGTCAGCGCAGATCGACTGCCGACCTCCTTTCCTTTGTCACCCATTCTTGGAACAAGTCTATGGAACAACACGGTGAATCCCAGATTGTTGGTCTAGACATATCCAAAGCATTCGACCAGGTCTGGCACGCAGCGCTGCTTAATAAACTTCCGGCCTATGGCCTACCACCAAAACTTTGTACCTGGACAGCAAATTTCCTCTCCAACAGGAGCATATCTGTTGTTGTGGATGGCCATTCCTCTAAACTGTATCCAATTAATGCAGGAGTTCCTCAAGGTTCAGCTTTAGCCCCTACTTTGTTTCTTCTCCACATCAATGACCTCCTCTCTAGCACATCCAACCCAGTTCACAGTTACGCGGACGACAGCACCCTCCACTCAAACATACAATATTCTAAGCCTGTCTCTTTAGCCCAATTAGATGAGAATCGCAGACTCATGGAGGGTTCTGTCTCCGTAGACCTCCAAAAAATATTAGACTGGGGAAGTAGAAATCTTGTACAATTCAACCCCACCAAACCTAAGTCTTGCTTTCTTTCTCACAAGAGATACAGCAGCCCTAGACCCATCACAATGAACAACCAAGTTATTCAAAGTAATGAGTCCTTTTCTCTTGTTGGCATTTCTGTTGATCGAAATCTTAATTGGCACCAACATGTTACATCAATTGCAGAAGCGGCTGCTAAGAAATTGGGTTTCCTCTTCCGGGCTCGCAAATACTTTTCACCAACTAATCTCTATACCTTATACACTTCACAAATAAGGCCAAACCTCGAATACTGCTCCCACATCTGGGGTGCAGCTGCCGCTTCTACACTCGCTATCCTGGACTCAATTCAAAAGAGAGCTATACGTCTCATCGGTGACCCTACCCTCACCCAAAGGCTTCCATCCCTTGCCCACCGACGTGCCGTTGGTGACCTCTCTCTCTTTTATAGATATCTGCACTGGCACTGCTCAGAGGAGCTTTCCTCCATAATTCCCCCACCTGCTGCCCCCAGCAGATCTACCAGGGGAACAGAGCGAATGCACCCTTTTAATGTCCAGGTCACCAGACATAGAACATCTTGTTATGCCCGCTCTTTTGTCCCGAGGACTTCCAAGTTGTGGAATTCCTTGCCGGCACATGTTTTTCCTTCTCCTCCGAACCTCCAAACCTTCAAGTCCAGAATTAACAAGCTGCCTCTTTCCTCCTTGTCAACACCCACGGTACGATAGTATTTAGGCTGTAAGCCCTCGTGGTGTGTTGTTGACATAAAAAAAAACAATACGTCGTCGTAATTCTTCCAGAGACTCCGGTTCTGTTGCGAAAATTCTACTCTTTAAATGACCTAATAGAAAGAAGTCTAAAGGAGTTAAATCCGGTGATCCAGGGGGCCACTCAATACCACCTCTACGCCTAATCCATTGCTCTGAAAACTCTTTGTTCAAAAACTCCCTAACACGTTGTGAAAAACGCGGATGGGCTCCATCTTGTTGAAACACGAATAGATTTTATTGATAGCGATCATCATTTTCAACAATGTCAATTAGTAGAGGGTAAACGATATCTTCTAGTAACTCCAAATACGTTTCGCCACTCAAATTGCCATCAAGAAAAATTGGTCCGATTAAACGGTCTCCAAAAATACCAGTCCAGACATTCAATTTCTGTGGAGTTTAAGTATGGACTTCGTGAAAATTTCTTGGATTATTATCTCCCCAATAACGACAATTATGACGATTGACTGTAGAGTTTAATAAAAACGTACACTCGTCTGAAAAACAGATATTGAACAGAAAGTTCCCGTTATCAGCCATTCGTGCAGTCATAACTTCACAAAACTCTAGCCGCCGATCAAAATCATCTTCATTCAGTTGTTGTACAAGATAAATTATATACGGGTGAAATTTATGATGCTTCAATATTCGCTGAATAGTTCTTCTTTTGATGTTTGATACAGTGGCCAATTTTCTCGTGCTCAAAGTTGGGTCTGCAGCAATTTGTCCTAAAACTTTAATCTCAGTAGTCTCATTTCTAACCGGAAATTTACGTTCAGGTTCCAGTTTTTTGTTGGCTACAACCACTTTGTCGAAACTTTGCAAGTAACTCCAAAATGTATTTTCTGTTAACATGTCTGTTTGGATGTCGTTCATTAAACAAATTTGCGGCACGGTTGGCACAGTCATCGTTTTTGAAAAAAAGAGTAACTCCTTCTTCTATAGAATACACCATTGTGAAATTAATTTTCGATAGTACTATCAAGTATCAAACCGACCGATAAACTGAAATAATAAACCGCATTTCTCTCATTGCGACAAGAAATGTTCAGATAGTCAATTTTTTGTTTACAAACCAACAAAAAATTGAATATCAGCACATTTCTTATCGGAATGAGTAAAATGCGTTTTTGCATCTTCAACTGTGAATAATTTTTAAACAAGTTGATAAAACTTCCAATATAGTGCGCTGAATTAAAAAAAAAAGTGTTTTCAAATGATGTAATACTCGACCCATGTTTCCTATTTAAAATATAAGGGTTGTTATCACCACCCTTGAGGGGTTGATGTAACAAAGTTGAGTTTTATGTCAAAATATGTCCCCCTCAATATTAAAATTGACGTGTGTCAGTGTTTCTTAAAAAAAACTCTCTGGACGCAAATCAGTCTGTTTCGTTTTCAAAGCGCCACCTTATATTATATAGGTATGCAAATTATATATGTATGGATCTTCATGTATATATGTATTATATATATATCCGAGTGACAACTCAAAAAATACTCAACTGATTTGAACAAAACCTACACACATAACCTCATTTTGTTAAGACCGCGGATGAGTTGGTAAATCAGCTTTAACAGACATTTTTTCCCTAAAAATGTGCAAAAAATATTTTTAATACGCTGTATTTTTAAAAGTGTTAGAGTAACTGGAATGAGACTTTACAGGTAGCTAGAAATGGTGCAAATAAACCTCTGGTGTAAACTTTAAATAATTTGGTTCACAAAATTTGGAGTTTTTTCCAAATTAAAATCAATATCTGCAAGACATGAATTGAAACGACTTAAGTGGTTAAAGTCTAATGCCTGACAAAGGCAGAGTAGTTAATTGTCACCCGTAGATTGATGCACTACAGGATAAACAAAATTTCGGGACGCAGCAAGTGCGTTATAGTAGCGAATTTTCATAAGAATTGTACACTACTTTTATACGGCATATTAGTAAAGTTATATACTTTAAACTTACACAGACCTTGATGATCGATTTTAGAGGTCCTAGTACGCGCACATTTGAAGAATTCCTTCGAAAGTGTTACCATCAATGTATCTCTATTATCAAAACAATATTGCGTTCTAACTCCTTGTCAGAAAAATGCCCAAAACTAAATTTTCAATTTTTTATTTTTTTATTTAAACGGCACACCACGAGGGCTCACACCCTAAATACTATCGTACCGTGAGTGTCGACAAGGAGGAAAGAGGCAACTTGTTAATTCTGGACTTGAAGGTTTGGAGGTTCGGAGGAGAAGGAAAAACATGTGCCGGCAAGGAATTCCACAATTTGGAAGTCCTCGGGACAAAAGTGCGGGCATAACAAGATGTTCTATGTCTGGTGACCTGGATAGTAAAAGGGTGCATTCGCTTTGTTCACCTGGTAGATCTGTTGGGGGCAGCAGGTGGAGGAACTATGGAAGAAAGCTCCTCTGAGCAATGCCCGCGCAGATATCTATAAAAGAGAGAGAGAGAGGTCACCAACGGCACGTCGATGGGTAAGGGATGGCAGCGTTTGGGTGAGCGTAGGTTCACTGATGAGCCGTATAGCTCTCTTCTGAATGAAGTCCAGGATAGCGAGTGTAAAAGCGGCAGCGCACCCCAGATGTGGGAGCAGTGTTCGAGGTTTGGCCTTATCTGTGAAGTATATAAGGTATAGAGATTAGCTGGTGAAAAGTATTTGCGAGCCTGGAAGAGGAAACCTAATTTCTTAGCAGCCGCTTCAGCAATTGATGTGACATGTTGGTGCCAACTGAGATTTCCATCCACAGAAATGCCAACAAGTGAAAAGGACTCATTACTTTGAACAACTTGGTTGTTCATTGTGATGGGCCTAGGGCTGGTGTATCTCTTGTAAGATAGAAAGCAACACTGAGATTTGGTGTAGTTGAATTGTACAAGATTTCTACTTCCCCAGTCTAATATTTTTTTGGAGATCCACAGAGGCAGAACCCTCCATTAGTCTGCGATCCTCATCTAATTAAGCTAAAGAGGCAGGCTTAAAATATTGTCTATTTGATTGGAGGGTGCTGTCGTTCGCGTAACTGTGAACTGGGTTGGATGTGCTATACAGGAGGTCATGGATGTGGAGAAGAAACAAAGTAGGGGCTAAAGCTGAACCTTGAGGGACTCCTGCATTAATTATATATAGTTTAGAGGAATGGCCATCCACGACAACAAAAATGCTCCGGTTGGAGAGGAGATTTTCTGTCCAGGTACAGAGTTTTCGTGGTAGGCCATTATCCGGAAGTTTATTAAGCAGCGCGGCGTGCCAGAGCTAGTGGAATGCTTTGGATATGTCTAGAGCGACAATCTGCGATTCACCGTGGAGTTCCATAGACTTGCTCCAAGAATGGGTAACAAAGGAAAGGAGATCTACGCTGAGGGAATCCATACTGCCTGTCGTGGATTAGACTGTGTTTTTCAAGAAATTTTAGTAATTCGGGGTTTTTATACCTTTCGATGACTTTAGAGCCGACTGAAAGGAGAGAAATAAGCCTGTAGTTGCTAGGAAGCACTTTGGATCCTTTCTTGGAGACGGGCTGTACTCGAGCAGTTTTCCAGTTACTAGGGAATATGCCTCTATTGTAAGATGTCTGAAACAGACGAGTCAGGACAGGAGCAAGTTCTGGTCCGCATTTTTTTAAATCAAATGCTGGGATCTCGTCAAGGCCAGAGGCTTTCCCGGTAGTAAGAGAAGAGAGATAAAGCAACATTATGATGTGGTAGGTATTTATTTATCTCTTTGTTGTAAGTAAGAGAAGAGAGATAAAGCAACATTATGATATGGTAGGTGTTTATTTATCTCTTTGTTAAAAAATTGTATAGTGTATTCCGTATCCAATTAAGTCACTAATTATTACAAATCTCAAGGATATGTAAACTATGCTAGGGCCTGGGAGGTGAACATCACTTTTAGCCTAACTATCGTCAGGATTTAGACCCATGTGAAGACCACCTCGAGGTAATCACCACGGATAAACACTTTGAATAAATACACCTTATAAAGAGTAATAACACATCATTTTCGAAATAGTAACAGACTGTGATGACCCTGACCACAATCAGTTTTTTACTACTTTAAGGCATATTTTTTCTAAATGAAAATTCCCTAAAACCACCCTTTATAATGCGTAAGAATGCTTGAAATTATACGTATTTACTGCTGCATTGCCACATCGTCTTGCATACGCAGACACTCATCCCTCGCCGGAGGGATGTTAATAATTAGTGTCATGTCATTGTATTCCTGGGCACGGTGGTGAAAGTTCCAAAGGGGTTACGCGAGCCGCTTCGTCGGGCTCTGTTTTAATGAACTCCCTGCTGCTGCATCTGGACGACGTGCTCGAGAGGGCTTCTCACTATCAACCACCCCTCTACGCGACGACTGCTTCATACTCTCTTAGCTCCCCGATCTGTCCACCCTTTGCATATTAGATTGTACGTGCATTGTTTCACCGGAATAATTAGTCCGGGTCCTGGGAACAACAGAGACCGCTACCGAGGAAATCTACAAACGTCTGCACGAATCTGCAGAGACAAAGATCTTAATCATATATTTAACTTGTCCAAACACAAGTCGGAAGTTTTGGTATTCAACCGCTGGAGTTGGACCTATTGGTATTCATTACCAGTCGGTGGAAGGGGAGAAGTTTTTCACCTCTGTGGTACTAATTGAATGGTGAAAGCTGCTTTTGTACTCGCAAAAATTAAAAGTTAAATAAGGAGTTTAATTTAAGTGTAGCCAATCTTCTACTCAAAGTTAATTTAAAGAGTCCTAACCCTACGCCCACAACGTGAAAAGTGTAATGCGTTAACTGCAACGTGACGTCATATGGAACCCCATGTGCTGTTTTAATCTTATCGTAAGAGAAATATTTGATTTGTTTCGGCGAATTTTTCGTAAAACTGGCAAAATACAAGTCATAATTGGAATGAGATAGCAATACATTCCCATTCAGTTTGGGACCCACTATATATATATATATATATATATATATATATATATATATATATATATATATATATATATATATATATATATATATATATATATATATATATATATATATATATATCCCAAGCAACATTTAAATTCATATTGACGTAAAATTGCCCTACCAATAGGTCGGCGACCAAATCACCACAGGTCATTTTCAAGTAAAATTTAAGTGTATATTACCAATGTGGGGAATAAAGTCAAAGTAATATGGAAGTCGATAATAGGTCCAGCAAGGCGTTTCGACCAAGGCGTTTTAGTTATATTTAGGGCATTTTCATTCAACATTGGGCGAATGGACGTAATATATTGGTAAATATGTGCTACGCTTTATTTGAATCTGACATCTAGGTGTCTAGTGCCGTGACGTTCTTAACAACGAACTATGCATGTGACATTATTCGGTTCTGTAGGATCTGTAGTTCTGTATGTATAAACAAATAGTAGAGTAGTAGAGATATTGTCCATCTTTGTCAAAAAATGACATCTTGAATGATCAAAGAACTTACTTCAAATATTTGCAACAATGATAAAGGTGATTCGCACTGTATAAAGAAAAAAACCACTGCAGTTATGTTTTTTTCTGTTAACATGATGATGATACTTCGATAAAATTCGAGCGCCCGTATAAAAGATAAAATTAGTGAAAATAAAAAATTATTCAAAATTCTTGAAATTCTGATTTTGGAGGATTGTTGATGTAAACAACACAAAACTATCTTGTCGTCATGGTATACAATCATTATTTAATGTTTTTATCGAACTAAAATTTGGTTACACTATATTTAACAAAAAATTATTTTTCATTTTCCAATACAATCAAGATGGATACCGCAAAATTAATTTAATATGGTTGCCCTTCTAACATTATTGACCTGAAAGTTAATTTTGCCCTATTTTTTTACCTATAAGTCACAATTACTAATGACAGGGCAAACTAACCAAACTTTGAAGGCATTTTGTCCTATTATGGGAATTTCAACTATATGGTAAACGAATTTTGTTTGAATTTATTAGAAATGAAACATTTTCGTGTATAGAAATATATATTACTTATATCCGTGCACAACAGAGAGACATATAGGAATGATTATACAGCGCTTTTGGTCTTTGATTCCATAATATACAGACACTAATAGAAAATAGAAACAAAATAAAGTAAGTAAATAAACATAAACATGACAGCTTACCGTGTTGCCACTGCTTCACTCCATTTGGCATTAAAATGGATGTATTATATTGAAGGGGGAAACGTGCTGATTTGATGTAAGCCACTTTGAATGATCAGCATCTATCACTATTTTTCTGTGAGCATTCTTTACTACTCTATAATAGTTTGTAGTATGTTTGTAAAATTTTATTGGTTTCAAAGGGGCATTGTAACACTATATTTGTTACTGGTGCACGCACATTAACAACAAGAATAAACTTTTATTGATGAAGTTTATCAACTGACACACCTTTAAGATTCACAAATGTATTTCACTGCTGTACACTTTGAACTTTGAGGACAATTTTTATTTCAAGTCAGATTTTATGGGTATTTTCAACTTGAAGGTAGGCAATTTGACTTGGAAGACCATTTCTGCAGTAATTATGACTTTATAGCCGATCAGAATGCCATTTTAGGTTAGCTCAGTGCCTAAAATATTTCCTGTGCTGTATTGCAAGGAAATTGGTAATATATATGTAAGCTGGACTTCATAAGAAGACCTCCAATTTACTATACCACAGAGACATATTGCAGGTTAATATTAGGTAATAAATTACCTTAAAGTAGGTATTTCAGGTATCTGGGCTTAGTAGTCGATTTTCAGTCCAATTTAGGGCACACTTCGACCTAAAAATTACCAACTCTGGAATTGAAACACAAAAGTATATTCAAGTATATTTTATGAGTAAAATTAAACCAATTTTTTCCCAATTTAATTACTTGTAAGTTACTGACTTTGGAGTAATTTTAATAGTCAAAAATAATCTAGTTCGGAGCCGCATTTCCAAATTTGAGGTCATTATGACAATTAAGGCAACATTGTGGTTAATTATTACTAAATTACAACTTGGTTAGGTAATTTGGACTCGAGTGCTGGTTAACACGCCTTAATTTGTTGCTTGGGATATATATATATATATATATATATATATATATATATATATATATATATATATATATATATATATATATATATATATATATATATATATATATATATATATATATATATATATATATATATATATATATATATATATATATATATATATATATATATATCTGTCACAACACCGATAAGTCACATTCTGAGCAGTGCCCGTGTAGATATCTATAAAAGACAGAGAGAGGTCACCAACGGCACGTCGGTGGGCAAGAAATGGCATTTGGGTGAGGGTAGAAGCGGCAGAGGCACCCCAGATATGAGAGCAGTATTCGAGGTTTGGCCTTATTTGTGAAGTATATAAGGTATAGAGATTAGCTGGTGAAAAGTATTTGCGAACCCGGAAGACGAAATCTAATTTCTTCGCAGTCGCTTCTGCAATTGATGTGACATGTTCGTGGCAATTTTCGATCCACAGAAATGCCAACGAGTGAAAAGGACTCATTACTTTGAATAACTTTGTTTTTCATTGTGATGGGTCTAGGGCTGGTGTATCTCGTATGAGGTAGAAAGCAAGACTGGGATTCAGTGGAGTTGAATTGTACAAGATTTCTACTTCCCCAGTCTAATATTTTTTGGAGATTCACAGAGACAACCGCATTTTTTGAGAACAATTACTGGGATCCCGTCAAGGCCAGAGGTGTTCCTGGTATTAAGGGAAGAGAGCATCTTTCGTACCTTTTTAGTGTTGAAAATGATATCCGTCATTTTATGCGAGACATTAGGGATTGTTGGTGGTTGAACTTTTGGAGGTGGGTTGATTGTAATATTGCCGGAGAACAACGAGGCAAAAAGTTCAGCCTTGCCCAGGGCGGTAGAAACAATTTGATCCCCTGAAACAAGAGGTTGGAATGGGTATTTTACAATGGAGCTATTGCGTCTTTAAAATTTTATGTTTCAGGGAATATTTATCTCAGTTAAGATATGCCTTATGTTCAGATATTTACCCGTATAAAATATTTAATGTATAAGAGGAAGGCTGGTAAGGTATTACGGTAGTGAGAATAAAAACGAAACTCCATAAAATCTTTTTAAACCACCAGGTCTTTGCTGTGTGTTATTAAGGCAATGTTAAAACTATTAAAACTTCCTTTGATGTTATGCTGCCGTAGTAAAAAAAAAAATATGGTAACGAAATAAAAAAAAGCTGACCGTAACAACCCACAACACGGATACGATACGAGATGTCAATACCTTGTTGGTATAAGAAAAATAAAATCTGTGGGCAAGAGAAGCTTCTTATACACAGGGGCAAAGTTTTACATTCAGCTTTCTGAAGACATTGGAAATCTTCATTTGGGTGGGTTCAAGGGGTTTATTAAACGCTGGATTATTGGAATCCATAGGTACAAATTGCATCTTGACCTAAGTGCTTAAGAATCGTGCAGATGGGTACGTATTGCATTGACAATGGTGCCAGGACTCCTGTTAATCCATGTTGCTTGTTTTTGTCATCGGGTCATATAAGAGGTGTTTTTTTTTGTTTGGAGGGGGAGAATTCTAAATTTAAATGAAACACAGAAAAATGTTTTAAATATCCATGAAATTTGTTTTATTTGAAAGATAATTTTTGACATTAATGCTTGAATGCGATTTCGGGTATTTCTGCCGCGGACGTGACGTAATCTGTAGGTCAAATTTTCACCCTCTCCTCACAGTAAATCAGGTTCTAGTTCGGCAATAACGCATAGAATGTTGGCTTCCAAATGCTCAATTGTTTCTGGTTTATCGGAGTAGACCTGCGACTTCATATATTCCCTAAGAAAATAATCTAATGGTGTCAAATCGCACGAACGAAGTGGCCAGTTAACAGGTCCATCTCGTGAAATTAATCGTTGGTTAAATGTTTCTTTCAGTAAATTAGTTGTATCACGTTCTGTATGACATGTTGTGCCATCTTGCTGAAACCGCATGTCTGCAACATTAATGCCTTCCAGTTGAGGTACGAAGAAGTTATTAATCATGTCTCTGTGCCGCTCACCGTTGAGTGTAACGTTCTGACCCTTATCATTTTTGAAGACAAAGGGGCAATGATTCCACCGGCCCGTAAAGCACACCAAACAGTGACGATGGCTTGTGGATTATCATTCTTCCTATTCAATTATATGAAGTATAAAGACGCCAAGTTCATTTGCTTGAAAAAGTTAAGGCAGATGACATTATTATTAAATATTCGTGACTTAATAATTAATACCAGTAATTACAAGTGCCAGACATACATATATGTCTCCTGAGCTTTAAATGAAAATGGTAATGTCCAAAAGGGTCCAACATGACTAAATTATTATCGTGATACGTAATGGCGTATATAAAATTTAATAACAAAAACAGCCGTCTATATAAATTACTTGTACTCAGCCATCTCTTCTAAATGATTTAGATGGTTAGTGCAATGGGATCTGAACTTAAATAAGATATATTTATATGTATAAGAACTTATCGGTCTCTTGTGGATTACTTCATTCCTCGAGGATATAACTCCGGCTACATAAAGTTTGTTAAGATGATGGCATGTGAGACTCAGTTCGAGCCACTTCCTTCTCGAATTCCTAGACGAATTGGATATCTGACCAGGACAATAGGGGTATTCACCGGAAACAAATTGTTTTCTTTTCGGTTTTGTGGAGGTTAACGTAGCGAACATGGCGACTAAATTGTACCTATCAAACATCGAACATGCAGGAAGCGGCGTGTACGTCGGTTGCCGGGCGCCTCGGAGCTCTCACCCGGAGACTTATAGGCCAATGAAAGCAAATAGCCGGAAGATGGGGAACGCTGTTGCGGTTTTCCTCATTGTCTCTATTTTTGTTAACTTAGTCTGAATATGGTGAATGTATTTGAAAGAAATGCCAATAGTAATACCCCAGTCCTTTTTAACCGACTTAAAGAAATAAGGGGGTTCACGCTTCAACCGATCGCCTTGTTTTATTAATATATATTTACCTTAAGAGCTAATCAGTTTGTAAGAACAACGCGTTATTCTCAAAAAAAAGTTTCATCCCTATAAAATCCAGATAGTTCAGGTGTTCAGGCGAACAGATGATATTTCATAACGGCCCTAATAGCCTTAAAATGTAATTAGTAAAAACACCGAAATAATTATTACAAGTAGGTCAGTTAAATTCTGTAATGCAGTTATGTAAACATTTCAATGAATTGGAGGTCGACATTATATGGAGCAACGTTGAAATTGTCACGTTCAGCATATAAACCATAACAAACGAATTTGTAAGACCAGACAGGAATGTTTAGTCAGCAAGGTTAAGAATTAAAATATGTCATTGTTGGTAAATATAAAGCAGATTCATTGTAGTAAATATATAGTTAAATTAAAACACCGTTCTACAATGTAGGCGGAAATGTATATCATTCATTTTAAATAAGCTGCTGAAATGTAGTCGAGTAAAATAACGCCGCGATTATTTAATTAAGTAAACAATGCCATATTTAAAAGTCAAAGTAAGTTTCACTTATTTTAATTATTATGATTATTAATAAGATTTGTGCTTTAACATATGTGCTTCGTACCTAAATTTTTTCCCTATAATTAACCTCCTTCCGTAAACATGGTCCATGAAGTAAAAAAAAACATGGTCCTTCGAAGACAAGAGTGGTTGAAGAGCAGGGTCCTTCGACGAAAAAGAACCAGTGCCAGTGAAAATACAATACTCACTTAAACCTTATGAAATATCCTTTAACCCAAGTCTCCAAATACCCTTTATTTTAGTGAATATAATCAGGGCAGTACCAGAAGAAGGTCAGTTCCAATAAAGTAAATAAACAGGACAGAAAAGTCCAGGGCAGTACCAGAAGAAGGTCAGTTCCAATAAAGTAAATAAACAGGACAGAAGAGTCCGGGGCAGTACCAGAAGAAGGTCAGTTCCAATAAAGTAAATAAACAGGACAGAAGAGTCCGGGGCAGTACCGAAAGAAGGTCAGTTCCAGCAAAGCAGATGCAGGGTCAAAGACAAAAATACAGGGTTAAAGACAAGATATAGGTCACAGGCAACTAGGAATCAGATTAAAAGAAGAACTAAGCGACAAGGTAACAAAGTGAATTATTAAATCAAATTAAAATTAAGGAAGCAATGGAGGAATTAAACATGCGTTCGAGAGAACTAAAATTACGGGTAAACCAATTTATCCAAAAATTAGAATAAGTAGAAAAAATGAACGATAACGATATACCTATCAAATTTGAAATCAGAAAAGGAAACGTAGAAAGGCAATGGGATAAAATTGAAGATGTCATAATGAATATAAAAATAATGACAGAATCAGAAAATCTAGATGAAGCTCATTCGATGCTAAGCCAATGGTACGATAACGCCATGATTAAGCTGGAAAGAGCAATTAACAAAGAAGCATACCGCTATTCATCACTGTTTCCAGAATTCGAATTACCAAAAATAAGAATACCAGTATTCACATGCAAGTATAAGGAACGGACAGAATTCCCAGAGAAAGTCCAAAAAGCAATAAATGCAACAATTGAAGAATTCTACGCAAAAAGAGCGTCAAGGAATAATCATGAAAGTTTCATTGAAGAAATACATGAAGTTGAAGAAGCAAGAAACAAGCAAGAAATATTTAATTTAAATTTATGTAAAGAAATGCCAGAGGTAGAAGAAGCCACAAACGAGCAAGAAATATTCAATTTAAATATAAGTAAAGAAATACCAGAGATAGAAGAAGCCAAAGACGAGCAGGAAAGAGTGAATTTAAAAAGTTGTCCAGAAAATTTCAGATCTGGAGCCAAATCAGCAGCGAAGAAAACTAATGTAAGTAGAGAGAGCAAATTATTAAAAGGGAAGAAAGAAGCACAAGAAGTAAAACAAGCAGTATTACGAATAGAAAAAGTCCCAATAGAAACGAAGATAGGAAAGAAAGAATTTTATAGAGTAGGAGCAGTAAGAAGTACAACCACCCAGAGATTTGCACACACTTGGGTGGAGTATGGAGGTCAGAAGCAGGGACAAGCAAAAATGGGCAGAGGCCACAGAGTATACTGGGGCCATCCAGCAATAGTGGAGGGCTCACGGAAGCAAAGCCACAAGGTAGATGGGTATAAGGTGCATGTTCGCAAGTTGAAGCGCAGGGTCAGATGGAAGTTCAAGAGGAAGAAAGTACACGCAAGGCACATGGTAGCAACCAAACAATGGCCGCTGCGTGGTCAAGTTCAGTCATGGGTCAGTGGGAAAGCACTCCAAAACGACTCAAGGTCGGCGTGGCTGGACTTTGTGGAGTGGGAAGAGCTCTGCAAGAAAAGCAGAGACAGTTCACACAACACGAAGGGGAAACACCAGAAGGAAGACGAGATGACATACCCAACCCATCACCAGGAAGAAGGAAGAAATTGTTAGATCATGTAAATTATATTACGCTCCTAGAATGGTATATATAATTTTATTATTTTAATAATTGTTATTTCTGTTATGATACATAGAGTGTATCCAAATATTATTTTATTTATTATATTGCCATCCTAGAGCGGGATATATATATATATATATATATATATATATATATATATATATATATATATATATATATATATATATTATCTTTCATTGTTAGTTCTATTATGATAAATAGAGTGTATCAAAAAATATTATTTTATTTATTATATTGCCATCCTAGAGCGGGATATATATATATATATATATATATATATATATATATATATATATATATATATATATATATAATTATATTATTTTAATCATTGTTAGTTCTACTATGATACATAGAGTGTATCAAAAAATATTAATCATTAAGATTTATACTACCATCTTAGAGTGGTAGACATAATTGTATTGTAATTTTAATTATTGTGATTATCTCACGTAAGGTTATATTCAAAAAAGATTTATTTTTTTATTATTACGATTACCCTCATAGAGTGGTATGCATAGTATATCATTTTAATTATGGTGATATCGTAAGATTGAATCCAAAATTATTAGTTTTACGATTAAGTTCGGAAACATACCTAAGATTGTCTACACTTATTAAAGTATTAGTAGTTCATCAAACATTTAGGTCAGAGCCATAGGGCGAGCTGTCATTCTTTCGACTTGGCAGTATGTTCAGGCGAACAGATGATATTTCATAACGGCCCTAATAGCCTTAAAAATGTAATTAGTAAAAACACCGAAATAATTATTACAAGTAGGTCAGTTAAATTCTGTAATGCAGTTATGTAAACATTTCAATAAATTGGAGGTGGACATTATATAGAGCAACGTTGAAATTGTCACGTTCAGCATATAAACCATAACAAACGAATTTGTAAGACCAGACAGGAATGTTTAGTCAGCAAGGTTAAGAATTAAAATATGTCATTGTTGGTAAATATAAAGCAGATTCATTGTAGTAAATATATAGTTAAATTAAAACACCGTTCTACAATGTAGGCGGAAATGTATATCGTTCATTTTAAATAAGCTGCTGAAATGTAGTCGGGTAAATAACGCCGCGATTATTTAATTATATAAACACTGTTATTAATTAATAGTCAAAGATGATAATACTCGAGTAAGTTCTATTATCCCATTTTTTATATATCATAGTGTTAATATTATTATGTTTATTAAGTTTTGTGCTTTAATATCGTTATCAATATACCGTTATCTATGTCATAACATATGTGCTTCGTTCCTACATCTTTTATTCTGATAATTCACCCTCCGCTTCCATAAACATCAGGAATTAATCGAACATGATTATGATCGGCGCTTGGAATTTTGCGAAAATATTTCTCAAAGAATAATTGATAACAGGCAATTTCTTTTTGGCACTTGCTTTTCCGACGAACGTTGTTTATTTCTTAGTGTTACTGTTAACCGTCATAATTGCCGCCGGTTCTGGTCAGATGAAAACCCTCGTGCTCCACAAAAAATCAATGTTTGGGCGGGTATTTTTGGTGATCACATCGTTGGACCAATCTTCACAGCCGACACTTTGACAGGAGAACGGTATTTGGAAATATCGCAAAACTTGATTTACCCTATGCCAATTGCCATTGGCGAGAACGATGAGAGATACTCCGAACAACATTTATATATTTCCAACCAGATGGTGCTTCACCGCATTTTTTTTTTAAATTTCAACGACACACCACGAGGGCTTACAGCCTAAATAATATCCTACCGTGGGTGTCGACAAGGAGGAAAGAGGCAACTTGTTAATTCTTCTGGACTTGAAGGTTTGGAGGTTCGGAAGAGAAGGAAAAACATGTACCGGCAAGGAATTCCACAACTTGGAATTCCTCGGGACAAAAGAGCGGCATAACAAGATGTTCTATGTCTGGTGACCTGGACAGTAAAAGGGTGCATTCGCTCTGTTCCCCTGGTAGATCTGCTGGGGACAGCAGGTGGAGGAACTATGGAAGAAAGCTCCTCTGAACAGTTCCCGTGCAGATATCTATAAAAGAGAGAGAGAGAGAGAGAGGGAGAGAGAGAGAGGTCACCAACGACACGTCGGTGGGCAAAGGATGTTAGCCTTTAAGTGAGGGTAGGGTCAGCGATGAGACGTATAGCTCCCTTCTGAATGGAGTCCAGGATAGCGAGTGTAGAAGCGGCAGCGGCACCCCAGATGTGGGAGCAGTATTCGAGGTTTGACCTTATTTGTGAAGTATATAAAGTATGGAGATTAGCTGGCGAAAAGTATTAGCGAGCCCGGAAGAGGAAACCTAATTTCTTAGCAGCCGCTTCTGCAATTGATGTGACATGTTGGTGTCAATTGAGATTTCGATCCACAGAAATGCCAAGAAGTGAAAAGGACTCATTACTTTGAATAACTTGGTTGTTCATTGTGATGGGTCTTGGGCTGGTGTATCTATTATGGGATAGAAAGCAAGACTAAGATTTGGCGGAGTTGAATTGCACAAGATTTTTACTTCCCCAGTCTAATATTTTTTGGAGATCTACAGAGACAAAACCCTCTATGAGTCTGCGATTCTCATCTAAATGGGCTAAAGAGACAGGCTTAGAATATTGTATATTTGAGTGGAGGGTGCTGTCATCCGCGTAATTGTGAACTGGGTTGGAAGTACTAGAGATGAGGTCATTGATGTGGAGAAGAAACAGGGAAGGGGCCAAAGCTGAACATTGAGGAACTCCTGTATTAATTGGATACAGTTTAGAGGAATGGCCATCCACGACAACAGAAATGCTCCGGTTGGAGAGGAAACTTGCTGTCCACGTACAGAGTTTTGGTGGTAGGCCATAGGCCGGTAGTTTATTAAGCAGCGCTGCGTGCCAGACCTGGTCGAATGCTTTGGATATGTCTAGAACCTCAATCTGGGATTGGCCGTGTAGTTCCATAGACTTGTTCCAAGAATGTGTGACAAAGGAAAGGAGGTAGGCAGTTGATCTGCGCTGTCGGAATCCATACTGCCTGTCGTGGATTAGACTGTGTTTTTCAAGAAATTTTAGTAATTCAGTGTTTATATACGCATGATGTTAGACGCCCTACACACGTATCGACTTATCGTACTGCACGTGGAACTGCAGGTCGTAGAGAAAATCGTATGGGTTGCAGTACAACCATTTTCTGTACACACGATTTAGAATGCATGGAGGCGTGTGCGCATACGTCCGTGGCAATCTACCCTGCACCAGAGTCCCCAATTTAGAAGCTGAAAGAAAAGACATACTTTGGATGAAACTCTCTCTCTCAGGGCTGCAACTAAATTCATCTGTTGCATTTACCGGTCACCTTCTGACAACAACTTTGTCCAGCTCTTCGACTACCTTTCTGAAAAACCGACCATCTGATTTCTGAAGATCCTTCCTCCTAGATCACCATTATTGGTGACTTCAATGTCCATAATAAGGAATAGCTAGGATCTTCGAAAACCGATCCACAAAGGAGAGCAGCGTAGGCCTTTTCAGTCAGCAATTCTTTAGTCAATATGGTTCCGCAACCTACTTACTTTCCTCACATCCCAACACACCGCTCGAATCCCTTGGATCTCCTTTTTTACTACAAAACCTGAATGCTAACCAAGTTCACAGCTACGCGGACGACAACACCCTCCACTCAAATATACAATATTCTAAGCCTGTCTCTTTAGCTCAATTAGATGAGGATTGCAGACTCATAGAGGGTTTTGTCTCTGTGGATCTCCTAAAAATATTAGACTGGGGAAGTAAAAATCTTGTGCAATTCAACTTCACCAAATCTTAGTCTTGCTTTCTATCTTATAAGAGATACACCAGCCCAAGACCCATCACAATGAACAACCAAGTTATTCAAAGTAATGAGTCCTTTTCACTTCTTGGCATTTCTGTGGATCGAAATCTCAATTGACACCAACATGTCACATCAATTGCAGAAGCGGCTGCTAAGAAATTAGGTTTCCTCTTCCGGGCTCGCTAATACTTTTCGCCAGCTAATCTCCATACTTTATATACTTCACAAATAAGGTCAAACCTCGAATACTGCTCCCACATCTGGGCTGCCGCTGCCGCTTCTACACTCGCTATCCTGGACTCCATTCAGAAGAGAGCTATACGTCTCATCGCTGACCCTACCCTCACTTAAAGGCTAACATCCTTTGCCCACCGACGTGTCGTTGGTGACCTCTCTCTCTCTCCCTCCCTCTCTCTCTCTCTCTCTCTCTCTCTCTCTCTCTCTCTCTCTCTCTCTCTCTCTCTCTCTCTCTCTCTCTCTCTCTCTTATAGATATCTGCACGGGAACTGTTCAGAGGAGCTTTATTCCATAGTTCCTCCACCTGCTGCCCCCAACAGATCTACCAGGGGAACAGAGCGAATGCACCCTTTTACTGTCCAGGTCACCAGACATAGAACATCTTGTTATGCCCGCTCTTTTGTCACGAGGACTTCCAAGTTGTGGAATTCCTTGCCGGCACAGGTTTTCCTTCTCCTCCGAACCTCCAAACCTTCAAGTCCAGAATTAATAAGTTGTCTCTTTCCTCCTTGTCAACACCCACGGTACGATAGTATCTAGACTGTGAGCCCTCGTGGTGTGTTGTTAAAAAAAAGGAAGGTATGTTCAACATTTTATTTAAATCGGCCTATTATTTTTTGAGTTATTATATATATATATATATATATATATATATATATATATATATATATATATATATATAAACACAGATCTCCTCGTTAATGAATTTTTCGTTTTACGAAAAATTCGCTATAAAGCAATAAAGCAATGTATAGGGAATCAAAAGCTCTTTTCAACAAGCTATCACATTACCCCTATTCCCATTTGAAAAAATTTGAGGGATGACACCCCCGCTTAGGAGGGGTAATTTTGGGCTATACTTTTTGCGTCATAAGTTTTCCCCATCACAAGCAAACTTGACGTGTTTCAGGTTTTTTTCGACAACATATGTTCCCGGCAGCTACGGCTGCCAGCTCGTTTTCAATGAACCACCTATATATATATATATATATATATATATATATATATATATATATATATATATATATATATATATATATATATATATATATATATATATATATATATATATAGCGCCGTCAGTCCCGTCTCCATGCAATGTTGGGCACGTTAAAGATCCCTACACACCTTACAGAAGTCAGGGGATAGGCAAAATTTCCAGGATAGTGAAGTGAAACTGCTCGCTTGCGTCGGTGTTTGGCCATACTTGCGGAAATAGACTGACGTTAAAGTACCAAAAAAATATACATATTTTGTATTCTAAGTGTTTCAAAAAGGTGTATAAAGTGGATTCATTTTATTTTAAGTAATTCTTCTTGCAAAAGTCTACGTTTGTGCAAGCTCCATTAAATTGCAGTAGTGGATCTGAAAGTTCTTGGTGTAAGTTAATAATATGGAAGAGATATATTGTTTTCCCGTCTGTTGACGCTCTAGATAAACATCTGTCACCCAGAGAAGGAAAGCGCAGAGAATTTCCCTGACTTTGAAGTTGCGGAACAGATGTTAGATGGAATATTGCATAAGGAATGACATGCAATCAGATTTTCGCTGATGATGTTTCCTGCGACATTCGTATTTTACAGAAAAAAAAAAAGAAAACTAGAAGTGATTTTCAAATTGAAACTGTAAAAAAAGACGTTATATTTTAAAGTGCGTGCAATTTAAAAGTAATGCAAAGTGCTGGTTTAACAGACATTGCTATCAAATACAATTTTGTCTTGTAAGCTAACTTATATGACCTGACCTAACCTAGCGATCGTTTGATTTAAGTTGGGATGAATTGAGGGCTTGTGTCTCGTAGTTTTTCATAAAAATGTTAGCCAATGCCGGAGAGACTAGTGAACCCATTGGAACACCTCGAACTTGTTTGTGAAATTGGTTTTGAAAAAGGAAATAAGTGTTAGATGTGCAATGTTCTAGAAGAACTAATGGATCGTATGAAATATGTTATTTATTTTTGAGAATGTCAAGGGTTTCAGATAGAGGTACATTAGTGAATAATAAAACTATATCAAAGCTAACTAGGATGTTGTTTTTAGAAATGGTGTTGTTTTGAAAAAGGTCAATGAAATGGGTGGAGTTTCTGACATAGGATGGGTTCACCACTCACTCCTGCATTGGCTAACATCTTCATGGAAAACCTCAAAACACAAGCCTTCAATTCATGCCAACTTAAACGAACCTGCTGGTTAAGATTCGTTAACACCCCCAAATCCAGTTCACTATGGATATAGAAAATATTTTTTCGTTGCCTTTCTTAGATGTACGCATCACCAAAGACCCAGTCAGAGGATTTTCTTACACTGTGTACCAAAAACCAACCCACGCTAATCGTTGTCTTAACGCCCAATCTCACCATCACCCATCGCAACTAAATTCCGTGGTTCGAACCCTAGTAACACGATCCCTCAGACTAACGGAAAACAACAATAAACAGACAGAATTAATGTTTTTAAGACAGACATTGCTAGAAAACGAACACGACAACAATCACAAACTAAGAAACATTAGAAACGCACAACAACACACCACTACACCACAACAAGAACATACAGACTCCACACAACAACACACATTAAAGGTGTCACCGACAAAATCAGCCGAATTGTTAGAACCCGTAATATCAAAAGCATATTCACAGCAGAGCAAAAACCGTCAAATCTGATAAAAATTCCCACGGATACGATTCCAAACGAATTCCACGGTGTTTACGAAATTCCTTGTTCCGACTGTTCCCGAACTTATGTAGGACAAACAAATAGACGCACCGACAATAGAATATATAAACACAGCCTCGTAGTTAGAAAATCCGACCCCACATCGGCGCTAGCGATGCATCATATTCATACAGGACACAAGATAGACTTCGACAATGCCAAAACAACAGCCCCGGTTTACAACTTCAAAACCAGAATTATCCGCGAAGCGAACGAGATCGAAAAACGTCCCGACTGTTTAAATAAGAGAGATGATGGTCTTCGTCTTCCGATTACTTGGAAACCTCTTATATCTTCATTACAAACACACTAAAAGACAATAAATTCAATAGACAATTTTATTTCCCCATTACCCGACTCAACGAATATCTGAAACGCTCTTAATCCTGTGAGGACGGTGACGAAAGCCGCTGACCTAATTGACCGTGGCTCGACTAATTTCACTTATAACGCAGCAGGTAGACGAAACGGTACATACAATATAAGAATTTTAACGAACTGTCAGATCTCTCTTAGGCCTAGGGTTGAACACACTGAGACCTTAGAGACGATCTCCGGCGAGATTTGGCGAGTAGGCAGCTTGAGGCTCCGTAATCGAGCTACCACAACCCAAGCCACCTTTGTCCGTCGCTCTAAGGAGTAGGCAGATTGATGCCTTAGAGTTCATGTCCTTACATATTTCCTTTACCTCTTAAAAATGGCTCTAAAACAGGAGCCGAAACGTCAAGTTTTCATAAATTCTGGACGCGGTTCAACCCGAGAAAAAAAATATATACCAATAAAAATTGAAACTGACCCCAGGTACTGGGTTTAGGGGTCCTCGTTCAGCGCATTGAAAGAAATATTTTCGAGATTCAGAAGTCGTGATTTATGAAAATTAACTATAGCTATAGATAGATAGATAGACAACTTTTATTCAAATCGCCCTAGGAGAGCACAGAATACGTCAAATACATACAAAATTAAATATATACAGTCACATAATACATATATAACAAGTCAACATATAAAATTGTAGATCTACCTAATTATGTAAAACATT
The DNA here is from genome assembly GCA_964006375.1 of Tillus elongatus. NCBI lineage: Eukaryota > Metazoa > Arthropoda > Insecta > Coleoptera > Cleridae > Tillus > Tillus elongatus. The sequence continues at coordinate 334,621,043 of OZ023262.1, read as the reverse complement.
TACACTGTTAACACGAAATAACAAACTACAATAATTTATACCTACTATTAGTGAATTTTCGTAGAAAAAATTCACTAATGGGGAGATCCCGACTTTTGAATTTTGAAAAAAATTTTGCAAATGAGCGCGAACTAGGACCCCTAGAACCCATATCCGGGGTCAGTTTCAATTTTTATATGTTTATATATATATATATATATTTATATATATATATATATATATATATATATATATATATATATATATATATATATATATATATTTATATATATATATATGTATCACACCGATAACTCAAAAAATAATGGGCCGATTTTGATAAAATTTGGCATGTACCTTTCTTTTGTTAATAGCTTGGATAAGTTCGTTAGTCAGGAAAATCGGACGAGGTTTTCCGAAAAAATTTTGAGTTTTCATTCGAAAAAAATTCATATCTCAAAAAGTAATAATCCGATTTTAATAAAATTTGGCACATACCTTCCTTTTGTAAATGGCTTTGACATGTTTGTTAGTCAAGAAAATCGGACGAGGTTTTCCGGGAAAATTTTGAGTTTTCATTTGAAAAAATTCATATCTCAAAAAGTAATAAGCCGATTTTAATAAAATTTGTCATGTACCTTCCTTTTGTAAATGGCTTTGACAAGTTCGTTTTTTAGAAAAATTGGACGAGGTTTTCCGGAAAAATTTTGAGTTTTCATTTAAAAAATTTTTTTATCTTAAAAAATATAAAATCTATGATAACCAAATTTGGTAGGTAGGTTTATGATATAAAAAGTAAACTATACACCAAAATTTAGATTTCTATGTTACAAGAAAAAAAAGTTATAATAAAATATTTTGTGCCAGATCATTTCTATGAAAATTCACTACCATAACGCACTTGCTGCGTCCCGAGCTTTTTTTTAAAATTACAAACAGTATATCACGGAAGTTTAATTTAATATCATTTCAGATAACACATATATCCCTATTGTTTATTAGTGAATTTTCTTAGAAAAAATTCACTAATGAGGAGATCTCGACTTTTGAATTTTGAAAAAATTTCTTCAAATGAGCGCGATCTAGGACCCCTAGAACCCATATCCGGGGTCAGTTTCAATTTTTATATGTTTATATATATATATATATATATATATATATATATATATATATATATATATATATATATATATATATATATATATATATATATATATCACACCGATAACTCAAAAAATAATGGGCCGGTTTTGATAAAATTTGGCATGTACGTTTCTTTTGTAAATGGCTTGGATAAGTTCGTTAGTCAGGAAAATCTGACAAGGTTTTCCGGGAAAATTTTGAGTTTTCCTTCGAAAAAAATTCTTATCTCAAAAAGTAATAAGCCGATTTCAATAAAATTTGGCATGTACCTTCCCCTTGTAAATGGCTTTGACAAGTTTGTTAATCAGGAAAATCTGACAAGGTTTTCCGGGAAAATTTTGAGTTTTCATTCGAAATAAATTTTTATTTCAAAGAATAATAGGCCGATTTTGATAAAATTTGGCACGTACCTTCCTTTTGTAAATGGCTTTGACAAGTTCGTTAATCAGAAAAATCGGACAAGGTTTTCCGAAAAAATTTTGAATTTTCATTTGAAAAAAATTTTTATCTTAAAAAATAAAAAATCTATGATAACCAAATTTTGTAGGTAGGTTTACGATATAAAAAGTAAAGTATACACCAAAATTGAGATTTATATGTTACAAGAAAAAAAAGTTATAATAAAATATTTTGTGCCAGATCATTTCTATGAAAATTCACTACCATAACGCACTTGCTGCGTACAGGCTTTTTGTTTAAGGAGCGGAGGATAACGCGAAATAATGTATCGAACTAGGCGTTTGAAACTTAGTAACGATGTAATAAAACTTTACTAAAATCACTAAACTTTAACAATGCTTACACACAAAATTAACTGAATGAATTTTAAAGCCCAAATCTTTACATACTGAATGTTAATTGAAAAGTCCCTATAGTCTCTACATAATTAAATCACAAGTGTCGCGTGTTTACATCTTAAGAATCTAAACTAAAAGTCTTCATAATGTTTATAAACAATACTACTTATAGTTTTACTTGGTTTACATCATACATAATTGCAGCAGTCAGCATTCCTTCTACTGTACGCTGCAATTTCAACTTGTTTTATTATTTAGATAAGTATGTAATAATTTCAATGCCAATGTTATTGATACATTTGTGACCTACTACTATGAAATATTTACATTACTTGTTGTAGAAAATTTTCCTAGAACTAAATTTTAATTATAAATTGAATGGTCTTAACAATTATATTTCCACGCCTACGACTGCCCTTCTGCAAACTTTATTGTTCTCTGAACATCTATTATATATCACAGAATGGATTCTCAGCTTGTATAAATGTCGATGGTTAAAAAATTCTTTTTATGTATAGTAAGCTAGTCAAAGTAATGAGTCATTTTCACTTGTTGGCATTTCTGTGGATCGAAATCTCAACTGGCATCAACATGTCACATCAATTGCAAAAGCGACTGCTAAGAAATTAGATTTCCTCTTCCGGGCTCGCAAAAACTTTTCACCAGCTAATTTCTATACTTTATATACTTCACAAATAAGGCCAAACCTCGAATACTGCTCCCACATCTGGGGTGCCGCTGCCGCTTCTAGACTCGCTATCCTGGACTCCATTCGGAAGAGCTATACGTCTCATCGGTGACTCTACCATCACCCAAAGGCTGCTATCCCTTGCCCATCGACGTGCCGTTGGTGACTTTTCTCTCTTTTATAGATATCTGCACGGGCAGTGCTCAGAGGAGCTTTCTTCCATAGTTCCTCCACCTGCTGCCCCCAACAGATCTACCAGGGGAACAGAGCGAATGCACTCTTTTACTGTCCAGGTCACCTGACATAGAACATCTTTTTATGCCCGCTCTTTTGTCCCGAGGACTTCCAAGTTGTGGAATTCCTTGCCGGCACATGTTTTTCCTTCTCCTCCGAACCTCCAAACCTTCAAGTCAAGAATTAACAAGTTGCGTCTTTCCTCCTTGTCGACATCCACGGTACGATAGTATTTAGGCTGTAAGCCCTCGTGGTGTGTTGTTGAAATAATAAAAAAACCTTTTTGAACCAGCATTTACCTAAGTCTGCTTTCAAATTCCTTATGCGATGACGGTTTAATGTTGTCTGGTAGTTTGTTGTAGAGCTCTTTCTTGGTGTTTTACATTACTTTGTAATAAGCTAAAGTTAGTACTAACATTTGTCAGATGCGATCTGTTTCGCATGTCATCAATATTAAGCAATATATACCTAATATAAAAGAGCGGTTAGAATAGAGCAGAGCGTGTGGTAAAGCAAGTGTTATCATGTTTACCGCGAGCCGCTTCCTACGTGATTGATCGGCAGAAAAATACTAAAGTGCCGGAATTTAATTTACCAGATGGCAGAACGTTTCTCATTTCTGGATCGTTTCTTTACTTTTAATCTCGGCCGGCGCTCGCTTGTTTCGAATTATTTCTTGTTGGGTGAGATTTGTCATCCGAGCGGGCTTCGGTTCCTCCTCTATTCCTTGCTCTGTTGCTTGTTAGTGATCTACTTACAGCCGTAAAGGCCCTTAAGGCTTCCTTCTACTGTTATTTGACGGGTCTGCAGTGTTTTTGCCAAAGGGAGTCTAGGTACGTAATTATGTTTTTTGTAACAATAAAAGGTAGACAAGAAAATTATGAGCATCCTTACTTTAGTTCTTGTTCTCGAGATGAAATGCGAATAAGAAAATATTCTCCGTGAGAATATCCAACACGGTGTATTTTTCAATAATAAAACTCAGTTTACGAACCTTTGCTTATAACAAATTTAATCAGTAAGAGACGGATTGCCTTGTTTTCTTTAATTACTGTGTCATCTTAAAATAGTCTGTGTCAAAAAAATTCTTTCATTTTGAATACAAAAAGCTTTGATGTGCCTAAAAAGTTTCATTATTTTCCATAGCTCGTCAGAAAAATATTATTTGGCTTATTTTATATTTCCATATATATATATATATATATATATATATATATATATATATATATATATATATATATATATATATATATATATATAGGGTCTCCCAAGTTGAGTAGCCTATTAGATTATTTTCCAAACTATGCATATCTGAATGCTGAAAATTTGCACATGGGGGTTGCAGAAGATGCTCTATCTGAAAAAAATAATTTCCAAAATGACGCACTTTCGGTTCTACCAGAAGTAGGTGCTAACTTTGTTATTTTAAATAGAACACCCTGTGTATTATTACATTTTTAGAATGCTTATTTGATTTTAGGTGGACTTTTATTAACAAACCTTAGTCCTATCTTCAAATGTTTTCGAAATATTTCAATTTTTTCGAAAATTCGAGCCACGAGAAGGCTTTTTTGATAAGGGTATTTTAGCTTTCTGGTGGGTGTGTTAGGATATTTTTTTAAACTGTGCATTGCAGGACCGCAAAGGTGTGTTTCGACATTATTGAAACAATATTTCATATACAGGGTGTTTTGTGTAATGTATATGAATTCCGTAGCTTTCAAACTCAAAAAACTTGTTTATTTCAAATAGAACACCCTGTATTTTATTATTTTATCAAATGCTTCTGAAGACACTCTTTCAAACTGTATTAGTATTCCCTATACCTAAAAACGATTTTTCTTGAGTTATTGACATTTTTTAGAAAAAAGCACAGAATTCCGCAAAAAAAAGTTAATTAATTAACTTATTCAATAGAACACCCTGTATTTTATTGTTTTATCAGATGCACTAGAAGTCACTATTTAAAACTATATTAGCATTCCCTATACCTAGAAACCAATTTTTTTTGAGTTATTTACAACTTTTGGAAGAAAGCACAGAATGCCACAAAAATAAGTTAGTTAATAAACTTATTAGAGTGCTGTCTACAGTTTGACGTTTCAGTAATGTGACATTATTGTTTTATTACCTGAGTTGATGTATGTTAATAATTATTATTGTTATATCTTGTATATCGTGTTGGGCGAATTATCATAAATAGATAAATAAAAATAAAATAAATTACGACTCGAGAGTATAATGGAAAGCCGTAACTACTCACATGAACAATTGCTCAATTTGTTTTACTTTTACGGGGAGTGTAGCAGAATTGCCAGCAGGACATGTCGAATGTTCAACGAACGGTATCCTGAGGTACCACCAATGACAATTAAAAAATTCAGAAGGTACGAATCAAACTTCTTGAGCACTGGTAGCTGCCATATGAAAAACTCATCAAGAAACGCACCACTAACAGGAAACGAAGACGTTGAAATCACTGTATTATCGTATTTTGAAGCCCATCCCCAGGCATCAGTAAAAACTGCTGAAGCTGATTTGAACCTGTCGCATTCGACAATACATAGAATATTGCGTAAGCACAATATGCACGATTATAAATTTACAACTGTGAATTTTCAACAACCTAGTGATGCAACACGAAGAGTGGAATTTTGTCAATGGCTCCTGGATCGTCACCAAAATAGTCCCTCCTTTATAAAAAATATAATTTGGACAGACGAAGCCAAGTTTTCACATGAAGGAATTTTTAACAGACACAATTCGCATCACTGGGCACAGCAAAATCCTCATGTGATAAGAGAGCGCTGTTTCCAGAATAAATTTAGTTTTAATGTATTTCCTCTTCTAATGGACAATAAAATTTCTTACTGTATTTACGATAGTAACCTTACCTCCAATCAGTACCTAAGAATCTTACGAACCACAGTCAGTGATTTCCTGGACACTCTACCCCTCAACCATCATATCAATTGTTGGTATCAACTAGATGGTGCCCCTGCGCATTCTTCAGCAGATGTCAAGGTGTACATGAATGAAGTGTTCGAAGATAGGTGGATAGGACGCGGAGGAAGATATATTTGGCCTTGACGGTCACCCGTTCTGACGCCGCTCGATTTTTACTTGTGGGGCAAGATCAAGTCAGACGTTTATGCAACTCCAGTTAATTCAAGAGAAGAACTTGAAAACCGAGTTCGAAATAGTCTCGACAACCTTAATCCATTCGAAATACAGCGTGCAACAAGTGATGGAGTTCTATCTCGCTTGGAAAGATGTGTTAATGCAAATGGTGGACAATTTGAACAATTCCTATGATAATATAATTTCTTTTATGTGTGACAGACATTCACATACATACATAAATACATACATAAATGCATACATTATTAACATAATACTGTATAGGCCGAATTCTGTACTTTTTTTTATTAAATTGTTAATAACTCAAAAAAAATTGGTTTCTAGGTATAGGGAATGCTAATATAGTTTTAAATAGTGACTTCTAGTGCATCTGATAAAACAATAAAATACAGGGTGTTCTATTGAATAAGTTAATTAATTAACTTTTTTTTGCGGAATTCTGTGCTTTTTTCTCAAAAATGTCAATAACTCAAGAAAAATCGTTTTTAGGTATAGGGAATGCTAATACAGTTTGAAAGAGTGTCTTCAGAAGCATTTGATAAAATAATAAAATAGAGGGTGTTCTATTTGAAATAAACAAGTTTTTTGAGTTTGAAAGCTACGGAATTCATATACATTACACAAAACACTCTGTATATGAAATATTGTTTCAATAATGTCGCAACACACCTTTGTTGTCCTGCAATGCACAGTTTAAAAAAATATCCTAACACACCGACCAGAAAGCTAAAATACCCTTATCAAAAAAGCCTTCTCGTGGCTCGAATTTTCGAAAAAATTGAAATATTTCGAAAACATTTGAAGATAGGACTAAGGTTTGTTAATAAAAGTCCACCTAAAATCAAATAAGCATTCTAAATATGTAATAATACACAGGGTGTTCTATTTAAAATAACAAAGTTAGCACCTACTTCTGGTATAACCGGAAGTGCGCCATTTTGGAAATTATTTTTTCAGATAGAGCATCTTCTGCAACCCACATGTGCAAATTTTCAGCATTCAGATATGCATAGTTTGGAAAATAATCTAATAGGCTACTCAACTTGGGAGACCCTGTATATATATATATATATATATATATATATATATATATATATATATATATATATATATATATATATATATATATATATATAGGTTACAACTACTTAAGTGCTCACTATTGGGATCTCAGTAACGGTAAGATATACAGAGTTGGTTAAATTACTAAAAAGTTTCGTAAACTTTAGCTGATCCAATATCTGAAAACAAATTTTCAATATGTCGATTCGTTCCTCAAATATCCTGAAAAAACTGAAAAACTCAATTTTCAAAATTTTACAATAAATCCCTTATTATCAAAAATGGGCTCCTAATTTTTACTATGTGATCATAATTTGCTATGAGCAACCAACTGACGGCATCTGAATTGACGTATCTGCTCTAATTTTTGCGCAGCGATAGTCACCTTTTTTTCTTATGGCCGCCATATTGGATTTTTAATTTTTCAGATGGAAAAATGATTCACCTTTTGAATGGTATAACACACTTCATATTTTTCTTCATAAACATTGTACAAATAAATAAAAAAACTAATTATGATCGCAAATATCAAGTAGGTATGTGTCATTATTTTGCAATTTGTTATTACGATTTATTTGAACTGTCAGTTTGAAATCTTCTACTTGATTTGTGCATTAAAGACATTTTATTTCAAGACTTGTGTTACATTTTTTCTAAAATTGTATTTCCAAACTGGTTTGCTTTACTGCGGAAGAGAGAAGAGATATGTATAAAGCATACATGAGAAGTTTTAGAAATTCGACCCGCGTGCTTCCCAGTTATACCAAGAAAAATATCCAGGTGTGCAGCCAAGTCGGCATATCTTCGCCAGGATAGCAAAAGTGATGGATTAAACTGGTACCTTGATGAGAAAGCGTGTTTCCTACAATGTGGAACCCAGTGCTAACGAAATCAATGCTCTTCCTCAAGTCAATATAAATTACAACTTATCCACAACACATATTGCGAGAGAATGTGGAATAAGCCAGCAGCTAGTGTCAAAGATTCTGAAAAAACATAAATACCATCCTTATAAATACACAAGAGAGAAGAGATATGTATGAAGCATACAACCCAAGTTTTAGAAATTAGACCCGCGTGCTTCCCAGTTATACCAAGAAAAATATCCAGGTGTGCAGCCAAGTCGGCATATCTTCGCCAGGATAGCAAAAGTGATGGATTAAACTGGTACCTTGATGAGAAAGCGTGTTTCCTACAATGTGGAACTCAGTGCTAACGAAATCAATGCTCTTCCTCAAGTCAATATAAATTACAACTTATCCACAACACATATTGCGAGAGAATGTGGAATAAGCCAGCAGCTAGTGTCAAAGATTCTGAAAAAACATAAATACCATCCTTATAAATACACCAGCAGCATTTGCAGCAACCTACTTACTTTCCTCGCATCCCATCACACAGCTCAAATCCCTTGGATCTCCTTCTTACTACAAATCCTGACTGCTATAAGATATCAGTCACCGCCCCCCTTGGTCGCTTAGACCACGGCATTGTCATTGCTTCCTGCGCCATGCAACCCGAGGTCACATAGTCGTCACACCCACGTATCGTTTGGCACTACAACTCCGCGAACTGGGATAAAATGCGAGATTACTTTTCCTCATTTCCATGGGCGTATGTCTGCTTCTCTCATCCTGACCCCTCTAATATCTCACAAAACGTCACCGAAATTATCCAAGCTCGCGTGGAATTATTTATTCCACGTACACAGAAAACCTCTGCAGCCACTCAAAATCCCTGGTTCTCTAAATCCTGTGACAAAGCCAGACTTGAAAAGGTCAAAGCTCACAAAACGCTTCTACACAATGCCAGTCAAGAAAAGCGTCAAGCATTTAACGAAAGAAGAAACCGCTATGTCCGCATTCTTTCTGAGGCAAAAAACTAGTTTAATAACCACATCAAAAACAAAGTCCTCTTACGCTCCAATGGCAGCAAACCCTTCTGGGCTCTTGCTAAATCTATTGGGAATAATTTCTACAAGAGCACGTTTCCACCTATTGTCTCAGGGGATGAAATTTGTTTTTAGATGTTGGATCAGCTAGAATGTACGCAACTTTTTGGTAATTTAACCAACTCTGTATCTCTTACCGTTACTGAGATGTCAATAGTGAGCAATTAATTAGTTGTAACCCTGTATATATAAACTAATTTGAATGTAAGCATACCAAATTACAACGCTGCTTCAGCAGAACAGGCAAATGTGGAAAATAATTGGTCGGCACTTAGAAGCTGAGTAAACAACATTCTCGCTTACTGGAAAAACATTTCTATAGAGTTTCTTCATCTACCAAAATAAAGGCCCAACATAAGAAATGCGGTATTCTGTGTAAAAATACCTTTAGGTTGTGGTATTTCCCAGCTTATAGTTAATTTAGCAACTTTTGTAGCAATACCTGTCACTTACACTATTATATATTCCATTGGTAACTAAATTAATGAGTCCTCACAAACATCATTCATTTTCAGTGTCTAATCAATAGAGGTTTCAGCAATGTCAAAGTTTTAAACTGTTAAATGAGGTGTGTAGCAAACCCTCTGAATATTGCACAATAAAGTGGGAAACGCGATAAGTAAATTTTGATAGCTTTCACTTGAGAATGGAAAACTTAAGTAATATTCTTAGCGATGACGGCTGATGGCAATAAAACGTTTAGAAAGCGTCTGAAAGCGTTACTAAGACATTAACGGTGTTGCCCTATAAGACTTATTGATCAAATTTACATTACACGATCACGATACGCACCGCTTTTCTGCTTAATATTTGTCAATATACCATGTGAAAACTGGAACATGTGATGAGCGCTGATAAGTACACTTGGAGAACACCCAAATCACCACAACACATATTTCAGAGACCTTACGATCGTTTCACTTACCACGTTAGCATCATCAGAGAATGAAATGAATTCTACTAAATTAACAGTTACAATTGTATTTAAAACGAACCTAAATAGACGAACTAACCCGAAGGTAAAAGTTGTAAATGGAGACCCGTCGTTATTCTTTTGTGTCTATATTGCACCTTTGAGGTTGACGAACTACTTTAATCTTCTAGTTGACAAATTTATGACATTTATCTAATTTATTTGTCAATCTAAACAGTTTAGTATTTTTTACAGTGCTTAATTTTCATTAAGAAAAATTTGCTAATAAAGAAGTCACGATAAAAAGCTTTCGAAAAAATTTCTTCAGATGAGCACGAATTTGGGTCCCTAGAACCCAAAATCCAAGGTAAGTTAAAATTGTTATATGTTTATATATATATATATATATATATATATATATATATATATATATATATATATATATATATATATATATAGGGTGGCGCATTGAAAACGAAACAGACTGATTTGCGTCCAGAGAATATTTTTTTAAGAAACGCTGAAACACGTCAATGGGACATGTTTTGACATAAAACTTAACTTTGTCACATCTACCCCTTAAGGGTGGTGATAACAACATCTTATTTCTATGGGGCCATTTAAAGAGAAGAATTTGCGCAACAGAACCGGAGTCTCTGAAAGAATTTCGACGACGCATTTTCGAAGAATGTCGTCTAATAACTCCACAAATGCTTCAGAATGTCAGAGCTCGTTTTGAACAAAATTGACTAATTAGTGCATTTCTTATCATAATGAATGAAATACGTTCTTGCAACTCCAACTGTGAATAATTTTTAAACGAGTTGATAAAACTTCCAAAAAGATTAGTGTGCTGAATTCAGAAAAAAAGAGCGTTTAAATGATGTAACACTCGACCCATGTTCCCTATTTAAAATATAAGGGTTGTTATCACCACCCTTAAGGGGTTGATGTGACAAAGTTGAGTTTTATGTCAAAACATGTCCCCTCAATATTAAAATTGATAAGTTTCAGCGCTTCTTAAAAAAAATTCTCTGGACGCAAATCGGTCTGTTTCGTTTTCAATGCGTCACCCTATATATATATATATATATATATATATATATATATATATATATATATATATATATATATATATATGTATGTATGTATGTATGTATGTACGTATGTATCCGAGCGATAACTCAAAACATACTAAACTGATTTCAATAAAACTTGGCAAAAATTTTGTTTGGCCGAAAACCGAGGTCGAGTTCGTTATTCAGCCTTTATAAGCAAGTTTTTCCTGTGGAAAATCGGGGAAAACTGTTTAAAAACGCTATATTTTTGGAAATATCAAAGTAACTGGAATGAGACTTTACATGTGGCTAGAAATAGTGCAAATAAACCTATGTTGTGAATTTTAAGTAATTTGTTACACAATAGTTAGAGATTTTTCCAAATTAAAAATAAAATCTCAAAGACATGCAATTGAAACGAAAGTGGTTAAAGTCCAATGCCTGCCAGACCGAGTAGTTAACTGCCACGCGTAGATTGATTCATACAACAAGTATGCACCATACATCAACGCTGACTAAACTAAATATATACCATGCATAATACATACTAGCCGAACCAACAATCGTAAAATTTCGGCCGCAATTATGGAAAATGATAGACGACATAAAATTAAAAATTTGCCATGTAGTTGTTATTTAACTGAGAGATTCAATCAATTATTAAAAGACACTATATTAGTAGCTTTATGAACGGCCCCAAATACAGTTTTAGCGCAGCATGGATATTGTATTATGCTGTCGTATATTATAAGTTCTAGAAATGTAAAGAAAATCAAGCCAAATATCTATAAAAATGATTCTAAAATAGTTTCTTTTAACTTTAAACCTAAACTTAAGACGTCATATAAGACCGAAACAGTCTTGGGATGTGTTTCAATGATAATTCTACTAATTCTCCAATTAGTTACGTATATTTTGAATATAATATCCCGGGAATGACGCCGATCTACGGTACGACGCAAGTAAAACATTTGTTGACGCGTCCTTAGATAGCGCAGGGGCTACCGTGCTTCCCTCCTAAGCAGAATGTTACGCGATCGAATCCAGTTTGATGAATGTATGCTATTTTATGTTTTATTTTGACATTTGGAGAAACAATAGTGCACAGATTTCATACGTTTTGAACAAGATCTCATTTTTGTTTAAATCAACTGAATAAGTTTGTCACCTTTGAGTCTGAAATTATAATTTTGTTATTGTTGATATTGAAAAAACCGGTTTGATTAGGTTGACTAAAACGAAATCATACTGGCGATTAATACGGAAAAATAACTGCTATATCTTTCCGCCGAGCCATTTCTCTAAGTTTGGAAACAAGAAACAGTCACTCGGGGCTAAATCCGGAGATGAGGGTGGATAAGGGAGCAATTCGTAGCCCAATTTATACAATTTCGCCATGGAGACTACACATGTGTGCACCCTTGCATTGTCTTGGTGAAAAAGAACTTTTTTCTTGGCCAAATGCGGTCGTTTTTTCTTCAAATCGTCATTGAATCGGTCCAATAAGTTGGTATAATATTCGCGCATTGATCATTCTTCCCTTTTGAAGGTAATCAATGTAGATTATACCGCGTGCATCCCAAGAAACGGTCCCCATGGCTTTATTGGCTGACAAACCCACCTTGGCCTTCTTCGGCGCCGATTCATACGGAGAAACCCACTGTTTTGACTGCTGCTTGATCTATGGTGTGTTGTGGTGAATCCATCTGTTGTCGACGGTTACGAAATGGCGCAAAAACTCGTCCCTATTGCGGTTGAACAACGCCAAACACTCCTTCGAAGTTGAGACACGATTGTGTTTGTGGCCGATTGTGAGCAAACGCGGCATCCATCTTGCGGATAGCTTTCTCATACCCAAGTGATCATGCAAAATCGAAACCACTGGGCCATGTGATATGCCAATGGCTTCCACAATCTCCCGCACTTTCAATCTCCAATCAGCCAACACCCTATCTTGAATTTTTTCAATTGTTTCGGGTGTGGCGACCTCAACTGGGCGTCCAGAACGTTAGGCGTCATTTGTGCTTTTACGGCCACAACGAAATTCAGTAAACCACTTTTTTACCATGTAAATTGATGTGCAGACTCCCCATAGTATTTATCAAGCTTAGCCTTGGTTTGTGTGATGGTTTTTTTCCGCTAAAAATAATGTTTGACGAGCACACGAAATTCACTTTTTTCCATTTTCGTTATAACTCAAGAGGTTGTCTGCTTTCAATGGCTATCTAACACAAACTAAATGACGCAGCTTAAAATTTGACAGGAATCAAGTGACAGATGCTTGTTGACAGGAGAAGTGTTGCACTTCCTGTGCTGACGCGGGAAATTCACGGACTTATTGAACCGCCCTCGTACAATGCCACAAGCTCGGTTGATGTTAATTGTACAGTTTGTACTGAAAAAGTGAAAGGAGTACCCCGGGATCAAACCCAGTACCGTTCGGTTCAGAGGCACACGTTCTTATCACTGAACCACCAAGGCTCTCCGAGAAGGCTTATAAAATAGGAGAAAATGTCTCTACTCGTGTACATAATTTACTTGACTGATTTAAAGTTATTGGCTTTAGTTCTAGAAACAAACTTTTCTGTAGATGTGGAATTTTCATATTTTGATTAGAGTTTTCTTTTTATTTTCAGGATTAATATTTGCGTATTCCTTTATAAATGACATTTCTGGAAATCCTCCAAGATACATAGAATATCTGCAGCGAGTGCAGAGTATATTAAAATCAATATCAGCACATATAAATATACATCTTCTAACTTTGTTACATCTGCATAATTGACAGGGTGTAAAGAAAATGCATTTCTGTAGTTTAGTAAAAGCAAACACCGAACAGTGAACAGTGAACACTGTCGGCAGCAGAGCCGAAGACCCCCAGCCTGTGTATGCACTTGTATATACACAAAACACGTTCAGAGAACACGGCGGAGTTCCCAGTGATCCCCAGGGGACATTGCCGTGGAGGAAAATTCAAGCGGGATAGAGTTACGGCACATTTAGACCGCCGGCATGCGCGGTCATAGAGGATAAACGCTCTGCCAGGATTGGAAATTGAAAATGTTGGCTGGCGGATTTGAACCTTGAGGCTTAGGCTGTAAACAGCAGGTTGTTGTAACGTGGACATGTGAGATTATCCTGGGTAAGTTGGGTGTTGTGTGCCTGCTTATGTAAGCACCGGGTTTATTAGATCACAGAATTTCTCAGCGTTTATTGAAAGTTGTTGTTGTGTTAGTTTGGGGCTGAAATCTCTAAAGTCTAAATCAAAATTGTATAGCAAGCTACCGCATTATAGCCAATCCATTTTCTCACTTTTATTATATACATTTTTAAAACTTATGATCAGGGCTGTCGCTTCAAAAATTTGCGGATGCCAGCGAAGCAAAAATTTATATATATATATATATATATATATATATATATATATATATATATATATATATATATATATATATATATATATATGAGGAAGGGTTCTGTCTCTGTGGATCTCCAAAAAATATTGGTCTGGGGAAGTACAGGAATCTTGTACAATTCAACTCCAACAAATCTCAGTCTTGCCTTCTATCTCATAAAAGATACACCATCCCTAGACCCATCACAATCAACAACCAAGTTATTCAAAGTAATGCGTCCTTTTCACTTGTTGGCATTTCTGTGGACCGAAATCTTAATTGGCACCAACATGTCACATCAATTGCAGAAGAGGCTGCTAAGAAATTAGGTTTCCTCTTCCGGGCTTGCAAATACTTTTCACCAGCTAATCTCTATCTCTTATATACCTCACAAATAAGGCCAAACCTCGAATACTGCTCCCACATCTGGGGTACCGCAGCCGCTTCTACGCTCGCTATCCTGGACTTCATTCAGAAGAGAAGTACGTCTCATCGGTGACCCCAGCCTCACCCAAATGCTGCCATCCCTTGCCCACCGACGTGTCATTGGCGACCTCCCTCTCTTTTATAGATATCTGCACGGCCACTGCTCAGAGAAGCTTTCTTCCATAGTTTCTCCAACTGTTGTCCCCAACACATCTACCAGGGGAACAAAGTGAATGCACCCTTTTAGTGTCCAGGTCACCAGACAGAGAACATTTTGTTATGCCCGCTCTTTTGTCCCGAGGACTTCCAAATTGTGGAATTCCTTGCCGGCACATGTTTTTCCTTCTCCTCCGAACCTACAAACCTTTTAAGTCCAGAATTAACAAATTGCCTCTTTCCTCCTAGTATTTAGGCTGTGAGCCCTCCTGGTGTGTTGTTGAAATTTAAAAAATACCTGGTTCTCGGGTTGAACCGCGTCCAGAATTTATTAAAATTCGACGTTTCGGCTCCTCTTTTGGAGCCATTTTCAAGAGGCAAAGGAAATATGTAAGGACATGAACTCTAAGGCCTGCTTACTCCTTAGAGCGGTGGACAAAGGTGGGTTGGGTTGTTGTAGCTCGATTACGGGGCCTCAATCTCCTCCTTTCCAAATTTCGTCGGAGATCGTCTCTAAGGTCTCAGTGTGATCAACCCTAGGCCTAAGAGAGATCTGGCAGTTCGTCGCAAGTTTTGTATTGTATGTATCGTTTCATCTACCTGCTTCGTTATCAGTGTAATGAGTCAGGGCACGGTAAATTAAGTCACGGTACTTAAAGGATTAAGAGGATTGCAGGTGTTTGTTGAGATAGGTAATGGGGCGATAAACATGTCTATTGAATTTATTCTCCTTTTGTGTGTTTGTAATGAAGATATAATAGGTTTCCAAGTAATCGCAAGACGAAGACCACCATCTCTCAATCGGGACGTTTTTCGATCTCGATTGCTTCGCGGATAAGTCTGGTTTTGAAGTTGTAAACCGGGGCTTTGGTTTTGGGATTGTCGAAGTCTATTTTGTGTCCTGTATGAATATGATGCATGTCCAACGCCGATGAGAGGTCGAATTTTCTAACCGCGAGGGTGTGTTCATATATTCTGTTCTGGATGCGTATATTTGTTTGTCCTACATAAGTTCGAGAACAGCCGGAACAAGGAATTTCGTAAACTCCGTGGAATTCGTTTGGAATCGTATCCTTGGGAGTTTTTATCAGATTTGACGGTTTTTGCTCTGTTGTAAATATGGATTTGATATTATGGGTTCTAAAAATTCGGCTGATTTTGTCGGTGACACCTTTAATGTATGGTAAAAATGTTGTGTGTTGTTCTGCGGACTCTGTCTGTTCTTGTTGTGGTGTGGTAGTTTGTTGTTGTGCGTTTCTAATGTTTCTTAGATTGTGATTGTTGTCGTATCAGTTTTCTAACAATGCCTGTCTTAAAAAGTTTAATTCTGTCTGTTTATTGTTGTTGTCCGTTAGTCTGAAGAATTATGTTACTAGTGTTCGAACCACGAAATTTCGTTGAGATTGGGCGTTAAAATAACAATTAGTGTGGGTTGGTTTTCGGTACACAGTGTAAGAAAATCCTCTGACTGGATTTTTAGCGATGTATACATCCAAGAAAGGCAACGAAATACTATTTTCTATTTCCGTGGTGGACTGGATTTGGGGGTTGATGTTATTTAAGTAAGAAAGGAATTCGTCTAGAGATTATTTACCGTGTGGCCAGACAGCGAAAATGTCGTCAACGTATCTTGCAGGTTGGTTTAAGTTGGGATGAACTGAGGGCCTGTGTCTCAACATTTTCCATGAAAATGTTAGCCAATGTAGGAGAGACAGGTGAACCCATTGGAGCACCACGAACTTGTTTGTAAAATTTGTTTTGACAAAGGAAATAAGTGTTAGACGTGCCGTGTTCTAAAAAAGTTAAGGTATCGTGTGAAATATTATGTTTATTTTTGGGAATGTCAAGGGTTACAGATAGAGGTATATCAGTGAATAAGGAAACTATATCAAAGCTAACTAGGATGTCGTTTTGAGAAATGGTGTTGTTTTGAAGAAGGTCAATGGAATAGGTGGAATTTTTGACATAGGATGTAGGGTTTTCTAGTGATGGTTAGAGAGTTTTGGCTAGATGTTTTGCAAGTTTTTGTGTGGGTGGACGGTGGGCACTTACGATAAGGCGAATGGGAATATCAGGCTTATGGATTTTCGGGTCACCGTATTTTTTAGAGATGCGAGATGATTTTTCGCGGGGGATTAGTTCTTTTTTGAGGCGAGGACTGAGTTGGGAATTGTTGATGATAGTTTTGGTTTTCTTTTCAAGATAAGTTCTAGGGTGGTTAGGGATTTGTTTGTAGTCTGTTTAGTATATTTTCCATATTTTGTATATAGTCTGTTTTGTCGAGTATGTCTGTAGCGTTGCCTTTGTCTGCTGGTAGGATTATAATTTATGTGTTTCGGTTCAGGTCTCTGATTGATGAAGAAGTACCGCATGCCAAGCCCGATCTAATGCCTAAGACTTGTCCAACACAATTGCATCATCTTCCAATTCTTCAGGAGCAAGATTCTAAAAATGACTGGCTGTTAGCATATTTTTACATTTGATTTGCTGGTATGAATTCAGATCGTAACAGTATGTACCTGAAGAAGCTACTTTGTAGCGAAACCAGTCATAGAGTCCAATAAATAATCTGTAAATTCTGTTTTAATGTACTTTGATGAACAAATTAATGGACTGCATCCATAAATAATCATAAAGATTGTTCCTGACGAAAGACAGCTGTTGGTCCATAAGTTAAGTACATTGATTTAACCCAATATCTTAGAATAACATTTAACCCACGAGCTGTAAGTTTCCATGAAATAAATCAACACCAGGAACTTCTCTCATTATCAGCTTCTCTGCTTGTATCACTTTCACATCGCACCTATCGGACCACGGCATGTACGGGTCAATACTGCCTCCCAAACAAGTTACGCAAGTAAAAAAACACCAATTAGTATAATGTTACCAGTTTGCAAGAACCCCCTGCACGTCACCTCCATTACATAACTTTTAATAACGCGGCACTTGCTAAAAGTTTTTAAAAAGAAGAGCACGCCGTCGCTTCACTAGATGGCATGGCACAGTCGTCAGGATGTCGGTGGGAAGATACGGCCCGGACAAGGCAATCATTCCCTCACAGCAAAGTGAGCTTGAGTTTATGTTCGCAGTACGTGCCGTGCATTCCTCCTTAAGGTTATGTTAGGAGAAGGGAATGAATGCGATGCTAAAACGGAATCTAAAAGCTTCACGTTAACCTAGTTAGGACGTGAACTAAGGCGTCTGCAATTCCTTCTTAATTCGCGATTTTTACCTTTACGTTCTCTCTTTCTCGTTGCTCTATTCAACTTATCTATCAAGAAATGATTTAATTCAAGCTCAAAATTGTGCTGCTTTCAAAATAAAAAGTTTGGGACGTAGAAAGGGCATATACTAATGAGTTTTCATAAGAATCGTACACTATTAGTGAGGTATATTATTAAAACTAACTCTTTAAATTTGAATGAACCTTGGATATCGGTTGTAGAGCTCCCAGTTAGCAATTACCTGAGGAAATTTCTATTTTCTATGGAGAAGGAAAATTAAAATTTGGTAAGTAATGCAAGTCTCTTTAAAAAGTTGTGTTACAAATTTCATCAAAGTTACAAAAGTTTTCAAGATTTTTTTTATTTACAAGTGGAATGTGCCTGCCAAATTATAAACATATCAGGTATTTTCCTTATTAATTGTTTGGGCGGTCTTGTTTAAGTCAACCCAATCAAACTAGTTTTTCAAAACAAATTAGTAGTTATTCGCGAAGCTCATGTAAATGAGCATCATTTACAGTATTTAACTTTAATGAAGGTAATCAGCTTAGAGAAAGCGAATTTTTTTCCTTCTGAAAATTCTCTAATAAATGTTCTATATTAAAAATTAGTTTGCCAATATAAACAATAGTTTCAATGTGCAGCTGGAAATTAAAACGACAATGAAGCTTATTAAGTTGAAAGAAACTGGGCCAGTGGTTCGGTAAGTGTTTACGTATGTGATGATTACGATGGAAAATGCGAGATAGACAAAAAAATACTTGGATTGGCGACAACGAGTATTAAAAAAAAACGGGGGCATTAAGTTGGGAACAGTTACCAGAGTAGCAAGGGTCCTTTTTCGGGTAAAATTCTGTGTTTTGTGTTGGAATAAGTGCCAAATATAGAAAAAGAGAGACTGCTGAACGATAGAAAAGTATAAGGAGACTGGGTGAGATTTAACCTTTTAGTGAATTTTCTTAAAAAAAAATCCACTAATGAGGAGATCCTGACTTTTGAATTTTGAAAAAATTTCTTCAAATGAGCGCTAATTAGGCCCCACAGAACACATATCCGGGGTCAGTTTCAATTTTTATATGTTTATATATATATATATATATATATATATATATATATATATATATATATATATATATATATATATATATATATATATATATATATATATATATATATATATATTTAGGAATATTGCACTACACTGTAATCACTTTTAAATATATTTAAATATACACTTTATTTGTTTGCTGCAGTCCACGCAAACCAATAAGAAATCACAAACGTACAGCAAACAAATAAAGTGTATATATATATATATATATATATATATATATATATATATATATATATATATATATATATATATATCACACCGATAACTCAAAAAGTAATGTGCCGATTTTGATTAAATTTGGTGAGTACCTTCCTTTTGCAAATGGCTTGGATAAGTTCGTTAGTCAGCAAAATCGGTCCAGGTTTTCCCGGAAAATTTTGTGTTTCCTTTCAAAAAAATTTATATCTCCGGAATTAACAAAGTAAGGGTAACCAAATTTGGTGTATATCGTTATACGTGAGCTACGTACCAAAATTCAGCTCTGTAGGTCAAAAGGCAAAAAAGTTATGGGCATTTAAAGAAAAATAAATTGGGGTTTTCCTCAAAACGTCAAAGTGACAATTTAAAACGTCAAAATTCGCAAAATTTAGGCAAAGAACATGAATCTAATACGGGCTATGGAAAGAAAATGTGTCAAGAAGAATGTTTTACAAACCCTGAAGTCTTAGTTTCAACCGTCATTGTCCTTCATTTTACTAAAATATTTCCAGAAAATTCATTTCAAATAGACCCTTTCTCTGATGCTTGGCAGGAGCCTTAGCTATAGAGAGTTTATCGTTTAATGGTATATAATTTTTGTCGAATTTTCATAAAAAATCAATAAAGCTCAATATATCCGTTATTATACAAGATATGAAAAAACATTGTATACATTAATTATAGGGTGTCTTGAGCTAAATCTAAAAAAAATATTTCTATAATCACAGGGTAGCCCATAAGTCGTTGGTGATACAAATAATCTTTTTTTTAGTCGAAAACGCCTTATATTTTTGCATTTTCCATCGAAATATAATGCATGTTTGTAAGTTAAGAAATTCTGGACGCAGCAAATGCGTTATGGTAGCGAATTTTGCTTACATGCTTCATATTTGAAACGCTCAATTTGCTATTAACACACATATTTGCTATTAAAAACATTTTTATGAAAATTCACTACCATAACGCACTTGCTGCGTCTCGAACTTTTTATTAACATTTATTCGATTCTCTGGATGTAATAAAGAGCACAAGTTTTTAAGTGGACGATGAGAACAACTTTTAAAAATGAAAATTCAAATAGGCACACGCCACCCTAACCAATCAAAGAAATTAATAATAATTGTTATTTTCTGATACTAGGGGAAAACGGTAATGTAAATTATTAATGTTTACTTAGAGTAAGAAAATAGGGTAGAGGAGAAATTGTGCTCACTATAGAGATTGTTTGTAAAATATTTATCCTGGTAGTTCTTTTTTTTTTGTAAGGAATAAATTAATTATTTATTAAAGGGTTTTTCTTAATTATATTCTGACTCTAACCTTTTGAAAGTAGAGATACTAGCTATTTTGTTAAATAAAGAGTAACGAGCTTTTGACTCTATAAGGTCGGACGTAAAGCCGCCGATTACACTCATTATGTTATTTTTCTTTAATTTAGTACGCATCCTGCGTTTTACTATGACTCAAGAGTGAAAATTCTAACTTAATGGGAAATTGACTTATCAAATCTGAAATGTTTTTACGAAAATTATCTACCAAAAACGTACTTGCTGCACCCAGACACTTTTCAGCACTTATTTACTATTGCTGTATCAATGGTCTTTTTTAATGATAAATAACTGTAACTCTCTATGTGAGACTAACAAACAAGGCAACCTCAATTTCATTTTTGGAAAAATATTTTAAACAAATGAAATGAGGTAACAATTTAAACATATTTTAAGAATCTGGGTTCGCTGCTTCATCGCGGGGGTTCTCTTCAACCTTCTGCATGCCGACAACCACCCTTAATGCATAAAAAGAACAATGTAAGAAAGAAAAAATTCTTGAGGCCACCCCCCAAGACAGTTGCGGGAACTGCGGTGAATAGAGGGTCTGCGCGCAGTAAACAGGATTTTAAGAAAGTATAGCTGCAAAATGGGATAAATCCAGCTTATAGAGGTCCAACTAAGCTGCTTTTTTTGCACCTCCCGCTCACAATTCCTTTTTATCTTCTTCCCCGCCCAGCGTTCCTATTAATTACTAGTCCCGTAACTTTCTTGGGGGCTGTTTGCAAAAAAAATTTCTTGTGGTATGTGCATCCAGAAAGGGTTCTAAACATGTTTCTAAAAAATTTTTTCTCATAGTTTCTCTTGTGCTAAACTGTAAATTTACCGAAAATTTAATTTTTATTTACGAAAGGAATGTACCTGCCAAATTATAAACATAGCAGGTATTTTCCCTTATTAATCGCTTGGATGATCTGTTTTAGCCATGGCAATCAAACCAGTTTCTGCAAACAAAATAAAAAAAATGTTTTTTGAAACAAATTTGTAGTTATTTTTAAAATTTAGTACACACGCTGCCTTTATATGGGTTTTACTATGTATCTAAACTGAAGATTCTGGTTTGCTGGGAAATAAGTTAACATTTGAAATATTTCTACGAAAATGCGCTACCATAAGGCACCTACTGCACCTAAACTCTTTTCAGCACATATTTACTATTACTGTTTAGTAATACAGTACTGACATGCATTGATTAACAACCTGAATCTGATGTACACAACCACTTTCTTATTGGTTTGATTGGATGTGAGAATCATAATAATATACTATAGTCGACGGCCGAAGGCGTTTGTTAATGTTAGGTTAAAATTAAAAGTTGGATTATTATTTACCTACTTCTCCTCTAACCTTAGAATAGAGGTCGTTATTTTATATTGTAAGATTCTAAGGTATTAGCGGAGTCGATTTCGAGGGTATTTTCTTCTTCTCCTTCTTTGTTAATAACGTCTGTTAGTTTCGAGGTTATGCTAAGAACCTGCGCCATAGCCGGATTACTTTATAGGTGTGTTCTCACTGCAATCAGTATACCGTATACCTAATTAGAGCGAAACCGGGTTGCGGTTCTAATTGTAGTCATAATACATCTAGCCTTAGCCTACAATAGTACTATACACTCTGCAACAAATCCTAAACCCTATGAAATAATAACAGGTCGTTTGGGAACAGATTCCCATTTTAATTTAAAACTAGATAAACAAATTGTTAATAACTATATAGAAAACCACAAGGGAAAAATTAAACCTATCTACGAAAGTTTGAATAAAAAAATACTCGACAATTTATTTAACGTATAAAAACACTGGTCTGATAAAAAAGAAGAAACTTTAGTTTTAAACACCTTAATATTTTGGATATTTTCAAAATATTAGGAAGATGGTTAAATATGTTTAATCCAATACAGTTTGGAGAGTAAAAATAATAGGGCCCAGTATCGAGTCCTGAGGCACACCAGTAGGAACAACAACACACTCAGAACATACCCTACTTATTCGTTCTAAAGTCTTGAACTTTAGCTCAGTATACTGTTCTCTACCCGTCAAGTAAGAGTCAATCCAGCCAAGGGCATTACCTCTCAAACCATAACAATAGAACCTGTCACACAGCACCCTATGGTCAACACAATCGAAGGCCCTGCTGAGATTACGTAGGGAAGAACCACCCGAAATTTAAAAACAATTATGTGTTAAGAATAAACAAAAGCAATTAAAAACCAAAAATGAATTTAAACCGAAAAAATTACTACAGTACAGACTGATTAAAAAACTGCAAATTTAATCCTAAACATCGCAATACTCATGAAAGAATTCATTGATCAAATGTCAAAAGGCCAAGAAAACAAACTTATAAGTTTAAAAATCTTCCAGGTCCCTCTCAGTCGGACAAGGAGCAGAAATAGGAGACATCAGCCATAACATTGGCTTACTGCCAATCAATTTATGTCCCGCAAGTATCACACCGAATAACTCAAAAAATCATAGACCGATTTTGATAAAATTTAGCATGTGCCTTCCTTTTGTAAGTGGCTTGGATAAGTTCGTTAGCCAGAAAAATCGGACCAGGTTTTCCAGGAAAATTTTGGGTTTTCTTTCAAAAAAAATTTTTATCTCAAAAAATAGGAAAGCTATGGTAACCTAATTTAGTACGTTTATGACATTAAAAAGAAACTATATACCAAGATCTATATTTCTATGTTAAAAGAAAAAAAGTTATAAAAAATATTTCATGACAGATCATTTCTATGAAAATTCACTACCATAACGCACTTGCTGCGTCCAGACTTTTTTATGATTTAAAACCTTTATACGATAGTAGGTATAGATGGTATGTTTTGAGCCATCCCCATCTCCCCATGGCTACTGTGCTTGCGTGTGACGTCAGGATGACGAAACAAAGATGGTGGATGTATAGAATGTGATAAGAGGTCTAATCTGATGTGACGTAATCCAAGATGCCGGCCAAAATGGCGGCTGTTGGCATGGAAATAAGAAGAATTTGACGTCAAAGTGATAAAACAAAGATAGAGTGTGACAAGAGATCTAGATTGAGATGACGTAATCCAAGATGGCGGACCAGGAGTGAAAAAAGTGGAAAATTTAAAAAAAGTTCGAGACGCAGCAAGTGCGTTATGGTAGTGAATTTTTATTAAATCCTTCAAATTTGAAGAACTCAATTTTATAGAAACTTAGACAGTTGAATTTTGGTATATGGCAAGGTCTTTCTTAAGGCAACATATCCACCACATTTCATTAAAATAGCTTTGTACCTTTTGGAGAAAAATTTTTTTTCGATAGAAAACTCAAAATTTAAATAACTCAATTTCCTATAAACTTAGAAAGTTTAGTTTTGGTACGTAGTAAGACCTTCCACGATGATATATATGCACCAAATTTAGTTAACATATATTTGTAATTTTCGGAGAAAAAAATTATTTTCGAAAGAAAACTCAAAATTTTTGCGGAAAACCTAGTTAGATTTTCTTGGCTAACGAACTCATCCAAGCCATTAATAAAAGAAAGGCACTTGCCAAGTTTCATCAAAATCAGTTAGTTTTTTATATATATATATATATATATATATATATATATATATATATATATATATATATATATATATATATATATATATATATATATATGTATATATATATATATATATATATATATATATATATATATATATATATATATATATATATATATATATATATATATATATATATATATATATATAAACTATAACGGGATCTATAACACGGAATTTCTGTACTATACAAAGAAAAAGGGTTAAGGGCAAAGCCGCAAGGAGACAACCGCAAACACGTGTTTCAAGCTTATTTGCCATCATCAGTACGGTATAGCCAGGTGAAGATGGAAACACTCTGGATGAAGATGCAAAAATA
Organism: Tillus elongatus; assembly: GCA_964006375.1. Taxonomy (NCBI): domain Eukaryota; kingdom Metazoa; phylum Arthropoda; class Insecta; order Coleoptera; family Cleridae; genus Tillus; species Tillus elongatus. Next base: position 334,596,335 of record OZ023262.1, on the reverse strand, counting down.
CGAATTGAGGGTCTTCCAAATGTTGCTATAATTGTGCACTGGTTGCCTGTTGTGACTCCCTGTATTTTTGCATCTTCATTCAGAGTGTTCCCATCTTCACCTGGCTATACCGTACTGATGATGGCTAATAAGCTTAAAACACGTGTATGCGGTTGTCTCCTTGCGGTTTTGGCCTTAACCCTTTTTCCTATATATATATATATATATATATATATATATATATATATATATATATATATAATATATATATATATATATATATATATATATATATAAACATATATAAACTGGAACTGACCCCGGATATGGGTTCTAGGGGTCCTAGTTCGCGCTCATTTGAAGAAAAATTTGCAAAGTCTCACCATCGATAACTCTCTATTAGTGAATTTTTTTAAATAAAAATTCACTAATATAAAAAGGTATCCGGCCTGAGCATTATATCAAAGGGGATCCGACATTTTGATTATACTGATAATAATAGTTAAATATGAGTTGTTGGAAAACACCATTGATCCATTGTTGACTGACATTGTCTAGTATGATGAACATTATCTCGAAGACCAGTTGGTATTTCAGCAGAATGGAGCTCCTCCAGACCACGCTTTGCCTGTCCGACATTATTTCGGCCACGGATTTCCAAGTCAGTGGGTCGGACGAAAATGTTTCAAAGAACGCCCCGCACGATCGCCTGATTTGTCACCCATAGGTGTCTTTTTGTGGATCACATAAAAACTAAAATTTATTCTATTCAGCCCGAACCATTACAAGATTTGCAACAGCCTATCGTAAACGAATGCCGCTAAATCACTTCAGAAATGTTACAGAACGTGCGGTGTTGAAAATAAGCCTAAAAGCCTTCTCACTTGAAAGCAAAATTTACCTCTTTGAACGATCTTCAATAAAAATGCGATAAATGCCTTAACACGCGCCTATTATCAAGTGGCCAGCCAATAAATATA